>JAWWEU010000081.1:116520253-116564542 GCA_035583155.1 Acropternis orthonyx | reverse complement strand
CACAGTAAAAGTTTCATTCTCTGCATCAGCATCCACATTCCATTTATGACAAGAATCTTTCCATACTTGCAATGGTGTATTGATTACTACATGTATGGATAGGCAATCAAATAGGAAAAATGGAATTATATTATAAAAACAGTGCATGAGGCTTAAAGACATCATTATATAAATAATGGCCTCAAAATCTGATGTATTTTCTTGCTTATCCAAAAATCAGCATATAGTAACTTCTGACGTTTGAAAAGCTTTTGCTTCCAACTCATAAAATGAGAACAGAACAGACCTTGAAAGCATCTGAAAGTAATGGAAGCTTTAATAAGAAAATAAGATACCTCTAGTATAGAAAAAAATGTGGGCGTATTAATAATAGATGACCCAGCACTACTCAGCATGATGTAGGATCCGCGAAATGTTACAAAGCTAAGTCTTGTGCTAGGAAACGTCCACTGGTAACAATGATAGAGTCAGTATGTGTGAAAGAAAACTTCCCTTGAGGACATGCAATGGGTGTATTCTCAACCACAACACTTTTCAGATTAGAAGAGGGTACTCATTTTTGCAGGTTTCCTAATGGTTCATTACAGTGACTTCATCTAATGGCACCCTCTAATAGTGCTTGCACTTACCAAGCCCAGTCAGTAGCATGGCTGCCTTAGTTACAGCTTGATCCCTCTGGGTAGGGATGCCACTGAGTGAGAACACCAGTATCTGTAGCTCCTGATGTTCTCTGTGGGAGATGAGGTTACTCATTCCAACATAGGAGATGTTCAACACTTTGCACAGTCAGACTGGTATGCCTCTGAGAGATTATGGTCTTAAAAGTCACAGAGAATACCCTTTAAACAACAGCATAATCTACTGCTTTAGTTTTAGAGGAAAAGAATTGAATGTGAATAGGCTGCCCTGGAAATTACTCTTCTGCCTTGATAGTTGGGATTCTCTGTCAGATGTGTTTTTGTCATTCAGCGAAAATACAACAGTCAAGGTTTGCCACCCAAGAGCTCAGGATTTCTTATTATTATTGCAGTGTATATCCTGTATTTTTTGCCGTTTCCACTTAACAAAAACTGAATTGAATAAATGGGTTGACAAAGGTAACATAGTAAGAAATCCATGAAATCATGGTTCTTTAGTACCAATTAAAGTGTTTCTATTAGCAGAAACAAAATTTCTCCCTGACTTAAAACTGTCCCTTCCCTGTATGCAGATGGTCAGTTCCAGTATTTTGGGGATATTTGTTCATTCTCTCATTCTCCAAAATGCCATAAAGAGACTCCTGTCTTCCAAAAGAGCTTGTGTCCAGAAGTGACAACACAAGGGGGAATCCCCAACTAAGCATGCAGTCAAGTGCAGGTGTAGGTATTTGCAAGACTCATTCTGCATGAGAGTTAACCATGTTGGGATCGACTCAAATCTGTCAACTCCTAACAATAATCTTTCCAAAAGAGAAACCATACATTCCTCCTGAAACGGGGAGGTATTTTTGTCTTGGCAATGTAGTTTAGCATTTCTAAACCACTTTTCAAACAGTACACAATTAAAAAGAAATGTGTACTCCAAATTATGAGCCCACCTAAATACAGAGAACTTGCCTATCAAAATGATAGTTTGCTCATAGGCACATGTGGCCATTAAAAAAAAAAAAAAACAATGAAGAAGCACCAAGCATAAAATCAGCCTGAACTACAACTCCAGAGACTCTCTGTACAGCATAAAGTAAAACATTTCCATGCTTCCTTTTCTGACTCCATTGCCTGTTTTGGTTTGTAAGTGCATGAGGCAGGTTGTATCTCAGATATGCATCCTAGTCCAGAGCCATCCTCAGATGCAGTGTGCTTCAAAGGATCTTTTAAAGTGCCAACCCAGCACTGAACTTGGGGCATTATTTACTGCAGCTTCTCCACAGATGAACATGCACAGTGAACTCCCAGCAGTACTGGAGTACTCCAGCGCATCTGGAATGTGCACTAACTACAGTCCAGCCTAGAAATCAAACTACAGCCTAGAAATCCCACATTAAGAGATTCATATGGCCAAGAATTTCACTGGTCAGATAGGCCAAGAGAACCAAACATGTAGGCAAGCTAAATGATAAATAATTAAATTAATACTGCAATGAAAACATCAGAATCTCAGTTGCAGAGGTTAACACTGAAGCTCTTTTGGGCACAAGGCACTGCAGAAACAGTTCTGCAACTTTCAGTGCAAGTAAGTATCACATATCAGCTGAACACTGAAACCTAGAACCTTTTGTGGATACAAAAAATTCAATGAAACTATTTGATACCACACTCTTTCCAGATGACCCAGGCTCCTTAAATGTGACCAAAAGAGGTTACATGCAGTATTGCCCTCCAACCATCACGCAGTCACTTCTTTTCAAAACGCAAGGTTCGTAGAAACCATCAGCAGATGAGGGTGGATACACGTTTAGTACCTGTCTCACAAGAGAACAAGCAGCCAGGTTCATGCACCCGTGTGATGGGAATCCTGGTGATGCTGCTCCACATTACTGCTGTGCAAAGCCAGCACACGACATCTCAGCTGCAAGGCTACATTTTGAAAGAGTCATCAGTCATTCAATTGATTACAGTTGTACAGATTAACAGATGTAAGTGGTTACAATTAAAATATAAACACACTTATCTTCATAATGTCTAATTCATGAAAAAAAAAAAATTAGAGAAATGAAGGGACGCATCACTTAATCCAATTTAAATAAACTTTGGCATTTTGTGGTTACTTCTGGCACAACTCAGCTTTGGCTTTCATCAAACCACTATAACTAAATTATACATTAGTAATATACAACTTAAAACCATTCATGGCATGTAATATACTTCAATATACTTAAATTCAGCTATGACATTTGAACGAAGTTTGGATTTAGGCTACTGTCATTCATATGTCACATTTGTCGTTGTAAATTCAACACTTTTTTCAGTCTGTTTCAACACTCCTATTGCAAGTCCTCTAACAACTGCAATACAGTAAATGACACTACTAGTTCATCTATCTGGTATCACTTGTTCACATTCCCTTCTTTCTGAACCAACCAGCCCTTTTTATAATGCTGCAAAACATTCACTACATGAAGAGCCACAAATAACTGTGGCATACACTAAAAGAAAACTTACTTTGTATAGATGAAAATCACTCAGATAAGAACAACACCCTGTGCCCATCTAAAGCCACAAGTAAACTTTGTCTTGATCCATTTAGGGAACAAGGTCTGAATCCTACTATGATAAACAGATGAAGATCAGAACTTGGAAGTTGCTGTGAAACAACTGGGAGGAGAGCTGGGAACAAATGATTTGGCTCCAGAAAACAAAGAGGAACAGGATAAATGGAAATAGCATATCATTTCACAGCTAGGCATTGAAGCCAAGAACTTCCTCTTGATGAGAATAGAAAGAAAGATGAGGCTGAGCACAAATCCGTGACTTTAACCAACATTAAGAACTAAGTGGAAACAGTGGCAATTGGCAAAGATATCTTCGAAACATGGGCATTTTTAAGGCTTCCTGAATGCCCGTGTTGGTGAGTACACTAAAACAGGTATCTCACAAATGTACAGCTGGCTGACTATAGACTGATTAAAGAATCTTCAGTAGCACAGGGGATCTCCATGAGAATACCATCTACAGTTTTCTGAGTAGCTCCATCTGCACTAGAGGGCAGAGAGGCTTTTCAAGTTTCTATGAGGCAAATTATTCAATCAGTAGGAACAGCAAGGTTTCTGTTCCAGTTAAACACACTTACCTTGATGATGTCTACTTAATTCATGAAACAAACACATATTAGAGAAATTAAACACCCTGCTCTCTCTGCAATAGAAAGATACAGCAAGCTTTTAGCAGGAAAAATTAAATAGCTCACAAGCAGAGGCAAAATTATATATTTTTGTGATGTTATTCCTGCACTATAATGCACTACAGTTTCCAGCTTTACAATTCTTCAGCTTTTTATTCCTTGATTGTGGAAACTAAACTTGCAGAAGCATTTTTCTCTATATGCTCCATTTTAACAGAATCCTTTTCCAAAACCCTTTTAAACATGAGCTGTTTTCAGTCCATCTGAGAAAGTGCACTTAATTGCCCTTGGGTTTTTTATTGGGGGTGAGGTTGGTTTTTTGTTGTTTGTTTGGGGGGGTTGGAGATGTTTGGGGGTTGGGTTTTTTTTGTTTGTTTGGTTGGTTGGGGGTTTTTGCTTTTATAGGTGTGCACAATATCTGCCAATGCGGATTTACACATCTACTCATTTCCCCTGTGCCTTGTGCTGAGCTTCAATTGCATGTTCCTAAGCTCCAGAAGCACTTTGCTCACAGGAGGTTCCGGCAACTAGTGACAGGGCAGTGAAGCTGCAGCATTCCCAGATCAACACAGACCATTCAAGGTTCAACTAAAGGCAAAAACTAAAGTTGGATGAGAAACACTGACAGTCATTCCAATCTCCCTAGAAAATATCATCATAAAATGATTTTACTCCCCTGGCAATTTTTATTCAAGAGATCTGACACTAACACGGTTATTTTACAATAGAATAGTGAGAAACTGGCTTAGCAGCAGTGGTATGTTAGAGAAGATAAATAAAGATCTTGTATTCATATCTCTTAAGATCTTGTATTCAGTGAAACCTTGGGCAGGAATTTCTCCCACACACAGATCTAACTTTCATCTGTCTGCTGAAGAGGGCTTCCACATCCCACTTTCTTTACAGTCATCTAAATGCACTTTTCTACACTTTTCATCCCATGCTACCACATAATCTCCTATAGAAGCATTTCAGGATCATTCTGCTCATGGTTCATCTTTTAATTATTATTATTACTTTGCTATATCTGTAGATTCTTTGGTGTGTGTCAAAACCCTCCTTAGGGAAATTCTATGTGGCTCATTGTCAAACAGATACTCTTTATATACATTCATAGTTACTTTCAGCCAAAACCTCTGTACTGATGAAACTAAAAAGAAACCCACCTTCCTGTCAACCGCCTTTGGAGAGATCTGTAGAAGAACCAACTGTGATTATTCAAGGGAGCCACTCTCAACATAAATAATTAGTTTAAAATTATCTTCCTTTTGCAATTCATAAAAACTTTTAATTTTACTTTGTTGTGATGTTAATTTCTGTAAGGGATATTTGTCTGGCCAAAGCTGTATTAAGTTGTTGTATTAAGTGTAAAAGTTTCCCTTTCCCTTTTCTTTTACTGTAATGCTGAGATTCACTAGGTGGAAGGGGTTCACTGCTGCTTTTGCTTGAACCTATCATTATAAAGAGCCTATATGTAAAAGAATGACTTTCAGCAACTTTAATGAGAGCTGTAGGGCATTCAGCAACTTGTAAGAACAGGTCCCAAATCACCACAGCATTAAAAAATCCATCTTAGCTGAGATTACATGCAAGATATGGCTGTGTTTTAAGAAAGACAAGATGATAAAGAAGTACAGTAAAAAGTAAAAAGTCTAAAATAAAATCTTTTACTACCATTTCATTACCAGGGTCTTAAGCACTCTGTTTGTTCCTGAGATCAGAGAACTGTGATTAAATCAAGCTTACCACTGTCTTTTACAGACCTACCAAAGGCACTGATCCATAGCAAGGTTACAAAGATTTCACTGGTCACACATGGAAGAAAAATAAACCAAGCCCTTGACATAGTAAAAACTGCCATAGTGCTGCTGGCATGGCTCTCTCAAGGAATTGAAAGTCTCACTAAATGTAGCAGTGCATGATCTGAAAACTGCTGGCATATCCTTTAGGAAGGTATGCATTAACTGATCTTGGGAGCTGAGAAGAAAACTGTTTCATGTTGGATGAATCCAAGCTGCTTCAAGATTCAAAGTGAGACACTTTCCATTTGCTGCTGCCTGAATTCTATTTTCAAGGCAAAATGTACAAAATAAAAGGCAGAAAGAAATGTTCTACTTTCTGACCAGTGAAAAAGATGAAATTTACAAAAAAAATCTCTGCAATTTACATTATTTTTCATTCTGATTTAAGTTACAGAGATATCAGGTCCAGTATGAGCAAAGGTAGTGCAAAATTCCTTGAGCTATCCTGCTAGCACCTGTTAGCACAAAAGATGACCTGCAGGAAACTTTGGCAAAAAGATCACTTTGGTCTTCACGGTACCATGCCCACCAAGCTTCACCTTCCTAAAAGGTGGAAATTAGGACTAATATAGAGATGACATTTTTATATTGATGCTCTAGCAAGACCAGTAAAATTTAATATAAACATTTCATAATGACATCATCTAACTTGCAAGTGAATTTCAAAATGTGACCTAGAGTTGAAAAACTCTGTATGGCATTATCAGTTTCCTGAACCAAAAAGTCACTTATCCCTGCTCCTTTCTATTATTCATCTAGAACCAAAAATGTGCAGTTCATTTCCCTGTACAGATAAAAATAACAGGCTCTTTGCCCAAAAATGACTGCTTAGCAATTAATTACAAGGCTGAATGAATAAAATATATTTTACTTCAATATTAATGAGTTTGAAAAATCTGATACACTACACTGTATCACAGAATTGTTACTTGTGAAATAATAAATGACAAGGCCATCACAGGTACTTCTCATTAACACTCAAGTTTGACACCAAGAGGTACAACTGAATACTAGAATTATTATTGCCATATCAAGCATATTTCCACAGTATTACAAATGAAACATATTAAGAAATTAATTATTTCAAAACAATTCCAATTACTGTGTATTTTAAATGCCTTCCTAATAAAGAACTGAAGGTCCTTATTCCTTATGCTCTGGTAAGATCATACAATCAGAGGATAACGTAAGTTGCAACGAATCTCTAGAGGTCATCTGGTAAAACCTTTATCCATAAGAGTGCCAAATTCAACATCAGATATACTTCTTTTAGATCAGTGATGTTCAGCTTGATTTTGAATTTATTTAAGGATGGAGTTTCCAAAACTTCTCTCATAAAGGTGATCGAATGATCTCACTATGACTTTTTTACCTAGTATTCAATCAGAAATTCCCATGTATTGCATCCTAGGTCCTCTGCCTCTTCTCTTCACCAAGCACATCCAAGAAGCAAACATCTTAGCATTAACTGCATGGAAGGCATTAATTTATTCCAGTCCTACTCAAGTGAAGTACAAAACCTCCACTCACTTTTCTTGTACAGTATTAGGGCCAATGATAGGTGTGAGTAGTTTGACTGTCTTTTTGGTCATCTAATCAATTAAATTCATCTATTTATGTGAAAATTAATTTGGATATCATAGAGGAGCCAAAATGCAACCCTTTTACTGGAAAAATTAAAGAACTGTGATTTTATTACTTATTTCTCATCTTACCACATTGGCCCAAAAACTAAATGGGCCACTTTCTACCACATGACCTAAGATCACCTCGTCTTACAAGTTTTTATTTCAGATCCAAATGTCACAAAATTTCCAAGATTTAAACTCCAACTAATCAACTGCAAGCACAGTCGATCCCATATGATCTCTAAACATAAACCTACAGTATGTCCAAGTTCTGCAAAATCTCCAAGTTCTACCCAAATTCCATTTAGATCCAACAATACTGTCCTTCTGAATTCCAATCCATTGCAAAAACACAATAGTTGTTTCTTAGTCCCAAGAATTGTGTCTTGGCAGAATGTAGGTCTTGAAATGGAAGCAGATCAGCAGTATATATGAATGTCCTTAAACTAAGTATTTGCAGAACTTACTGATCTTATATATAGGAAGAACAGCTATATAATTCACAATTTTCAGTGTATTGTCATTATTATCATTGGAATCTTAAATCTTTCATTTCATGACTTTAAAAGTATTCTTTAAATGTTTATATGACAGTTAAGTGTCAGTCATAGAGCAGCCAGGAATTGTAGAAAATAGCCTGCTATGGTGGATGAAGCTTAAAACTAAGCAAGAGCTGCAAGGGTCCTTCCAGAAATTCACTCAGTTTAGAAATTTCAGAGAGCTCTAAAAGTTCATGGTTCCTCAATTTTTGAATTTCCGACTTTGGAACCCTGACCTGAAAGAAGTCTTATGTGCAGCCTTTGGCAGGAGCAGATTTCCCTACTGAAGCTGAATTTCTGGTTCATGGAGAGGTTAAACCCTACAGTGTTGATGTGCTGGGAATGTGTTTTATTAACAGGTAATTCCCAATAACTTTGTAAAATAAAACAAAAACACAAAGTGGAAAACCATGTTAGTTGATACTCTTTTGTCCCTGATGAGAGAGATCCCAAAAATTATACCGTATCATAGATTTTTTTTTTGGATTGCAAATAGTTAACTGAAGTAGTTCTACTGGATGCAGCATATTACTGCCAACCTTCAGGTTAAACCCAATTATACACCAAGATAACAAGCATATCAGCCTCTTAGGCACAGCCACCAGAAATGGGTACATGTTTTGGAGATGTTATTTGAGTTATCAGAGGAAAACACCATTCACACCCTCCACTCTAATAGAAAGGGCAACATCCTGCAACCAGGGTATTGTTCAGAGCAAAAATCCCAAGGCTCCTCCATCCTTCCTAGTACAATATGCACCCCCTCATACTTTCTCCACTTTTATCAGTGGACAGATGCTTCATCTCCAGATCAATGGGCTGATGACTCTTTTACCAACATAAAAAGATGCAGCAATTTACCGGTTCAAAGATTTTACTTTCTCAAATTTATCAAAAGCCTTGAATCCCTGAGCTGTTAACTGAATAACTGCTCTCTGTCAGTTCTAACATACAAGCATCAAGAGTCAAAATCATAAGTTAAAGTGTCTAGCTCTAGAAAGTATTTTAAAATGAGATGAAAATCTATGCATGGCATTTATCACTTCCCCACATAAGTGCTGAAATTTCATGATGTACAGTAACAAACGAAAACGTTATCGTTCAGTCTAATGGATACAGTGTCATCTCTAAATGTAAGGACTTACATATATCAGTATAATTAATGTTAATGGCAATCATAAACATAAATCTTCTGAATATTGAGAAGGATTAGTCTGTTGAAATGACCAACTGCACTCCACAAACAATCGCTAGTCAAAAGATTAGCACACAGAAGTTGTGTTTCCACTGGAGTCATTTCCCAGCATGGTCTGCTGACACTTAAATTATTTGGAAAGTAACAGGTTAAATAGGCAACAGCCTATTTTACACTAACTATAACTGGATAAACCAGACACTTCTAAATCAAGACCTACAGAATGAACACAGTGCAGAGAAGTCCAAGGATAAACACATGAGATGAGATTGTCAAAGCCATAAGGGGACTTAACCACCATCTCTGTTATTTAGTTTTTTATGTCTGTTTATCTGTATGCTTCTAGGTCTCAAAGACTTCCACTTACTGTAAATCCTGAAACAAAATTATGCAGCAATGGTAGTTTCTCAGAAACACATTTTCAAAGCAGCATGAAGGTTTTCACTGTGTGACATATATTAACACCAATTGGACTCACACAGCTAAATCTTGCTGCAATTCATTGTCAATTTGCCCGTTCCAGAATTTAATATTTTTTGAATTTGTTCTATTTTGCAAACATTTTCATCTTGTAATGTTTTATGGCACTGTTTTATGCACTAGCACGTGCACAATCTCTGGCAGCTGCTTTAATTTTCCAGTACAGACAAGGCCAACATCTCAGACTTCTAGTAGCAGCAGTGAGAATTATGCCTGTATTCCAAAGGATTCATAAATCCTTATGATTTATTTTCCCAATATATTCATAGATCCTAATAGTCTTAATGACAGATTTATGCACAAAAAGATACACACACACTTCTGACTTCTTTGCTTGACAACTTTAGCAATGGCATATGACAATGCTTCAGTCAGGAAGAACAAAACAGTGAAAGATCAAGGAGGTGAGGTGGGGNNNNGGTTGTGCAAGATTCAGTTCTCCTTACACAAAATTCCCCTGGCTTTCAGAAGCAAAATCCAACTGAAGTGGTTCAACAAAACCATGTGACTAACAACTTTTCCTGAACTTGTATCACCTAACCTTCTACCTCAATGACTTTTTCCAGAATCCTGTATTACACATATTGATGTGGATGCATGTTTACTAATGAAGTTATCATTAAATGATAGAAAACTACAGACTGTCCTTGGAATTACTGAATTCAACATTTAAATGTGTTTATTATAAAAAAATAAAATATGTCAGTCAAAAATAAACAATTTCATGGATCAAAACATAACTGAAAACTGGTATTATTGCCATTTTTATGTCACAACCCTCTGACAAACAGTACTGAAAGTTACAAACAAATCTTCTTGAAGTTAATGCACTTAGTGGGTTAACATTAAAGAAAAGGTATTTAATTGATTGTCATGCAGTAACTGTTGTTCTCTTCACTTTTGCCTGCTTGTTTTTATGCTGCTGAAATGAAGAAGGCAAAAAAGTTAGACAAGACAAAAGTTTCAAAGAATCAAGAAACTATGCTTTGAGTACACTAAACAATGCACCTTTCTTTAGAACAAGAACCAAATCTTGTTTATGAACATGTCTGCAGGGATATGACTTTTTTACTTCATATCTTATACAAAAGAGAATCCACATAGTACATGCATGCTATGAAAGGTGTTGCCAACTGTATTAAATACGGTATCTCTTTCTCAGATGATATCTAAAGGTTAATCCTAAGGTTAAGCCTGAATTGTTTCCAGGTCCTTTTCTGAAATGACCAGAACATGACTAAGGTGAACAACTTCGTTTTTTAAAATACTCGCCCACCTGTCTTCATTTTTAAAGTTTTTCCTCAAGTCATAGAAATCATCAGTACTTCCGAAATTCTACAAATTAGCACTACAAGTGCTTTGGATTTTGTAAGACTTAATCTAAATGTTGTCCACAATCACTAATATCTCTTTCACCCCTCCATAAATATATGCAAAGGAAAATAAAACTCACTTAGTGACAGTAATGTCCAGGGATGCAGTTTTGCTGTGAATGCTTTATGCTCATGACCTCTAAGATGTTAGAAAAAGCTCTAAAACTGTCTGTGGCAATAATGTGTACATATATAAACTGAACACTACCACCACTGAAATCATGGAAAGTACCTGAGCTTTAAGTACATGTGTCATGGTTTAGGAATAGTACTCCCCAATTTAGTTCTCCCATTGAGACTCTCCAAACCTTACACACTTCCTTTCTCCCTGCAGGTGGCTGGAGAGGAGAATTGGAGGCACAAAAGGCAAAGATCATTGGTTGGGATAAGAACAATTTTCCGGAAACAGCAATGAGATAAGAAAACAAACAGTAACAGCAACAATATTAGTCACAAAAGTGTACAAGAGAGTGATTCACATGCAAAATGCTCACTGAGCCTGACCCCACATGACTACAGCCAGGCTCCCTCTGGCTTAGAACCAGAGCCACACTATCCCAATTGGAAGGAAACCCTTCTCCCCAGAAGAGAGTTCCTTCCCCCAGCTCCTTGCAACAACATGAGGCGGTATGGAATAACCTCTGGGTCCTGCTCATGCCCCCTCCTGGCTAGTGCAAAAATTACCCCTGTCCGGGCCAGAACCAGGACATCATGTCTACTAAATTACTTCTTGGATATCAATAATGACTTCTATTTTTAAATGAAAATAAATTAAAATTACAATATTTTGCAAAACAGACATTTGTCAGAACTTGAAACACATAGATATGACAGTGGAAAATTACTATAAAGCAGGTAAGTACAGTGGAAAGAAGTGAAGTAATTTTTTGAAAGTTGTTATATCATCTGACAGGACTTCTATAAAATACCAATCTTACCTTCTGAAAGACTTTTTATGCATTTCCTTGCAGGTTATGGTGGCTATTCACAATTTACTTCAATTTTTATAGCCTCCCAGTAATTCTACAGAATAGTAAATACAGTTATTATAACCCTCATAACTGGCAGAGAGATATATTTGAAGAAATAGGGTTTGTTTCCCCTCTTGCAGGCACTGAAGTGAATCAGAAGCAATTCTGCTGCAGGTATTAGGACAAACCTGATGCAAAACAAGACATAAAAACACCAGAAATGTATACAGAACACTTTCTTCACATTAAAAGTACAAATTGCATGCCTTCTCTGCTTTTTGGCAAGGTTGTGCCATTGAGGTACTTATACCACACTTGGCTCATCGCATAAAAGCACATCTGAATAAGGTCCAGGCTCGCACTGGAAACAATGGAGACACACCAGTTTGCATAGGCTAAGAACCTGGCACAAAGCCTTGAAAATGAACGAGGATCTTCATATAAATGCAACCTGTACAATTACTTCTAGTGTAAACTGAAGCTGTTTCGCAGTGTTCTGACAGAAAACTAGAAAGATCAGAAAAAGGACTATGAAAACAAAGCAAACAAAAAAAAAACCCACTAACTGCATCCCACTTTTCTTCTTTACAGACACACGCACACACACAAGGAACAGCACTAATTTTAAGAGAGATCATGTGGCAAAATGATGACTCTGAGTCACTAGAAAAGAGAAAAATCTTTTAAAACACTCTTGGGACCGGTAACTACTGCTAAATAAAGAGCACTATTTTATCATCCACCTAATGAGCCAGAGGAAGGATTATTGTTGTTTGGCGGTGATTTGTCTCAACAACTCCTTTCTCTAAAATAAATATGCCAATTTCACTAAACAAAGAGAAGAAGAAGCTGCACCCTTCTGTTGTTTCAATTGCACGCTGAGGAGTATTTAATCGGAGGAAAGAAACCCCAAGAAAAGTCACGGGAGAGGGCCGGCAGACACCTCTTTTTACACAGGTTGAGAAAAACAGAAAAAGAAAGAGGCGGCGATGCCGGTCCCAGCACCTTCCTACAGCGCCGGCAGCGCCCGACCCCACCGCCGCCCCGCGGGCACCAGCTCGTCCGGTGGCATCGTCCGCATCGTTCTTCCCCTCGGCCTCTACCCTGAGGAGACGGGGAAGCCCCTGTCCGGCACCAGCGGGGAGCGACACCGTCTCGAAGCGACTCCAGGGCGTGGGACCACTCTCCCTCCGGCAGGGAGCCACTGACAGCCGCCCGGGCTGGGGCGCTGCGGCACCCCGCCGGCCCGCCGATGCCCTCGCTGCCCCGACCCCGGGGCCGCTCTCGCCCCGCCGCAAAACTTACGGGCCGGGCTCGGGGCGCGGGGCGGGCGCGCCGTCGGGGCAGCGGGCGCGGACAGCTCCGCAGGCGGGTCACCGCCGCTCCGCGCCCCCGCCGGCCGTGCCGGGGCCAGGGACAGAGCGCCGGTCCCTTCCCGCTCCCCGAAGCCGAGCCGTGCCCCTGCACTCACCAGCTGCAGCGAGCAGAGGAAGATCAGCGTGCAACGCCCCGTGCAGCAGCCCATGGTGGCAGCCGGAGAGCGGCCGCCGCCGCTCCGCTTCTTCCCTCCCTCGCTGACGCGGCCCCGGAGGCGAGACGGGGGGCTCACCGCATCCGGACGGAGCGGCCGGGCGTGCGTGTGCTCCCTGCCTGCCGCTGCCTCCCTCCTTTGTGGAGGGGCTCCTCCTGGGCGGCGGGAAGCAGCGCGGAGGTCGGCGCGGCCCCAGGAATGGGAGCCGGCGGCAGCAGAGGGCTCTGCCCGGTCTGGCTCCGGGGAAGGGGCAGGGGCCGGGGGTGGGCGTGTGCGGACCGGGCCGGGGGTGGGCAGAGGGAACGCGGGCTGGGAGGCGGGGGGGCGTGCGAGGGAGGGCGGGCGAGCGAGCGGGGACTGTGCGAGGTGTGAACGGGAAAGGAGCGGGGGCGGCGGCGGGCTCTCCTCAGGCACCGTGCCGGGGGTCTCCGGGCGGGCAGCTGGCAGGGATTTTAGAGGTTCCGAGGGCAGGCGGTGCAGGGATTTTGGAGGCTCTCAAGGCAGGCAGTGCTTGAGGGGGACTCGGCGGGAGGGGCCGGGGCAGCCCGGCGCGGGCCGCTTGTTGAGAGCGGCCGGGGAAAGTTCAAGGGACTTGGCCGGGCGGGGCGGGGAGGGGCGGGTGCGGAGCGGCGGGGCGGGACCGAGTCCGCAGCGCCCGCGGGCCATTGTTCGCGGTCCGCGCCGTGCCGGGGGCGGGGGGCGCTTCCGGACCCTCTTCCTCAGGGAGTCCCGCTGGCAGAGGCTGGATGCCCTCGCCCAGCGGGTGCCGGGAGATACCTCAGGGGGCTTCTTCCCCTCCCGGCCCCCGGCGGTGAGTGCCTGGGTGCCTCAGGGTGAAGCCCCGGCTGTTTGGTTCCCACGGCCGTGCTGAGGGAAGGGGTTTCCCTCGCTGGCAACGCCATTGTGCCAGGAAAAGCCCGCTAGCTCCTGCTGTCCCTCGCGGGTGTGAATTGGGAATGGGCTCCGGGGAGAGGGGCTCGGCCCCTGCAGTCACCGCTTCTGGCAAGGATAAATCGTAGAGTCGTTCAGCTTGGAAAAGACCTTTAAGATCATCAAGCCCAACCGTTAATCCAGCACTGCCAAATCCGCCGCGTACAAGCAGACGGATGAACAAACAGTGCTCTCCAGGGGCCTCTCCGTGGGCAGCCGAGAGAAACAAGATCAGTGGAGATAATACGGTGCCTACATCTATTTTATGCACTTTGGTCATAGACAAGTAATGTTTTGGGGAGGGATAATAAATACAAATATGCACACCATCTCGTAACAATATTTTTATACATGGATGAAGTGTCAACGCGCTTTTTTCCCCCCAATACAGTATGTATAAATTAGATTAGTTTTCACAGGCATGTTCCACTGACCCGACAGTACTTTCCTATAGCCTGCTACTAGATGCAGTTCCATGATACACAGATTTCTGCCACAAAACACTGAAGCTTGCCTTGAGGAAAAAAAAGAAAAAAAAAGAAAAACAAACAAAAATAAAAAACAAACAAACCCTTACCTTCAGCAAGGCATTTTAGTGAGATATCTGATTAATGTCTCTGTGAAATACACAGAATTGCATCCCCAAACTACATACAGCTCTTCATTTGTGCATTAAATGGAAGTGACAATAGTCTAATAATTACAAAGCTACTGCAAAAGAGTATTGTGTCAGATTAGGTTTGGAAAACTGCTTTTTTCTACCACCTCTGTTTAACAGGAAAACACTAAGGTGATTTTATATACACCAAAATGAAGGAACTAAAGAAAGACAAGAGGCAGATTCTACACATCCATGGTATGTATTTGTCTAGGTATATGTGTGAGGAGTGCAAAATATAATCCACATTGCACAATATACAAAACTTTAATAAAACCACATTATATTTGTATTTCTATGTATGGCTTTTAAGATAAAATTCTACCTGGGGCTAAAACTTTACCAAAGGTATATGTTCTGAGAACATATATATTTTGACAGAGGAATACTTGAAGATATGAAAGCAAATTGAAAAGGTGATAGTTGCCAAAAATACATTGTGCCAGCCTGAGCTGGTAAATTTTACAGATAATTGGTTTTCTTTACAGAGGGCTTTAGAGCAGGCATCATCTCTGGGACTTCACTGAAGTATTTAATACACTACAAGATATTTTTAGTTAAACCAAATAATATAGAGATTAATAAAGAGAATTGCAGGATGGGTAAGGAATCAGATAAATGAAATTACAAGAGCTAGTGCTGAAGAGATTTTACTTGTACTCACCATATTCAGCCCCTGCTTGTATATCAGTGGGATGAGGTCCATAACTCTTTACCCTCTCTCCCCAAGCATAGTGCTCTTCTGAGAAGCAGCTAAATCCTATGGAATAAGGGGTAGAGAACATGATAGTTTAGGCTGGGATAGAGTTAATTTTCTTCATAGTAGATGGTATGAGGCTGTGTTTTGGATTTTTGCTGACGCAGTGTTGATAATTCAAGGGTATTTTTGTTACTGCTGAGCAGGGCTCACAGAGCTTCAAGGGCTTTTTGCTTCTCACCCCTCCCTACCAGCAGGAGATTAGGGTCGCACAAGATGTTGGGAAGGGACAAAGCTGGGACCACAGGGATATTCCACACCATATGGCGTCATGCTCAGCAAATAGTGCTGGGAGAGAAAGAAAGAGGGGAATGTTCAGGGTGATGGTGTTTGTCTCCCCAAGTCACTGTTACACGTGATGGAGCCCTGCTTTCCTGTGAATGGTTTAACACCTGTCTGCCCATGGAAAGTGGTAAATGAATTTCCTGGTCTTGTTTTGCTTGTGTGCACAACTTTTGCTTTCCCTATGAAACTGTCTTTACCTCAACCCACAAGTTTTCTCACTTTTACCTTCTGATTCTCTCCCTCATCACATGGGGGAGGGAAGGTGCGAGTGAGTGGCTTCCTGAGGCTGAACTGCAGCTGGAGTTAAACCACGACAACTGAGAGAAGTTTCATAGAGGTCTATGAATCTCTAACATTTTTCTGTTTTTTTTTTTTTTTTTGCATGTTCCTGAAGCATTTTGCTATTTGTGTCCTCTAGATAGCCAAAACTGTTTCTGTCCCCATCCCCACAAAAAAGGACAGTTGTATAAAGCAGAATGATTCCTGAGCATAAGGTTCCACAAAAAAAAACTAGTGTTACCTGGTTTGGGAAGCAGTTTAAAAAAAAAAAAAAAAACAACTTAATTAACAAGAGAATGCTGTAGAACATGACTTCCCCATGGGTACAAAGAACTAAACTATTAGAATACCCCTGCTTTACAGCTGAAAGCACTGGGCGTAGAGAGATACAAAAGAAAGAACTTGAGTCAGAAGGTGGTTAGAAATTAAGTATGTTTATGAGAAGGCATAGAATTTCTAGAATATATCAGAAAATAAGAATAGAATAATGTACAAAGCAAAGAGGAAGGACTGTATTTACAGATTTCTCTACACATGAATTGGATAGAGAAGTTGATAGTCAAATAACCATAGAAAGTAATTTCCAGCTTCATAATGAAGACAGCCCTAGTTCAGCAGTGTGCATGCCAAGTAGATTAAAAAAATAGCGTAAGCTCTAAAAAGCCCTGTGGACTACCTTAACATCTAACTAGATATGCTGTGTGGAGCAAATTTAGTGTGGTTGAAAAAGATGTCCTCAAAAGCTTTATGATACATCCATGTACTCATGGCCACACCCTGACAAAACTGTAGGATTCCTTATTGCAGGCCATTAGAGCTTGTGCTTTTAATTTCATTTCGTTCACAGCAGAAAACTAAAGTAGTTCACATTTATAGAAACATAGCATCACAAATATCTATAAGATATTACAACTATGCTATAGAGACTTCAAATTCCTATAGGTTTATTCCTTGATAGGTTATATTCTTCAGAATAAAAGATACGAAAATTTTCAAATTTAAGAACTAGAACCATTAGTAAAAGTTTTCATATCAAGAGAAGAAAGTGAAATTCATACTATTTGACTGTCCTTGTAGCTCTTTAATGGCACATATTATTGGTTTAACAAGCCATTCACTTGTCTTCCTGTGCTGGAGTTTTCATCAGCCTGCACCAAACTTGTCTGGTCACGAAGCTGGGCTTAAGGAGGTGTGTTTTGTTAACTCTGCCCATTGGACTACAGTAATAATCACAGGTGACAGCAGAAACTCTTTCTTCATAGCCTGACTTTTCCATCTTTAATCATGAATATTATTCAGTGGAAATTACTGATGAAAATAAGTAAGAGTGTTAAAGGATAACCTTAATCCTGGGAAGATTTTTCTATTTACTTAATTTTAAACACTGAAAGTAGCCCTTGATACTGCACAGAGATTAGGTAAGTACATTGAGTCTGCAGAATCAGAACTTAGGAAGAGATTCCTGTTGTCTCAGACTTCACCTTTAATTTTGGCATTTAATGCAGAAACACTGAGAATCAGAAGCTTTGTAATTACTTTTCAAGCTTACCAGAATGAGGGAGGATACATGGATCAAAATGCACTTTCGTAAAGCTATCAACAGGTCACACTTCAGGCAGACATACAGTTCTGATAGCTTAGAAAAACATTCCACTGTGTATTCCCCAAGCAGTTTTGAAATACCTCAAGCAAACTAGAAACCCCATGAAATTTAATACAGCTTTAAAGACAAATGAGGGTATCAAGATATTATCAGTGTTTTTAGTAAATCCTATTTTCAATTTATCCTTCTAAAGGCAGATACACAATATAATGATCTAATTTTTCATTTCAGTGTTCACACCTGCTGCTAGGAAACTGTATTCTTCATTAAAATGCAAGTACTTTATGAAATGGAAATATATGTTCATTGTGAATTACTTTTTTTTACTATTATTTTTAAAATAGTGTTTTAAATTATCAATTCCAGTGTGGGGAACCAGGATGAGGCACAGGCTCTCAGTGGCTCGGCAAGTCTGTGGGTCCAGGGATGGGGACTGGTCAGTGTCAGAACAAGACATCAGCCCACAGGCTGGTTTCTTCTCTGGAGAGGCAAGGATGTGGGGAGCTGTAGACTGGCCCTCATGAGGCACCACTGGGGCAGGGACTGATGGCCTTTGTGTGGCTGAGATGGGGTTCATGGCTGTGGGCAGGGGCGGAAAAGCCCCAGGGGCTGGGCAGGGACAGGCAGGGCTGGTGGTACTCTCGGGGCCCTGACAATATGAAAGCAACTTTGAAAACATTAGGGCTTTAAGTGCACAAACTGACTCCCTGTAGCTCGTTCTGGTTTGTCAACAGTAGACAGACTGTAGGTCAGCTTTGTGTTTCGTTTTTCTGTCTTTAGCTCTGATTTTTTTTTTTTTTCCCCTCCCATTTTTGGCATAAAGAATACTACCATAATGCTAGAAAGAGCAAGACTAGAATAAAGCACAAGATGTTTGCAACTGTCTCTCATATTTATTTCAGGAACAAAAAATCTGGTAAATTATAAGGCTTTCTTCTTGCAGGTCAGTAAGTGATTAATTTTGAACCATTCATTGTACACAAATATTGCTACAATCCTCAATTTTAATATGGAAAAAACTTAACAAGAAAACTGACATGTATGTGTTAATATAGAAAGGTCCTCCAAAATGCAAAGCTGAATTATAGTATCTGAAATGGAGTGTAAAATGGATTGTTTTCCTTTGACTGCTGAGTATTCTGCATTAGGCTTGAAAAGATGACACTGATATCAGCTGTGTTGTTCACAACATTTTAGATGTTAGGTTGGTCTGAAATGCTTGTGGCATTTGCTGCACTCATGCTCTGCTCAGCATTTGTGACCTGATGAATGAGGTTTTGGATCTGGAGATCAGTGATAAACCATCACAGGTCACGGCAGAGGTTTTGCTACAGTAGGAAATGTGGGCAGTACCTCCTATTCTGGATACATTCAGAACTCCCTCTGAAGTCAGTGCAAGTTTGGGAAGCAGTGAACACACTGCTAACGCCTGAATAGGGCTGAGAAGGTAGGCTGAGGTTGTTCCATGCAATTGTTCTAAGGTTTCTGTTGTCAGCAATAGTTTTCTCTGAGTAATTCATACTCATTTTCCAGCTATTTTCAGGCATTAAATGTCAGTTTTCCATAAGAAAGGCAAAGCTGATTTGCCCACTTGATGCTAAATAACAAAATTTACCTAAATTACTGTTATTACATTTGTCGTCTAAAAAACCTTCTTTTGTTATGACTATAAAGCTGAAATATTTTACTTCAAGTTCCATTTTATGTACAATGCAAGGCTGCCATTTGGATCAAGCCTCTGAACAGAGTCCACCAAAGAACATGCACTGGGCAAATTTTGGTTCAGGGAAACCGTACACTGACTGACTGAAATTTTAACCCTCTGGAGCCTGCTGTATCACTCAAAAGAGCTAAGGAACTACATATGCAAACTTCCCTAGCTCTATTACTGCCAGGTGTAATACAGTGATATACACAAGTGGAAAATTTGATTACATAAAGCTGTATTACCCTTACACAACCCATATGCAGGGTAAACAACTAATGCCTTTTTGCAGAAAGCCATCAGTCTTGGTTCTGGCAACAATGTATTCCTGCTTATATGACTTAATTGGTGTTTGTATCTAGAAGTATTTTTTCCGTATTAATTTTTTCTTTTCAGTGAGCTCATAGTACAAACAATAACTTTCTTGGAAGTAATTGTCTCTCAGTTTTTCATCAGAACAAATTTCTGTTTGCTAAATCAACCTGATTTACTAATTAACATCTGGATCTTATGTACACACTATGCACACACACAGTAATACTACAATTATATTATATTAGCTTTTTAAGGGCTCATCTAATTTTACTCTATACATAATCCTTGAAAATGAGATTTGCATGAAGTAATTTAAAATAGATAGGGCAAACTAGAAGCATATAATGTGTTGCTCTGAAATAAATACATTTTCAGTTTTCAATTTCCATAGCTGAGTTCATAATTTAGCCTCTGAATATCTGAATTAATAATAAAATGGCAGTATTCCACTCTCATATATGTACTTGTATGGAATTTATAGACAGGGTCTCCTTTATTATACTTCCTGGATTACCCATGGGGTGAGTAAACCTCGATCCTCTCTAGGAGCTGCAGCAAAAGAGGAATCTGAGAGGCACTCTCCACTCTAGCCTATTAAACAACTAAAGACATGTTTTCCTATCAAGATTTCCACTGCTTCCAATGTGGGGAACTTAGGCTCCTAACCTTGGTTCTGTACATTGTACTGAAATTTGATGCTTGTAATAACCTAAAATCTGCAACAAAAGTATCTGCATACCCTTCAAAGCGAACCTCCTCTTCAGACTCATTGTCTGTCTGAGACCAGCCTATGACATTATTTTTAGAGATTTTAACAATTCTTCACAGATAGTTCAGAGTTCAGGTTTGCAGGACAATGATCCATGCACACTCCTTCTTGGTTTTCTCTGTCAATTTCCTATACATTGTAGATATATTTCCATAACTTACTAATTCTGTTGTGGAATTTGAATTGCCAGTACATGAGCACCCTGTTCCATGTCCATACACACTGGCAATACATGTTACCATTTATGACAATTTTGTCACGTTTGCTAATTGTTAGTTGGCAAATGGACCTTCGGACTTAAACGGTGGGGCCAGTTCTGCGCACGCTGTGCCTCACCTAAAAAATCCACTGCATAGGCTGGAAGGGCACACCCACGTGGGGAGAGCCCTTCCCAAGATCTTCATTCGTGAAGTCTGGTCATACACATACAAGACCACCGCCAGGAATCAAGGGATTAGACAGGAAACTTAGTTTGAATAAAAGAAAAATAAATAAACTGAGTCTTTTCCACAGCAAAGTAAAGCTGTTAAGTGTGTGAGGATAACAGTAATACATCAGTTAAATGGAAACTGAATCAGTTCCAGAATCTGATAGCACACACTCTGACTGTTAAATGTAATCACGTATCTATATACTGATCAAGAAGGTAGTGCTGATGAATTTTTAGCTTGGATGACCAATACTATCTGAGAAGCTGGGCACTAGTTAGTTATTTTAATACAGATAATGTGGTCATACAGTTTTGCATTCATTTGACATTCATGCAAGTTATAGCACTATGCTTAAAGTTAAATATGTTGTTGGAAGGTTTCACTACTGCACTTGCTTTTAAAGGGCTCCTAAAGTAAAAAACCCTCAGTACCAGAATTCAAAGAAGCATGTGGCAGGCAGTATTTTGATGAGGACTCTTTGCTAGGAATTAGAAGGACTCCAGTCAACAAAGGAATATGATTCTAGAACAACTTTCCCAAGGCTATTGGAAGAAACAAATTAAGCCAATTAATTTTTAGATGGAGTTGACAAAATAATGAAGGGAAATGGATGGATGACACATAGATACTTGCAATACCAGGACCCTGTAGAATACCAGAATTATAGAAAGCCATCAAAAATTCTAACGCAAAAACAGCACAAAGGACAAAGGGAAGGAGACAGAAAACCATCCTGTCAGCCAGAATAGTTTACAAGGGCTCTGGACAGCATGGATGCCTCTGGACAAAAAATCCTACCCTAAGTTAAGCAGTCCTCCAGGATGCTCACAAGAAAATGAAAGCAACATTAAGAAACTTGTTTGAGTCATCCCCTGAACAAATAGCAAATTATGACTAGCTCATACTTGAGAAAAATGGTCAGAGTGAGGAACTCAGGAGCAGTGCATAAACTCTAACACAGCTGCGTAAAGAACTCACCAAATAACTCTGAATAATAGGACAGCATATAAAAATCAGACTGTTTGCAGATAAATTTCAATGGGAAAAAAGCAAAAAAATAAAAGGTTAAATTCCCTGAATAAATTCTTTACTGCAAATACTTTTTCCAACTCTGATGAAGAGATTTTTCTCTAGGAGCAGAGAGAATAGGGCTGTAGTGATAGATGATTGCTTACTCATTTCAAGCTGCAAGAATATCCTCTTCAATACCTTATTTTAATCCATTGCTAAATGAAAGTGACATCCTTAAGTCATTTAATATTACATGAAATGTGGAGTCCAGACAAAAGCCAGGTCAAGCAGACCTTCAAACAACATTCAGGGAAGACAGGCCCAGGCCAACAGTGGAAGGGCCATTTTCTTCAGTCCCGGGTGGCAGGAGAGTGAGCTGTGCAAGACCCCCCTCTCCCTGCCCCCATTGCTGCTGCAGCTGCAGCTCGGCCTAAGCCCTTAAGTGTAATTCCAATTTGACAGCTTGCATGGGTGTGAATACATTTAAGTAAAAAGAAACCCTGCCAAACTTAGATGAATTAAACAACTGTGACACACGCTGGGCCAGATTCTCTAATGCACCACAACGAATTTACAGTGCTGTGACTCTTAACTGGACTCCAGTTCATTTTTAATACCATAGTTAACAAAGCTCTATACAGATGCAGCAATTGCTATAGAGGTTAAAATGTTGCAGTGTTTCAGTACAAGAGTGCCTTTTGCAGTAGATTTTCATACCAGGTTTTAAAGCAGGTAATCTGGATTGAGGGCCATGTTTGCATTTTCATGTCTAGTAACAGAGTCTGCTATTTATCCTTTAGAAATTTTTCTGATATGTTTTGATATATTCATATAACACTTCAAGGTAGAGACTGCATTCCACTATCTAATCCCTGTTTGGCTCTTAATTAATGCCTCAAAAAATGTTTTCACAGTAAATATATAAAAAAAAAAAAATAAACTTCAGAAAAGTTTTTGTGCTGTTCTAAACAGCTCATACTTTTGTTTTTTTCATCCGCTTACCTAAGTAAAGCAAAAATGGAGTTAAAGCTTGGGAGCAAATAACAAATTGTGTAATGTTTCTGCAAAACCCAATGAAACACAAAATATCTGTCACTTGTTTGCTGAATCAAATATTTCTGAAGAAATGTAATACACTAGTTTTACATTTTCAAATGTTTTTGTTCAATAGAAAATGTCATCTTTGCAGCAGGAACATGGACCTTAACAGTACCATAATGAAACTGCAGTGAACCTCTGGATATGAATTTGACCTACCTGTGGTTCATTCTTCATGCCTATGAAGGGTTTTGTTAGCCCCAAGGAACTGAAAGGTAATATGAATCAAGCTGGGGACACATGTGGACTCAACACATGCACCTCCATTGGTTTCTTCCTGTGAGGATACTCTTGTAGTTCAAATATTCAATACTGAAATCTGAGAGAAATCTATAATTTAAGATTAAATGTTTGGCTGTCATGTACAGATATTACCAGGTTTGATCAGCTCTCTTCTAGCAGAAAAAGAACTACTAAGAAAGTCGTAAGAGTGAAGCAGCTGTTTGAAGGATGACCTCTTGTCATTCAACAGGTTCTGCTCCTCTGGGTGAGGGACTATGCTCATTAGTCTTTCTTTTGGAACAGGATTTGAAGCCTAGTATCTAAAATCTGAGTGGTAGAAGAGTGCGAATTTTTTCATGTCTGCACATCCACATTTTTCCTGATTCCAGCAACACTATGCTCTGTTTGACCAGGTGCATCTCTGGAAGCCAAAAAGAAAAAAAAAAAAAAAAAGGAAAAGAAAAAAAAAGAGAAAGAAATGTTCCTTGCATTTTGGTTAAGTAGGTACTTACCAGGAAACCAATATCTCTGCACATCCAAAGATGTTCTGTTCATATGTAAAAGGAGCTTACGCTGTGTTTATTCCTCTGAAAAGACTGTTCCATGCAAAGTATGTTTTCTGTGTTATGTGTTGTCAATAATCATGTTTCAGTTACTGAATAATTATATGATCAAACCAGGAAGAAAAGCACTTCCTACTACAAATTAAACTTCAGATTACAAGGGCCAATAAAAACACCTTAATGAACACTTAAAAAGACCTCAAGTGAGGATTGAGGGATGAGGTGCAATAAGAACAGAATAATAGTGTCATTTTAAAGGCATTTGAGAATGGGATCACCTTTATACCACATTTCTATGAGAATGTAAGCCAAGGACAGGAGCCTTGCTCTTCATCTGCCCCTGAATACAAACCACTGCCCTCCCAGTTGCCCTCTGATTTAGGCTGACAAAGGCATTCTCATTAATGAACAGCGAAACAGTTTGAATTTGTCTGGATTAAAATTCATCATTACTATTTTTTCTTTCAAATGAACTTTGAAGTGGACCCATTCTCCCATTTAGTTTGTTGCTTGGCAATGCAAATAGTTATACTGGCAGCAGGGAGGGAGCAACACAGTGACAAGAGCAAGCATTTGGTAAGAGAGAAAGGGCAGGGCTGTTCTTTTTGGCAGCAGTGCTATACTGCTTGCAGAATTGCAATGTTAAAGCATCCCATCCCAACTGTGTTAGGTTATTTCTGCTTATGCTAACATAACCAAAGCAGAACAAGTGACACTGAGTAGGAGGCTTGGACAAGGCAGTCAAAACCCACAGTCTTACAGTTGCTAGGATGTTCATTGCTAATGAGGTCTTGAGCAGTAAACAGTTTAAAAGCCAATAGTGGTGCAATCAGTGATGCAGGTTTTGTGAAGCAACGTGGAAGCCAAATTCAGATTTGTGCTGCAGCTGGTTAGCACCGTGCTGCCGCCACAAAGCAGCTCTAAAGCCAGGGTAGCCAATTAATGCAGACAACTGGCATAGCATGTCTTATACCATTGCTCTCCTGGCAGCTGGTTATTTCTTTGCCTGGGAAGGCAATGTAGTCAGATCATCCCTGATGTGAGACTCACTTATCTGTCCCAGGGGCTCTTATTTGTTGGTACAGTCCTGAGTCTATATATCTCATTTAAAATTTCTGTAAGAAAAGCACAGGAGTCACTGCATGTGTACACCTCCTGGCTGTTTCTGCTCTGAGTGAGGTGTGTGCTGTTTGGCTGTGTGACTTTTCTTGTTTCACAAATATGCCCTCTAACAGAGCAAACCAGGTAAAGCATATACTTTCCAGTAAAAGAACGTTATTCTCTTTATTGTTTATGTATGCTGGAACACTAGCTAAGTGATAGCTTAAAACATGTATTTGATGGAAAAGAGAAATTGCTTGTGATTTGGAACAGACAAAGCTCTTCGTAGCTGTCCGATCATGTTACAGTGCATAGAAAGTTCACTTCCTGGAGCTCTCGGGGCAGGAAAAGCAACATAGCTTGTTAGGGAGGCATTTAAAGCATGTAATTACCTCATCTTTTTCCATGAACATAAAGTATCTTTCACATGATGAAAAAGTAACTTCCATTATGCGACAGATGCTTTTCCAGTCAAGTGTACAGGAATTGCATGCTTGATGGTTCCTAGTGTGGTCAGCAGTGGGATGAGATGTGTGTTCACCTGAGCCAGTGCCCTGGCAGGAAACCCACCACAGTGATGAGATTAGTTCTGCTGTGGGGGCACAGGACTGTGAGAGAATGCACCAAAGGGCTCCTGAAACAGTGCACTGATCTGCAGCCTGTTCACACCACTATGTTTCCAGGAAAGTGGAAAACAGGGAGAAGGCCTGAAACTGGGCGAACTGTGCTCATTGCTTCTGCAGGTGACCAGCACTAGGAAAAAGTGAACATTCATAATGCTGGATGACTTTATTGTCTTAAATACTACTGCATGATATTAAGTGTACATTTTTCTGAGGCAGCTAAACACTGTGACCTGTAGATCACAAGGACACAGTGTGTTACCAATCCATGGATCTGAGCAGCATTCTTTACACTCGTAAAATTGTATTGTTGAACTGTTGCATCTGGCTAAAAGAATTTACTGACAAGCACTGATGAAGAAATGTTTCCATATGAGTTTGTCATACTGACAATGATTCTGCGTTCATGAAATACATAGTTCAAGGTGCTCTTTCTGTAATCAACATGCTGCAGTGAACAATGAAACTGGAACATTTCTGCTCATCCCCTGTTACAGCCTCAGAACCATATTTTGCACTCAAGAAGAAGTGCAGTGTCCTTTGTTTGTACAGCTCTCAATCATACCTATAAATGTGAGAACTGTTTGAAGTTATTACAAATGTCTACCTCTTGATTACCTCAATTGTGTATTTGTAAAAGGTCTTTTTTTTAAGGCTATGGACCCACATTTCTAAAAAATTCTTTGGATATAAAATATACCAAGAGCCTTATATAACATTCTTTTTATACGTTTCTATTCCTTCAGCTTTCCTACTCATCTGTTACAAACAATTAAATCACTGGATTTTTCATTGTTTGAAATAACTGGTTACATTACCATCTGGAAACAATACATTTTAAGTGCATAATTACGGATGTTTGAAATCCCAGGAATCCAACTTTATATGCACAGGACTAGGAGGCAGCATGCTCGGAAATGTATTGTCAGCTGTGTGATGAACAGTTAAGATGAAAGGAGGAGCAATTCTCCACCACTTGTCTGCTGCCTTCACACCACTAGCCTGAGAAAGCTAAATGCAGATTTGACTGCAGAGCAAATGAGAATGTTTTAGACTGCTCTCACTTGCACTAACTTTTAATGATTGCAGTGGCACAAGGGGACCTTGGTTGAGCTGTGGCCTCTAAGTGCTCACCCTTTTTAAAGCTCAGTTCTTATGAGGCTGGAAAACTGACTTTGCATTAGTTTGCAGTAAGTGCAAAGAGAGGAAGCACTTTACACAACAGGACTATTGAGGATAACAATGTGCATAATAACTTCACAGTGGAAAGTGTTTCAATATTCTGAAACAGAAGCTGCAATATAGGATACTGAATGTGTACAAAACCAGCACTTCTTAAAGATATGACCATCAATTAGCTGAACTTTGACTAGTCCAAATAGCTGACTCCATCCCATTTTCCTTCCTTTTTTTCATTACATATGACTTATTTCACAATGCATTAATTTGCCACAATGAATTCAAAATGAAAATAATCAGACAGGTTTTTCAGCTTCACTAATGACAGCTGCAGGTCCAGCTCAGCCTCAGAAGTCACATCAGAACAAGTCCTTTATATTGCCAAAAAGGTAATAACCAACTAAAAAAAAAAAAAAAAAAACAGAAAAGGTAAATTCGTTCATTACATACAGATTACATACAGGCCAAGACACACCATCAAATGTAAATTCTATTTAGCTTTGATTTCATAGAGTCTATATTCCCACTTGTACATTATCTGTCTGATTTTTTTCCCAAGGATTACTTTGCAGTGAAAGACATTTAGCTTCTAGTTACTGTCTGATAGGACTCCCATCAGTCAGTTCCTCTATTATTAAACTTCAGTACTAGTTGGCTGAGAAGAAAAGCTTAAACTTCTAACCTGAATAAATGTCTGCTTGATTAAAAGTACTCCTCCCAAATCAACAAGTTAAGATCCACACAAGTTTTACGTCCATGAAATTTATTTCTCCATTGCCAAATCAGTTTATTTCAGGACAATAAACCATGTTTCTTCTGTGCACTTTTGTAATGCAGATATCATTTGTATTTGAAATACTGTATGAAATGCAAAAATCAGTATATAAAATTTCCTAAGAAATTTCCCAGATGTGGAATTAGCGTTTCACACCAATAATTCCTTTGCACACCTCAGTTCTACTTCACCAGCAGCCTTGTACAGGCATGTAAAACTATGCAAGCTGAGGACAGTTCACTGAAGAGTAGCATAAGACACATGACCAGAACACCTTGACAAAGCAAATGTAAAGGGACTAACATACACTATTAAAAAGAAAACAAAGACTATTTTAAAATAACAGTCAAAAGAAATTCCTATTCCAACTGAAAAAAGAAAAAAAACCCAAAAAATAAACAACAACAACAACAACAACAACAAAAACAACAACAAAAAAAACCCAAACCAAAACAAACATGCCCAAGCATTTAGTGGTAGGACTAACCAGCTTTATAATCTTAGGCATTGCGGAAGAGCCTTTCAAACTTCCTGGAACTCTGTGTTTTATTGTATGAAGACAGATGCCCTGCACTGAAATAAGCCTAGTTAAGACACTGCTAAAAGTTGTATACAATGCCAGATGTTTCTAAACATTTTAAAATATTTGTGTACATTTCCTTAAATAAAGAAACCTCAAAGAAAACCAAACTGGGAGAAACAATCAAACTGAATAAATTAATTTCTTTTCATCTTTGGAATGAAATAAATGGCATTTATTGACTCATGATATACTGACTAATACACACATAAGAAAGAATGTGATTAAATAGCATTTCATTTGGTGCATTGTTTATGTATTCAGCTCTGATGATAATGTTCCCAAAGACAATCAATCATTGATTTTCATTTACTTTATTGTGCTAAATAAAAGAGTGAATTAAATGTAGAATTTATTTAGCCTTTCTTTGCATTCTGTAATAATCCAGATGGAGCATATACATTTTCTATTAGTGACACTAGCATGATTAAGCATTAAGACTTAATGAGTACTGCATTTTTTAAGGCTCATTAATAAAGTTAGAGATAGAAAAGGTCTATTGGTCTTCAAGTTTAGCTCTTTGTTGTGTTTGTGGGTTTATTATATGGTCAATAACCTTGTTTATATATAATTGCTTTTGTGAGAGGAACCTTAACTGACTAAACTAAGTGAGATCTTTATATTCCTAAATGGCTCAAAATCGAAGATGCATAAGCCCCTCGACAAGGCACAAACTGTATCTGGTGCAAATGGATGAAGAAAGGTGACAGTCAAGAAGTAAAATGCAGAAATTATTTAGAGAAGAAACAGGTTTAACAGAAAGAAGTATATGTGAAAGAGGCAAAAGATAACATTGCAACAGAATGAGGAAACTGATTTTAAAACAAAGCATATATACGAGAGAATGCACACGGAGGAGACTGAGTGGTTTGGGAAAGGACTTGTAGTGACTCAACTGGTTTATTAACTTGTTTCAATGTGACAATGATAAATTACACCAAGCTTTAGACTTGAACATTGTCTGGCTAAAACCAGCCAATGGCTATGTTACAGTCATAACATAGATACCTGCATTTTCTGCAAGTGCATTTTGAAATTAAAAAAAAAAAAAAAAAAACCCAACCAAAAAACCTAATAGTGGTTCTCAATACAGTAGACTATCACATGAGAAAGGGGGATATTCCTGAAATCCACACACAGATAATCTGATTTCAAAAGGCAATATATTAACTCTACAGCTACTCCATCTCATCTTCTCTCCTTAAGATAAAAAAATCTCATAAACAGAAACACCCTATAGAAGCCTAATAATGTTGTGAATGGTAACACAAAACAGATGAGCAGCAACAATGAAGGACTATAAATTTCACCTAGACTACAATTTGAGATAATATGTTTCTGGGTTTAACGATTAAATAAATTCACATTATCTACTTTTACATATCTCCATCTTTACCCACTAACACACATTTACTCTCAAGCCTCCAAGGCGTCCATCATTTTTGCCCCTTGTAACTTGGTGTGATACTTGGTCCTGTTTTAAAGACAGTCTTGAATAATGATGAATAACAATGACAGTATCAGATTTTATATCTACAAAAATGGAGTATTGAAATTAGAAAGGAAATTTTTATATCCCTGGTAGCTTTGGATTTACCTGCAAGTACTCTCTGCTTGACATATTTCAGTGACCTTAGTTCCACTGCTTTCTCTTAAATACAAATAAGCATGTTTAGTTCTACAGTTGCTACTCTTTATAGTGTTTCCCTGGTACAGTTACCAGAGGTATCTGTTCTCATAATGGTTTGTCTCTGGCCACTATCCCTGGAAACAAAGCTGCATTCTAGCCTAGAGGCAGAGGACTGCAACACTGAGGATGTGCAACAGTGATTGAACTATTTCAAAAGGGGTTGTTTCCCATGAAAATTGTTCACAACAAAATTGCAGGTGTAAAAATTGTGTAAAATTGATATTTTCTTTTCCTGTTCATGAAGGAGTCAAATAATTGGTCCATAACCATACTCAAACCTCGGACTTTGTTCCAGCTATACCTGAAGTTTCATTTTTAATTAAAAGCCCCACAGAACTTACCCCACACTGCAATGTGTGCACTCAGTACTCAACTGCTTCATCAGCAGAAGACAGAAAATGGGCCATTTTAGGTTTATAACTATCTGTGAGTCACAGTCTCCTCTTGCAGAGCCACAGACACTCTGTAAGTGCCCCAGACAGATCACAATTCATTGCACAAGAGCAGCTGAGGGATGCTTTGTGTGAAACAAGCCCTGGAGAAACCTACCTACCTACCTAGTTCCACCATGGAAAGGCAGGCATACCTTCCACTTTAATGGCTGCATTGCTTCCTAAAGGTTTGTCTTAACTGGTACACATTGCAACATCCTAAACATTTGCAGATTGCACTGGGAACCAGTAAAAAATTCCACTGCTGTGCCCTAGTCTTGTCAGAAGGAGACAGAAATATAGCGTAAAATTTCAGGCCTAGCACTGGTAAGTAGGGGCATGGCAAGGGACAGGCCACAGTGTGCTCTAGCAATTGTTACATTATATCTCCTGAAATCATTAAACCTTCAAATATTCCTGAGCTTATTATGTGGGTACCAAGAGACGCTAATCATGTATCACAGGTCGATTATGAGAGCTGATACACAAACACATTTAATTAAACGTTGTCAAGACTTGTATGGACAAACAAGGGGGAATTTTTACACTCACAGCTGTTCAAATTTGCCAAGCCACATTCTGACAGAAACTGAGTTAGTGTGAGGGACCAACTGAGAACCAAAAACTATTTCCTGATAAAAATAAGTGGTTCCTCAAGTTAAAAAAAACCCCAACAAATCAAAATAAAACAAAAAACCACAACAACCCGAAAAACCCCAACAAACCTCAGCATTTATTAAATCAATGCAGTGAACTAAGTTACATGAATTTAAAAATTCAAAACACTTCTGTATGATCTCTGAAAAATCATGTTTATATAGTTTATTTGCAGACTGACTAATTTAATCTTTGCATAATTAGTTTCTTTTCTTCTCCGCATTGCAAACCATTTTTAGTTTCAGGAAAATGATTTCCCATACAAACATTCTAAATTCTTTACTTTCTTGTTTTCAGCAACTTCCTTAAAAACCAGTTATTTACTTATTCAATTTCCTTTACCTCTTGCACATGCAGCATCTTGAGTAATGGCTCACCATTTTCTCTTGAGCAGGTAACAAAATCCTTCTATAGATTATGGGAGCAATGAAAATCATGACAAGGTGCAATAAATGTATTATAGTTATTGTTCCATGTTTGGTGGTAGAAATTCAGTATGTACAGGCTCAGTCTTTTTATTTAGGTAAATGCACTCACATTTAACTAGTAAAAAATTGTGTTGATGGGGGCCTCTGTTCTCCAGTAGTAAGGAGGATCATTTCTCACTCTTATCCCTGCTACCTATCAGAAAAATAAGCAGGTGCAAAGAAAATCAAATCAAGCTACACTTTAGTGTAGTGGGAACGTAGAAGACTTCAGGAGACCAGAACATGGATTTTTTTTTTTTTGCTAGTAGCAGCAGCTCTAACAGTGCTCATCTATTAGTATCACCACTGCCAATTTAGAGACCTAGTAGCATTTGCTGTACATAATCCATGGGGCCTTTCAAGGGGAATTGAAAGATGAATGAAGAGAATGGGAGCGGGGAAGAAATGTCACAGCCAGTGGCACAACAGCGGTGATGAGAGGGTATAGAGTACTCTCACTTACTATCCTTAACTTTTAAATGACTTTTCACTCTTACTATTCTTTGTAGTTATACATAGTTACAAGTGCAGAAAATTATACAAGCAGTTGTGAATGCCCCCTGCCACAGTTCCTGATACAATAAATTATTTATCTCATTATTCAGCCTACAATAATATCAGCCATAAATCAGGACCCTACTAGCTGCTGTACACACACACGGTAAAAGTAAATTCTCCTCCCAGCGTCTTTGCACCTGAGGTAAAATAGCAAATGCTTGTTGCCAAGTTGCTTCCTGCAAAGCAGATACAATTTTGAGCAGTGTCTAGAAAGAGGAACTGGCTTTCATCTCATTTGGCCAGCTTTCAGGTGTGAAAGAGGCACGTAAATAACTGCATGTTGGCATCATGGATTCTGTCTTCAGTGGGAAACTGAAGAAGCAGCTCTGACATCTGGCACAGCTTGGCAGATTGTCACACTACAGGATAGAGCTACTATAGAGAAAGCAAGGTACTGCACTGGCTGTCTAAAAGAGTCTGTTTGTCTTTTCCTTTCATACCCTGAAAAGGTCCTGGGGACTTTCTAGGCTGTCTTCTAGTTCACTGGATCCTAATGTGAAAACTTCAAATGGCACTATCTACAAAAGATTCGCTACTAGGGATGAGGGCTAAAACCCTAACACATGCTCAGGATGTCTAGTATTAGTTTTTTCCTATTTGACCAGAATCTGTATTCCAAATGTTGCTTAATGATGCCACAAAACAAATTCTGCATTCTTAAAGTAGTAAATAAAGCCCCTTTGGCACCTACTGAAACCTTCCTTCCTCTCTATTCTGACCCCTCAAATACCCAGGAAAGGCTAGTAGGATTAAACACTTCACCAAGTAAGCTTATTAGATCAAGATGGGTTTCTTTAAAAGAGTTGACGTTATTTCCAAACAAAAAAAGTAGAAAATAACAAAATCTGACAAGTCAAATGTAAAAATTCCATAAGGCAGTCCAATAAAAGTCTGAGGAATGTTTCTCAAAAAGCTTTGAAACTGAAAATAAATCTTGTTCAAATACACAAGGAAGAAGAAGCTGACCTGATAGTCCATAAGGCTAATAGGTGATGAAGTAACAATGGAGCACACAAGGCCACAGTAGAAAAGTTAGGTTACTCTTTCACATACCTCTTTGGCCTGCAGGACTGTTCACTATGCAGGAGCTCAGGCAGTGCGCCCCACTGAAACGTGATAGCAGATGTACCACAGTCGTGTCTCAAATTGAAATGAGAGTAACAAAACATTTTTGGTCAGACTGACATAAGGGACAGTAAAAAAACTCCAGGACCAGTGTTAAAGGAACTTAATTATGAAACAGCTGAAATAAGCATTGCAGGGTGTAACCTCTCACTTAAAATTGCCTCAGTGTTGACAAACATGATGTGCTTTCAGGAAGTATCCATGAAACACCAGAAGAATAATACTGTACTGCACAAAACATTGCAATAGTGAATAGAATCAGTGGGCATCTGAATAAACCCTGATAAACCTTCAGTAGTACCTAGAAACTCTGCTCAAAGACCATGACCCCATTATGCCAAGTGCTGCAAAAGCACAGAACAGATTGCTTCCAGCCCAAACAGCAAGCAGGAAAAATACACAAACACTGCTAAAGGAGATACAGTAACACAGATAGACTTTTGTAGACCTTTCAGTTGGATTTCTGAATGCTTGTATTACGGCTTGTAAGTTAAGTGTTTAACATACACAGGGGAAAAAAAGAAATGGCAGGAGAAGAAGAATCTAAGGAGACAGGCATTGGCAAGAAAAGAAGCTAACTATAAAACATTGCATTTGCTTGTCTTATTTGTGTTAAAGTAGTCTTAGTGTGGTGATGAGAAGCCCCAGGCAGCACTCCTACAGCATTGACTGCTCCTGAGATCTGTAGATTGTAGATGTGATAGCCTCATTTCTTTGCCTCTGCTTCTTGAATAATATTTAGCACCCACCACATGCCAGGATTTCTTAAAATTTTAAAACGTTAAAAATTTAATATTACTATTTATTCCCTTCTGTTAAGTTTAAAAACACTATATTATTTATATAGTATCATGATATTGTCATTACATTATTTTCAACACTTCTTTTTTTGAGTGCTTGGCACCTGGTTTACTGTATATGATTTGGACTCAATACTTCAACGTATTTGAGAAGAGCTGATAGGGTTTTCATGAAGCAAAGTAATGTTTCACTTATCTGTGCCAGTTCTGTGAAGGAGTCATGGAGAGGTAGGTGAATCTTGTGAATATAACTACTTAGATCTTCAGAAGAGAGCACTAAAGACCCCTTGAAGAGTTCCAAGAGGAAAAGAAAACTGCCTTGGGATATAGGGAAAAGTTTTCATATGCTAACTGACTGACTAAAGGGAACAGCAAGGGACTAATTTTCACAAAAGAAGCCACCAATGGAGCCTCCATAAAGGACGTATACTTATGCTTATATGATTCATAAATGATCATGAATATCAAAATGAGAAAGTTTAAATCATTCACAGAAGTAAAAATGAAGGCTGACTAAGAGGAATGGCAGCAGGACTTCACAATACTGTGCAATAAAATATCAAATGAGATTCAATAAAGACAAATGTGAAGTTATGCCAGGAAAAAAATGAACAATTCTAACTTTATAAAGTGAATGTGAAACTCTCAGCTATTACCCCTCAGAAACAGAATCTCAAGGTTATAGTAAATAGTTCTATAAAAATTTCAACTCAGTCCCTCACAGTGGTAAAAACAAAGGCAAAAATGACCAATAGTTTGGGAAGCAATAGGAAAGAAAACAGAAAGATGTAGTGATGCACTAATACAGTAGTCCTGAACCAAAACACAGCATAGTGGAAATAGAATGATGAAAATTAGGCAACAGCTGTCAGACAAAGAAGAATTAAGTCAAGGTGGATTCTTTTAACTGGAAAGAAGATAACTGAGAGGGCTATGACTGGGATCTAGAAAATCGTAGGAGGTATAGAAAAGTGGAAACCATCTACCCAAACCAAGATGAGAGACTTATGAACATTATGTATAGTTGAAATCTTGTTGGAGGACACCATGGATACCAAAAGTTTCCATGGTCTCAAAAAGATTAGCTTGTGGAAGACGAATACTTGGAATCAAGATACACATCTGAATAAGAAAATCCCCAAGATCCATTTTGAATGCTGGAAGATCACACCCACAACAAACACTTCACCAGTTAGCAACACAAAACTAATGAATATAATGTTCATCAGATTCATAAGCTGGAGAACTCAAAAGAAAATACAAACTTTATTTAACATTAGCTCAAGCCATGGATAAATTTACCATATTCAGCCATGCCAATAAACTGATAGCATTAGGAATCCACTGGTTGAAATCCCCACTGAAACTAATGTAATTTCATTAAGGCAATCATAGTTTTGAAGTTGCTTGTAACACAGTTCTGTGTTAGGGCAAAATTACAGACTTGAGTCAACACAACTAATTGAAGGAAAAGTCAATGGAGGATATTTCAAAAGTATGAAAACTAAAATTAGAGTCACATTCTGTGATTTCACTAGGTCCACAATTTCAATGTAAGTGGAAAGAACTGCTTTCATTGGAAACAGGCATCCAGAATCATCCAAAGCCAAAACAAGCGAGGCTGATATTGGTGTATTGCATGTAAATCTGCATACACAGACAACTGCCCAAGAGCTGGATGTGCATTCAGTTTGGCTTCATCTGTGACAACATACATTACTCCTGTACTAGACACAGAACTACACCTGAATAAGCAGCTGAAAAAGAGAAAACTGCATTGTGCCAACCTGTTGGCAGGTACTTGTAAAGACAGTGACGAGTACACTACTCTGTCAAGTCTATGGTCTCTCCAGCTGTAGAACATTTCAAGCACTATAAGAATACAAGTTCATGTTCCACTCATTAGCCAAATAAACACCAAATTTCAATCTTCATGTCTGTTAACAACTAAACTCATGCATAAGTAGGCTCGGGCTTAGAACTGGAGCATCGTTGAAGGACTTTGAAAGTGTAGGTGAGAACAAAGATACAGGAAAATGTAGAAAAAGAGGTTTATATTGTTTTATAAAGGCAAGGTTCAGGAGAAGCACTGTTTTGGTGCTGGTCCATTAATTAAATGAAACAGGTTCTTTTGTAAGAGTTTCAGGTAGGATTGTTCTATGAGACAGAGAAAAATTCTCTTCCTGACAACACTGTTTCTGTGTGGCTGTGCAGTCAACCTAACACTGAAGGAAGCCATACACTCTTTCTCATATTATGGAAGACAAGGCGCAATGGTGCTGCCTCTGCCATGCTTCCCTTCATGGAGTTCTGGTTACTCCCAAAGGAGGATCATCCCTAGGGCCTGAAAGAATATGGCAGAGGGTTCTGTGAAGACCAGGTTGTCCTCTGTTTTTAATCTGGCCTTTGTGGTGGGTTGACACTGGCTGGATGCCAGGCGGTCACCAAAGCTGCTCCTTCACTTCCCTCATCCTCTGGGCAAGGGAGAGAAAATACAATTAAAGATTTGTGGGTTGAGACACGGGCAGGAAGAGATCACTCACTGTCATGGGCAGTAACACACTTGACTTGAGAAAATGAATGGAATTGACTACCAATCAAATCAGAATAGGATAATGAAAAGTAAAACCAAATCTTAAAACCACCTTAACCTCACCCCTCTCTTCTTCTTGTGCTTAACTTTATTCCTGGTTCTCTACCTCCTCCCTGCCAGTACCACAAGGGACAGGGAATGGGGGGTCTGGTCAGCTCATCACACATTGTCTCAACCACAGCTTCCTCCTCAGGAGCAGGACTTCTTTCCTTCCTTCAGCATGGGGTCCCTCTCACAGGAGATAATCTCTCACAAACTTCCCCAATGTGAGTCCTTCCCATGGGTTACAGTTCTTCTGGAATTGCTTCAGCATGTGACCCTTCCATGGGATGCAGTTCTTCAGGCACATCCTGCTCCAGAGTGGGTCCCCCATGGAGTCACCAGTCCTGCCGGCAAATCTGCTCCAACACAGGTGCCTCTCCCCACAGTTCCTGTCAGGATCCTGCTCTAGCATGGGTTTCCCATGTGGTCACAGTCTGCTTTAGGCACCCACCTGCTCCAGTGTGGGTCTCCTTCACAGGCTGCAGGTGGATATCTTCTCCCCCACAGATGACCATGGGCTGCACGGGAACAGCCTGTCTTACCATGGCTTCATCATGGGCTGCAGGTGAATCTCTGCTGTGGTGCCTGGAGCACCTCCTTCTTTTTCACTGACCCTGGGGGGTCTGCAGAGTAGTTTGTCTCACATATTCTCTCTCCTCTCTCTGGCTGCAATTGCTTCTGGGCAGCAATTTCTTTTTCCTTCTTAAATATGTTATCCCAGAGGCATTATCACTATTGCTGATGGGCTCTGCCTTGGCTAGTGGCAGTTCCATCTTGGAGCTGTCTGGCATTGGTTCTGTCAGACACAGGGGAGCCTTCTCACAGCTTCTCACATGAATGGTTTCTCAAGCTTCCTTACTACCAAAACCTTGCCACACAAACCCAATACAGCATTCCATATGTGTAAAGTTCAGAAGAGGCATCCTTACAGAGCAGTGCAGGTTCACCTATTCATGATCTTAGGTTTGAAATATATATTCTAGAATGCTGCTGCCTTCCAAACCTTTCTTCTCTTTTATTTCGGAAATATCATTAGTATAAGATTACAAAAACATGTAATACCCAGTCATGTATTTCTTTTAAATGCCAGTGTTTCTGCTACCTAATGCTATAGGATCAGTTTGCATAACTCTTTCCACAGCAGAACTGGACACAAAAATGTAGGTAAGCATCCACAGATTCGTATGACTAGGTGGACAAATGACATCTGGAAACATCTGAAATGCCAGACTTCAAGGTCAAAGCAACAGAAAAACTGCACACAACATACAGTTTCAGCAAAGAAACAACCAATAAATAACAGGTACAGACATGATCAGCAAACATCTTAAGCAAAGGTAATGGAAGCATCTGTGGAAAAATCATAAACATGGAAAAATTAAATTAAAAAATCATAATGCTGTCTTTTAAGTAAATAAGTCTCATGTAGAAGTAAAGCAGTGCCAAAATGATCAGTCAGGGGAGATGAGTGAGGGGCAGGAGGTGGCAGTTTGCCATCCAGCAGTAGGGTTATATAAAAGTGCTGTTTTGTGCTCTGGGTTTTCTACAAGGTTTTTATGTGCACATATGTGCCTAATTAAAATAGACTGTGAAAGACACCAAAATTGGAACACTCTTCTAGGAGCACTTGAGTAGGGGAGAAGACATAGTAAAAAAGAAAAGGACATTTTTGTTGATGTCTTCTTAAGTCACAATCCTCAGACTCGAAAATGAATGCAATCTGTCCTCCTGTTTCTACACTTCCTTTTCATTATGGCAACTCTGCCAAATCATAGGAGGAAGTTAATGGCCAAATAGATAGTCTGTTTCTTCCAACTGGTTTGTTGAGTACTTCAAAAACTGGCAGCTTTGAAATGTTTCAAGCTAGAAGGGAAAATACTCATGTACCCACAGACCAAAGTGTTTTTAAAGACTGAGCATACATAGTTCTGAACATTTCTCAGGTAATCAAAACAAAAGCATTTCGAAGATGTTACTGCTTACATTATAACAGGCAGTAGGTCAGGGACCGTAGAACTGAAGCATTGACTTTACAGCTAAATGAGAAGCAAACAGGCTTCTCTAGGGGGCAGAGAGCAGGAGGAAATGTTAGGTGGGGAAATTATTAAGGAGTGGAAAGGGAATCCTGCAAAAGAGATGAATTATAGTAAGAAACTGAGCTATATAGCTAAAAAAAAGGGAGGGGAGGGAATAGTTAGGGAGAATTAAATAGCAACCTGTATGATGTAGTTTTTGTTGTTTAAAACTCAAAGCACTGCAAGGTATATGCAGATGGAATGATCTTTGGAAATAGATGTTTACATAAGGATGGTTTGCCCTGCTTTTTGCCATTGCAAAATTGAAGGCCCAAATTAATTTGAATGAAGATTGAGTGCCAAATTAATCTGAACATTTAATTTTCATCTAAGGTTGCAAACCTGCTAACTATCAAATATTCTTGTATTTGGAATACTGTGCCTAGTCTGTCTTTTACATACTGCTTACTATGCTCCGCACTGAGGGGAATCTCACCAAATGCTTTCCTAGGGAGACAACAGCTTCATAGTTAGCAATGAAGTAAAATTTAATATGTTCTGAGAAGGTTCCCTTAGCTCTCCTTTCTCTAGCTCTCATTTCCATTGTAAAGCTGTAACTTATGATCGCACAGTGGTATCCAGCATCCTGTACACACAAATGTCCTTTTGGAATCCTCCTCTTCCTGGGATAAGGGTGCCAGTATGCAAAGGCACCACACAGTCTTCAGGATTTCACAGCCATTTTAGAGAATATGAGACAGGTGGAACAATTCACATGTCCTAACTATGCCTAACAGTCCTGCACTTACTAGTTCAGATCAGCCCATAGTGAAATACTACAGCATTATGTGACACAATACTTATAGGTCTGTTCTATGAAGTTATCCAAGGAAGCAGACATGATAGAACTGTATTTATTATCAGATTACTCTCTTTTCTTCTTATCATGGAAATAGCCTGGAAGTGTGATAGAAGACAGAAACCTGATTGACTCAATCTCCTATATCAGAGCCATGTAGGCAGATTTGCAGTGTTCTTTGAAGACACTTAAACTCATGAGTTTAAATGTTTTCACAATGCAAATGTTGAGTTCCAAAATGAGCAAAGTGAAACAACTAGTAAGGACCTGCAGTGTCAGCCACCAAAAACAGAACAGGAACTGCCCTGGTAGATCAAGAAACACCGAGAGTAACAGAGCTGAGAATCACCTCTGCTGAGACCTGCATATTTAGCTCTAACTACATGCTGCTAATTTAAATTGTTGATAAACATTGTTTTCAGAAATCAGGGCTGGTCCCAGACACTACTCCTTAGATGACATTTAATTTTGTTGCATTTCTATTATAAAGAGAATTCAACACATCAGAAAACAGTCTAAAAGTGGTCAGAATGGATAAGCAGAAAGAAGCTGATCTACTCCATTTTGGTTTCCACTTGTCACTGGTTGCAGCAATGATGTTCAGAGTATTATGCAATTTCTTAGGGCTTTTGTACAGATGAGAGTAGATATCAGAAGCAACATAAGGAAAATATTGCAGCTAATGCTGTAATGCACTAGTAACAAAGAAGAAACTCTAGAGTGAAATAAAGAAATGGATCCAAGCCAAACATTTTTGAATCCAAATTGTTCCAATGTAGAGTTTTTGTTCAGACTCAGTGGTTTAAGAAGCACTTGCCCCTAGACAGCTACTAGAAGGAAACCAAGCTAGCAGAAAGCAACTGCTCTGTGATGAATTTTGTGCAGCGGCCTGGGGGTAGATAATGCTCATGCACATGAAAGAAACAGACTGAACAAGGCAACAAGACCTTGAACACACACAAAACATCATCTCTTCTTTTTCCAAAGTCATATCGTAGGTGTATATAATAGTGGTCTTCCACTTCATCACAGGAGAGCTTCAGTGGATTTAGGAGAATTAGAAACCTGGGATGGACAGTCAGCAAAGTCCTAGTAGGGCATGACAGGCATAGTAGAGATTGGTGTCTGGTCACTAGTGGTGTTCCCCAGGACTCAGTATTGGGGCTGGTCCTGTTTAACATCTTTATCGATGATCTGGACAATGGTATCAAGTGCACCCTCAGTAAGTTCACAGATGACACCAAGTTGGGTGAGAGTGTTTATCTGCTGGAGGGTAAGATGGCTCTGCAGAGAGATCTAGACAGGCTGGATCAATGGACTGAGGTAAACTACATGGGGTTCAACAACATGTAGTGCTGAATCCTGCCCCTGGGGCACAACAGTCCCATGCAGTGCTACAGGCTTGGGGATGAGTAGTTTGAGAACTGCTCAGTGGGAAGGGACTTGGGAGTGCTGGCTGACAGCTGGCTGGATATGAACCAGCAGTGTGCTCAGGTAGCCAAGATGGCCAATGGCATCTTGTCTTGGATCAGAAATAGTGTGGCCAGCAGGACTAGGCCACTGATTGTCCCCTGTATTCTGCACTGGTGAGGCTGATCCTGTGTTCCGTTCTGGGCCCCTCCCTTCAAAAGGAACACTGAGGTGCTGGAGTGTGTCCAGAGAAGGTCAATGAGGCTGATGAAGGGTCTGGAACACAAGTCTTATGAGGAATGGCTGAGGGAGCTGAGGGGGCTTAGCCTGGAGAAGAGGAGGCTTGGAGCCCCATTGCTCTCTGTAACTACCTGAAAGGAGGCTGTAGTGAGGTGGTGGTTGGTTTCTGCCAAGTCTCAAGTGAAAGGACAAGAGGCAATACTCTTAAATTGCACCAGAGGAGGTTCAGATTAGAACTGAGAAAAAAAAATTCACTGAGTGGTTATGCATTGCAATAACTTGCTCAGGGAGGTGGTGGAGTCACCATTGCAACATTGACGGTTGGACTAGATCATCTTGAAGGTCTCTTCCAACCTTGATGATTCTGTGAGAGACACATCTGACATATTCTAAAGCATATTATGGTCTGTTATCAAAATTGCAGTGCTAGAACTGAAACACATAGATGCACAATTCTGTTGCGTGCATTTACTTTTTGTTCACTGAGTTTAGAAGACAGCCTAAGAACTAGCAAGCATCAAATATCCCACTTCATACCCTGTCCTGGCAACTCTCTCACAATTTCCTTCAGATGAACTGTGGTCTCAGACAGACAGGCGGCTTGCAGAATTGCTGTCTTCACCTAGCAAAAGTAGTTTGGTCTGCTGAGGAGAAAAAACCCACATGGTGTCTCTGTTTCTTATCTTATGGCTGATGGACCTGCACTAGAGGGAAGAAAAAGCAACCCTCATCCCCAACTCAAAGGCACTGAGAACCCTATAGTTGGCACCAATGGCCGGTAAAAGCTCCAACATCAGTACTAATGCTGCCCTCAGGCTCTCCTTCTCCTTCCTCACTTCAGGCTACAGTTATGTTTTATGCAGCCTCCTGCAGTTCTCCTACATGATTCAAAGAAGAATATGTTGAACATGCTACAGTTTACATTATCTGCAAGCACGCAAATAAGCCTGATGGATACATTCATTATGCATCTTGCATGGAGAAGGACAAAATGAGAAGGTGAAAGTTTCATTTTTGCTTTCATATTTGTCAGACAGTGACTCTCGCTCTTAGGTCTTATATTTGAATGTTTGGGGTGCAGAGCACTGCAAACCACTGTTCCATCTAGGTCTGAGCTGGTGTAAGCAAGTGACAGAGTAGCCAATGCATGTGGGCAGAGCTAAGGCCCAGAACACTATCCTGACAATTTCTGCACATTATCTTTTTGTTCTACATACAGAGATTTGTCTAATGGGCATAACAGCGAGCCTTGTTCTCAGAACATGAGACCTGCCACCATGTTCCACTTGTCACCAGGAAGGCTTTGCTCCATAGAACCTGTCTCTAATCTGTGCTAGTGTAAATACAATTCACAGACCAAAATTATGCCAACTGACAGTGGGATGAGACAAACATCAAGAATTTCAAAAAGTTTTTATGCTGACATTGAGAAGTTTTAACCATCAACAGCTCTTTTAGTTTCTTCCATGTATCAGAGTGGTACAAAACAAAGCAAATAGGCATCAGAACCATACAGTAATAACAGACCTATGATATCTCTTTGCTACTTGTCTTACCTTAGAACGAGGAATATGGGACATAACTCTCTCTGTCCCACCATTGTTCTTCCCATCAAGATAGTGATGGGAGAAAAACTAGAGCAGACCATCCTTTGTGATATTGAAAACCACAAAACTCTCTAAAAAGTCAATAGAATGGAAATGGTGTTGTCCACTGCCTTGTGTCTCTCTTGTGGTATCCGGCCCACACATGCATAGCTGGTGTAAGGGTTTTCTGAGGTGACAGGAATGTCCATACTGGTGCATTATCCCTGCTGTGAAGCAGGAAAAAATCAGGTTCTTAAGCTGTCAGATCCTACTTCCTCTGAAGCATTTTAAATGAAACAATTTTTCACTCTCTGAGTCGTTGTAAACAAGTTTTATAGTGCTTTCAACTTGACTTTTATTGTGTGTTGCTGGAGAATTGCAAGTGTTTAGGATTTAAACCCTTTCCTCATAACGTCAGGCTGGAAGAACAAATAAAGGTTCTCTAAAAGCTTTCAGAACCTTCCAAAGCAATGTTGTTGCATCTATCATGTGAGCTGGCATGAGACACCTGGTGAAAAAATTGCTCACTCAAATGAGAAAAGCACAAATGAAAATAAATACAGAGTTTTAAAGTTCTCTGTTGCATCCATCTTTCCACCTACATCCTCTGTTCATAATTGGAAACACTTCAGGCACAGATCCGTCTTTTCACATCTGCACTAATTGCCTAATCCAAATTACACCGCTATCGATGCACAAGCTTCTCTATTTCAACAAGTTTTAGATTAGACCATATACAAATAGCTATATACAGGAAACCTCCCAGCAAAATATTTGGAAGCTTTGACTCTAAACTCTGCACAGTTATTGCACAAAAATCACTAGTTCTTCCACCTCTCTCACTGCCCTCCTAATGCATACAAATGACATAGAAATGTTTCCATGAAACTGATTGCAATGGAAAGAGGCAGTGACTGTAGGCTCACAGGTGAGTTGAGGGCTCAGCATGAAGTATGAAATAATGCATATTCTCCAGCCAAAGTCCAGGAACCAGTTCACTGACTTTGGGGTTTAGAGCCCACAAATCCATCCTGCTGAATGTTGTTTTGAGAACTGCTCATTTGTACTTTTATTTATGGAGCTAGAGTACTCTATCAGAAATTCTAACAAACTCCATATCCATGTCTTGGTCTTGGAAAAGACTGGACAACGCTTGAGGGCAAACGACATTTCCATTAGCAACTAGAATACTGAATGGGGATACCAAATCCAGGTGACTGCCAAACTGGCAGTGTGTCCAAGTCCTGTAATTCTACAATGAGTGAATCAAGATAAGCAACAAGGGCACAAACTCTGCCGCACCCAAGTCAGTGCAAAAAACTCCTACTGACCTCGAGCATTCAGATGGAGAGAAGGACATTCTGGGAAGTGTGTTTTCTGGCTTACTGGGAAAGGATTTTGTTTCTTTCCAGAAACAGAAACATTCTTAGTGTGACACCTAGTGTCAGGAACAAAAACCTTACAGACTCGTCAGAAGCAACAGACCAAGGAAATAACCAAGTCAACAGAACTGGAAACTCAAGTAACAAAAATTACAACAAAACTTTTAAAACATGAACTAACATCTAAAATGCATAAAATTCGAAGGGGGGTG
>JAWWEU010000081.1:116500593-116520153 GCA_035583155.1 Acropternis orthonyx | reverse complement strand
GGGGGGAGAAGGGGAGAAAAGAGGTGAAAATTTGTTTCTATAAATAAATCCATTAAAGTACACACCAGTCATCCTCTCTACTCAAACCCAACTCTGACCTTATAATTTCTTTGGTCACCTCAGTGTACCTGGTTTTCTAGATGCTTCTTATACAGCAACTACTACATTACAGTCCCATTTTATGGATTACTACAGGTGTATTATGGGATGCAAACCATTCCTGCTGACACTAGAGGGCACATAAACTATGGTGAAGCTGACTTTTTAGGTCAACACACTGACTTCAGCTATTGCTTCATTTGTATATTTTTAGGTCCTCATGAAACAAATCCAAAAAGTTAAGATAATAAAAGGATTAGGAAACAATGTTCAAAATGTTAAATTATCTTCAAAATCTAGTTAATATCACCTCAAGAAAGGTGTGGAGAAATGTCTCTGCATAATTTTTCAAGTCAGCAATTCAGGAAAGCTATTAATTCTAAACAGTAATTGCAATTGATTAATAATCAAGATCTGGAATCTTTAGGCCATATTTACTATAAATATGATTTGCTGCCATAATTATGGAGACAGGTTACACTTTTACCTTGCTGTCTCTGCTTTGAGTTCCACAGCTTTACTGAAGTTTAAATTCAGAGGATAACACTGTTGGAAAGTGGACTTCATAAGTGTTGGTGTCTTATGGCAAATTTTTTCATAAATGCAGGCCAAATACAAAGGGAAGCATAAGTTTGGTGCTAAATTTTTGCAATCTGAAGGCTTATCTGACAGTCAGGCTTCTGGAAACTGCTGGATTTCTTGATTTAACAAAGAGGAATTATGTTTTGAGCAGGTACAGTGACATTCTCTGCCATCTTCTGGAAGTGCCTCTGAAGTACTCATGCTGGAAGCATTCAGAGCAGTGTCAAGGACTTAGCAAAGCATTAAAACCACTCTTTAGAGGAATCACTGCTTTGATGTCAGCTCTCTTTCAGAACCAAAACTTCCTCCCAAAATAGATATTTTTCTAAACAAAGTTTTAATTTTTATAGAATAAACTTTCCAAAAAGAGATGACTGCAGTGACAAATCCCTGTGTACTTACATGTATCTTTGCTAAACAACTATACAGAAAACTCTTGTGACAGCAAACTTAAACCCATTTTAAAAAGTTCTGTTGACAAAGGCACCTGTACACAAGCTCTTTGCCATGATTATATTGATCTGACCATTTCATTTTATAAACAAATAAAGGGAAAGAAGCAACATATGTCATGTTTGTAAGCTACATACACTAAATACACATATATATTCGTAAGAAAGTGGGTAATTTATTTTTAGCTGATTCATTGTTAGGCCATTATTTCCTGATTAGCTGGCTAAGTTCCTTCCTGCAGGGGTCATGATTTTAAAAAAACAGGAGGAATAAGTTCAAGGAAACTGTTCTAAACATGAAAGTCAAGGCTATTATTAAATGTATCAGTGCAAGGGAGTCTGTGGACATAAAAACTATCTGCACAATATTTGATGATGACAATATTAAAAATGATGACAGCAGAATAAAATCTCATATCCTCTTGCACTAAGGTAAACAGATACTAAGTAGTTATCATTTGTTTCTCACCAGGGTCCTTTTTCCAGGCAACATACAGACTCTCCTCATGGATCTGGTTTCTTACAGCTAAGAAAAGCAAACCAAAATCAGGACTAAACTATCCACACTATCTATTGCTATCAGCCTGTGAGGAGTCCACCAAAATAATAAAACAGCCCCAGAATCTATGTCTTTAACATGAAATTGTGCTTTCCTTCTGCAGGTTAGGCAAGCCATGGTGGTAGTATGTTGCAGGACTCTTATTTCCAAGGGCTGGAGAGCCCACCAAGTTGAGAAGGGTGCTGGGTATCCTCACACATATTGCTGATCCCCCAGTACCAACAGAGCTTTCCATCACTATGTCAAGGTATGGGTGTGAGAATTTTTGTCTCCTTCAGTGTACTTATCACTTAGGTGTTAAACAGGCCAAAAAGTTAATGGTGCAATCAGACATTGATGTGAAACCTGTAAAACAGGAGCATAAAGAGATTTATTTTTCACTGGTTGCTCCCCATAGGTCTTAGTTCATGAGTCTGTAGTTCCAGCCAAAACTCTTATTTAGCTATAAGAGAAATATACATATTCAATTGTGAAAATTAATATTTTTTTCAAGGCTATTTTCATTGGAAGTGACTTTGAAAAAGATACAACTCTAAAAATATTTTTGGTAGGTTTAAACTTATGTTGGTATGGAAAATGCTCAGAAGAAACTCATTATCTGAGTTTATTAGGGAAGTGTTAGTAATCAATAAGGTGTCTGCTTCCTCCTTATAACACATTTAATGCTCACTCCATGGGCAGTATGAAACACATTTGCTCTTTAATTATGGTTACAACAGATTTGTTCTGCTGCATCATTGAGTAATCAGTCATCTGTTACTCTCATGAATTTGAAATATTTCTATGGCTAATAATGAAATTACAGAGCAAAAAAATAAGATCAAAAAATGGTTTGTATTTTCTCCATAAGTTTGTTATAAAGACTGTGAAAGATAATTCTGGATTGAAAGCTTTCTCTCTCAATTATTTCCATAGGTGGCTTCTAACAGAAAGCACAGCCAATATAGTTTTTGAATGTTTGGATGCAAATGTAGAGCCCAAAGGAACAGTTCAAACTTCACTTCAAAATCTACTTCACAGCAGGCGGATAGTATTTTAACACAGAACATTGCTTTTGAGAGATCTTCCTAGTGAAAAGAAGAAGATTCCCAAAAGAAAGGGTTCAATCACAAAAGTACTAAATGTGATGGAAGATGTTATTTAAAAATCATAAACCCACTGGCAGTGAGTAACCATTTACAGAGCTTAGTAGGTATGACACACATTGAAGCCTGCCGAAGCCCATACGTGGGTGAGAACAGGAGAGAATAAACACACCAATATGATGCAGAGTCAATCCACTTTATTCGCATAATCGCTACACTTTTATACTCTCTAAGAGGTCTTTCACATGGACACGCGCCTTTCATTGCATTGCAACTGGCCAGCAGTCCTTGTCCACGTGCCTTAGGCAAGCATTTCATTGGTTGCTGATTAGATGCTAGCTCTGGCTCCACATCTTGTTATTCACCTTATCTTCCTCCTTTGTCCTTGCATCAGCAGTTTTCGACCTCCATGTTGACCTCAAAATGATCCTTATAGCCTCTCATATTCTGCCAATACGGCCAGGGCACCTACAGAAGCCCTTATTCATTAACTCAGTCTAATATAGGCTGAAATATTTTCTTAATTTTTTAGACTCACTCATTAAAATCAACGTTAAAGCTTTAACTGAGTAAAGATGCTCCATCACTTCCCTAAAACATATGCTTAGCTGTAAGAGTATGTTTAAATCTAATTAAGTGTTCTTTTAAATGTACAGTGTGGGTAGATAGTTCAGCTCAGTGAATGAAATATAAACAAATACTCCTGACATTCATCCTGAGATAGATATTGCCAGGAAGAATGGAATAGCTATTTCACTTTTTCATGTAGGAATTTAAGAAAATTATTCACAAAAAACTACAGGTTGAGAAAGTCTAAAACTTATATACTTTTCAAAACTGAACTTTTCACCTTCTTCAAATATTTTAATAATTCCTTCCAGATACTCCTCTTCCCCAAACTTGACACTCATCATGAACAATTTTGTCCTTTCCCAAACTACATTTTTTTAATTTACTTTTAAATGAAAAGAGTTATCCAGTTCTACTGGTGCTTTAAACTGGCACTACTTTGACTTTTCAAAATATAGAGACCGATTTCAAAAAAGTTTATAGCACAACTGTCAGGAGCACAAAACTACAAAGCAGACCTAAGATCTAAAACTTTGTCTGGAACACTGCAGGAAATTTCAGATATAGGTGCTTGTTGCTGGATGTTCCAGTACATCTGGGCTGACATCATCATAGTTTGGTAGTAATGATTTTAGCCTAACCCTGCTTGATGAGTCAAATGCTGTTTCTTTTTGCACTGCTAAAATTATGAAATCATAGCCTTGTAGAATCATAGAATATGCTGAGTTGGAAGAAACCCATCAGGATCATCGAGTCCAACTCCTATCTTTGCACAAGACACCCCAAGCATCACACTATGGGCCTGAGAGCATTGTCCAAATGTTTTTTTGAACTCAGACTTGGTGCTGTGACTACTTCCCTGGCAGCTCTGTTCCACTGCTCAACCACTCTCTGATATCTAACCTAAACCTCCCCTGACTCCGCTTCATGCTGTTTCCTTGAATTCAGTCGCTGGTCACAAGAGTGAAGAGATTGGCACCTGCCTTTCCACTACCCCTCATGAGCATGTTGAATACCTCAGTGAGGTGTCCCCTTGGTCTCTTTTTCTCCAGACTGAACCTGTGACCTTAGTCACTGCTCATATGGCTTCCCCTTCAGACTTGTCACCATCCTTGTGGCCCTCCTTTGGATGCTCTCTAACAGCTTAATGTCTTTCTTATGTTTTGGTGCCCAAAACTGCACAAAATATTCAAGGTGAGGCTACCCCAGTGCAGAGCAGAGCAGGACAATCCCCTTCCTTGCCCAGCTGGTGATGCTTTGCCTGATGCCCTCTAGAATGCGGTTGGCCCTCCTGGCTGCCAGGGCACTGCTGACTCATATTCAACTTGCCATTGATTGGGACCCCCAGGTCTCTTTCTGCAGTGCTGCTCTCCAGGCTCTCTCTCCCCAGTCTGTTGACACAACCAGGGTTGCCCTGTCCCAAGTGCAAAATCTAGCAATACATCACCCAAAAATTACATTCCTCCAGGACAAAGTAGAAACTGCCCATCTGTCTTGCTGGTTTACACTTTTGTTGTACATCCCAGAACAAGATCCTTTTAAAAACCCACTTGGGATGTAGGTACCAAGTTTTTGATCTGGAGAAGGATTTGGACAGAATTGTCCTGCTCCAGCATTAGTCCCAGGACAATGTGCCTGATGCACATGCATTAGTCTTTAGGCAGAAGTCTTTGCTCTACTCACCAAAATGCCACCTGACTTTTGCTGTGTGGCCTGTCAGTGAATGCTTTGTGCAGTACTTTGTCCTTTCCATCTTTTCTACAGCTTCTTTCTTTGAGGCAAGGATGTAACTTTTGAGCTTTCAGAGAAGGTCATGCAACAGCCATAAAAGAGAGACTCTCTACACAGTATGGGTCTATCAAAGGACTATCCTCAATTTAGCCCAGAACAACTTACTATCGATTATTTGACATTTTCAAGCTATTATTTAATTTTGGCCCAGTTTTGTACAACCAGAATATGCAAAATGTCTTTAATCTTACACCATAAACTTAAATGGGGAAGGAGCATCCCCCTTAGATTTCTGTCAAGGCTACAGCCAGCCACCTGTCCCTCACAGAAACAATTATTCATGAAAGAAAAATTAAATGGATGTTGACTGAGAGTTCGCTTAAGCTAATGGTGCGTTTGGACATTAATGTGACTAATGGTAGTGGCCCCTCTGGATGACTTACATGGTAATAGCGCTCCAGCTGCCTTGGCTTTGCAGAAACCAGTCAGATGGTTGAGAATCACTTTTCTGGTCTTTCTTCAATTAACCTCTGTTGAATGAAATAACAAATTAAAATTATGAGCAATTCTGATACTAGGGGGCCAGGGTGACGGGGGTATTATTATGTCTGTGTTAGGCATTAAAGGACACTTACAATCTCCTTGGCTGTTTGGAATTCAAATAATCATTTACCAGCTTCTCAGGACTTACACTTAATGTTGCAGTCACCTGAAACTAAGGCCTGGTATGGCAGTTCTCATCCAGCAAAAGGCCACTGTAACATATAAGTTGTATCATGAACTTGTTACACAAAATATGTCTCAAACTCCTTTGCTGTTATTTAGCAATGTGAAAGTTACAAATAAAACATGCAAGTTATTAAATTACAAAGTCATTATATTGTATTTCTAGTACACTCTTGATCATTTGCTAACAAAAGATTTTATAACACAACTGCCTATTCCTTCTCATTGACCATATTTCTGGCCTGTGTCTCAATACCCCGAAGTTTCATTTTCAAATAGTCTTTGTCCCCAAATGTCTGAGCAAATACTTCAGGAGTAGAATTTCTTTTCAGAGATTCAGGGAACAATGAAATTTGGTAGAAGTCCAACATACAATCACTCAGCAATTACTATAGTGCAAGATGCTGAAGGGTACAGATGAGCAAGATAAATATTTTACTTGGCAGATAATGTACCAGATGTCTAAAGAAAAGTTTTCAGGGCTACAGTATAGAAGAATGTCAAGTAATGGTGTGAAGTAGGCATCTTTTGAAATAAAAACATGGTTTGGTTTGTTTGTTTTTTAATTACTTAAATAATTAGAACAAACTCCACTGTAGTTTGGAAAAAAGTATCTTTAATTCCCCAACACATTGTTACCAAGTTTAAACCTGAGTATAGTCTGATAGGCTGATGAGAAGAGCACAGAAAGCCCTTTCAATATCTAAGTGCACTTCATATATGTCATGCAGTGCAAGGAATGACTAGCTAGGCAAAGAGCAAAGTCTCACAACTATTTCATTACTCACCTGAAAAGAAGAAAGAAGGAGACAAGGAAAGAGAGAATTGCATGATAACCAAAAAGATTTCTCTTCTCATTCTCTCAGACTAAATGATATAATTGCTCCACATGCAGTAGGAAATGAAAGAATTTCATTCTATTTTTCCTAGGGAAATGGGGTGGGGATAGAGGGGGTCTTTACTTCCCTAGAAACATGTACAGTTACTTCCCACTTTTAAGGCCCATCTATAGGGTCAAATCCCAAACGCTTCTCTCTGTTTTATTTAGCTAGCTCCCTGCTAGGAATCTTCTACAGGTAAACCTTCATTTTGAGCAGTCTTCCACTGAACAGGACCACCTCGAGCATCTGAACACACACAGTCTCCCCGAGATTCTTTAAAAAAAAGCAGTTGATCTTCACTTACCTTATGAACAGTTGCCATCTAACTTGAAAAATATTTATATTTCTGGGTCTGACCATCTTCTATGAGAATGGTAAGAAGAATATGCTAATAAATTTCCTGGTACTTCAACAAAAATAGCTAACTCTGTTTTGCCCATCAGAGCAAGATTCAGTTTTGAGTGTCTGATTTCCTTAGGTATTTTATCTACCATGATTAACACAGGTCATACTTTTCTCAAAACCAAATAAAGACACTAAGGTGTTCCATTAATTTTGAGTAAATATGATGTCATCCAGATAGTTTGGAAAGGGTAGTGGATGGAGATGGTATACATCTCTCATACCAATTGAAGAAATAGTCCCTTTTAGAAGTAATTCTAACTGCAAGAAAAAGACATCAAAAAGGATTTGCTTCATTTCAATTGGAAAGAGCCCAGCTTCTTGTCAAGGTGAAAGGGATGGAGAAGACAAAGACAGAATTTTTGGATTCTTAAGGACATCCTTTCTATCTTTACCTCAAAACTCATAGAACCTTTTCAAAATATAAACTAAGGTACAGAACTTTCATCACAGAGGAATATCATGGACTCACAGAATATTCTGAGTTGGAAGGGACCCACAAGGATCATCAAGTCCAGCTCTTAAGTGAATGGTCCACACAGGGATTGAAACCACAACTGTGCTGACTGAGTGTGATTTTTATTCTTATACAAAAAGGCCAAAAGCCTTGAAGCTTTTGGACAAAACCTAAAGATGGGGTGAGGAAGGAGGATGTTAACTGCAGAGACCTCTGGGCTAGTTTACCAGGAACTGCCTTGGCAGCAGTTCACAGTAGTCCGAGTGCTGAAAAATTTTTTCTTTGAAAAACTGCCTCGGATCATGTTCAGAAAGCAGCAGAATATAGTAAATGCTTCTATTGATTTCACATTACTTTGCATGATATCTAATTTACTTGATTTAGTTTGTTAATAATTCTGTCTCTAAGACCGAAATGAAAATCGCAGTGATTCTTCAATCTGGAATTAGATGACTGTAGAAGAATTAATTTTTCCATATCATTTAAATTATTTAAGAATGTTAAAAAGCACTGCTTTTAAACTGCTAAACTGCTTCACCATTTCCACTGATATGAACTGCTAGTCTCTTGGGTACTACTGTTTTAGGGTGCTGACAAAGTCTGTAGGAGGCAGCAGAGTCACAGCAGTGGTGAGACTTGGACTGGGGCCACAATGGGCCTTACAGGAGAGAGGAGACAAGTCTTCATGTTGCACATTGAAACTGGAAGATCAGACGTATATCCAGGACATCGATGACCATATGAGCATGATATTGCATGCATTTGACATCAACATCAAAACACAAATGGGGTCATAAAATCTGAAACTTTTAGATGGTACTCACTGTATCTCTGTAGCACTGATTTGTCAGAACTGAAGATGACAGTCATTGTCCTTAAGGTAGTGATGTGACTTCCTCTCATGCAGTGTATCTCTGTTTGGAGGCATACTGAGAAAATTATTAGACCTTTCATTTGTAATTTAAATCTGTTGGGTTTGCCTGTAAAGTCACCTAGCATGCATTCAATTGCTGGATACTCTACTAAAACATAAAACAAATATTACCAAGGAATTAATCACTTTTATGTTTTATTCAATGTAGAGAAACTATATCCTCACGCATTTTAATCTGAAATCTCTTTTAAGAGAATATAACTAAATTCCGCATCTGGAAACCGGTTTGTTTAGGGTGTGTGGGGCGTTTTTTTATTTGTTTTGGGTTTTTTTCCCATCTCAAATCCCGAAGAGAACTGAGGTCTTTAAATGACTGCTCTTCGTTCTCTCATGCTTCACTGCTGACCTCTACTGAGCAGTAAGGAAATTGCCTGAAATTCTTAGTCCTTTACAGAGAAAGAATGTGATAACACAAGTTCTCCCTAGTGAAGGTTTATTCTCTCAAAGTAGGAATGTTTGCTGGGTTAGGTTCCTGTGTCATCCTTCCTAAGAAACTGCTTTCCAGAGGAATATATAATACAACTGAGAAATTGTGCTTTTTAACCGCAGTAAACTAGTAAAATTTCAAAGATACTAGAAGACTAAAGCCAAACCCACAAACATGTGACATGACGCTCAAAGTCTGTAGCGCTCCTAAACTCAGTTTGCAAACCTCATGAGAATACAGTGAAACTTGAGTATTTGTGAGAAAAAGCCTTGTAGTGTATATTGTAAAAATAGCACACCATTGAAATAGTCTCACACATCTCTCCCTTGGTATGTGCTTGACTGGTCAGGAATTTTGCTCGTGAGGAATACTGTATACTGTGTCAAGCACATGACACTGAAAACCATATCACACTTTGAAAGTATTTCACAGACTTCAAACAGTCAATGTATTTTCATTTTAGTATTTATTTTCAATGCATGTCAATTCTATTAATGTTCTGTTTATCCCTCATACTAGTTCACAGCATAGTTGATATCATATAATTTGACAGTCTTGTAAAAATGTCTAGGTTAACAGCTCTTGCGATTACAGTCCTTCCATCTTCAGAGTCTGTTAACGTTATCATATTTTTGCACTATACAATTGTCTTTTCATGATACTAGAAGAACCTCCATTGAAGGGTAAAAATAAACCAGAAATGTTTCCATATCCCAAGAAACTTCAGATATCCAGAGACTGACTAATTGTGGGCATTTCTCCAGGCCTCCCACATCCTTTCATCCAGGGTGCCAGGTGACAGGAGAATTTCACTAGCCCATAGTCTTTTGTAGCCCATCCAATAGAAAATTTCTATTTCTAGTGACTGAGCAATTCAATCTCCATGAAGAATACAGTATACCTGAAAATTGCTACAAAGTATCTCCTAAATTGTTGACAACAATGACATTCACAGAATTTAAAAAAAAAAAAAGTTTTAACAGTTTCAACTCCCATTAAAATAAAACCAAAGGAGGACATTATATTTCCCAAAATAGACTGCTGATAATTAGTAGAACAAGAAGCTGTTTTTAAGAAGGGACAGGGGAATACCAGAACAAATGAGTGACAGGGTCATTGGGTGTTATGAACTTCCAAAAAAAATATTGTGAAATGAGGGTAAAGCTGCACTCCCACCCACAGAGCTGTGGTCACAGTCCCTTCAGACCAGCAACACACAGCAAGCTTGACCAAAACAGATGATGCATTAAAACCCCGTCACAGTTAGGAAAGAACAGCTCTGCATGCCCTTGTATTCTGGAGTAAGCAGTTCTAACAGGGTATTATTCTAGAAGTGCTATTGAGTTTTAACTTCACTATGTCACTGCATAATAGTTTTATTCTACTGAGGAGGCCATAGGCAGTTTTAATCTTATGCATAGACTGCGAATTGGTAATAGTCATGGAAACAGCAGCATGTTACTTGTACTACTGGGAAAAGGACAAACAATACTAAAAAAAGACACCTAATAATGAGCTTCCTGCCTACATAGCACTGCAACAGACACTGAAAAGTGCTGAATCACTCAGCAGGAACCAGGAACACTCTTGTTCCTTGGTGCTGTCTGTTTAGGAGGGATAGAAATGCCTGGAGAGAGATTTTTGTCAGAACTATCACTGGAATTAATGCTTTCCAACTAATGCTGCAGTGTTGCACTACACGACTGCAGCAGTACACTGTTGTTAGGGTCATGGTGGTTTGGTCTCTGTGCTTGAACACCAAGGCATCACCAGCATTTCACCGAGTTTGCTTCACCCCAGGGTGGTGGTAGGCTCTTACCTATTCATTGAACCTTGGCAGGAACTGAGTCACAGTTATGCTTCTGGAGACAGCTTCAGGAGCTACCAAGTTTGCAACCTCACTGCACTCAGCAGGAGCTTAAACTGGCAAAGAGAGAATCACACTTTTCCTTAACCTCAAATTGAGTATTGCTGTTGGGTATATATCTCTTCAGAGAAACTTCAGGATGTTTTCTAACCCCTAGTCTGGATTAGTTTGGCTAGAAAAGAAATGAGTGGCTTTATGGAATTATAATTGCAAATGTGCAACTTTTAAATTTTGAATTATTCTTCTTCCTCTTCTTTAGAGACAAAACGCATATTGACAGCAGAAAAACAGCATTTTTCAAAAACTTCAGAATAAATTAACAACTATAAACTGAAAAATTAACACAAAAGAAGTGTTGAATATGTGCAATATATCTTAAAAATAGGATACAAAAAGGATAATAGCTTCTAACATTTTTTAAAATATCAAAAAAAAAGTAATTCTGCTTGTATTACAAATAACAATTGCTTGTGGAGAAGGATGCAACTTGCATTAGTGTTTTTCCATTTTTCTTAATAGACCATGACAAACAAAACAGCTAATTCTCCTTTTGTTTTTAGAGACTGTTTTATAGCAATATAATATTTTTAGTATTTCTCCAAAGCTCCACACTTTCCAGGAGTAAATATGAATATGAAGTATCAACCAATCCTAAAAGCATTCATATTAATATATCAAAAAAAGCTCTTGATCAATAGTCTTGAGTAAGATAATTTTTCAAAAGAAATAAAATTTCAACCCTGCTCTTACCGAAAAAGTAAGCAGCACTATGTAGGTGTCCTAAAATGTAACCACATGCTCAGCTAGAAGAAATTTGATTTAATGTGTTGCCATAGAGGCAAGAGGCTAATTCACGGGGTAGTGACTCACATCTCAGTAAGATGCTTGAGAGTAGATGTGACATTAAAATTCCTTCGAGGGAGAAAAAAAAAAATCAAGTGATAGATTAAACACTGTCTTATATTACCTATAGATGAAAGAAGAACAAAGAATGCACCTGTGAATGCAAACACAACTTACTGATTTCAGTGTGTGCCCCATGAAGAATACATGTGGTCTGTAAAAGCTCTGTTGGTTACATCAGATGCAAGCTCAAACTAACTCATGTTACTAGTTTGGGGAATTGTGACCAATAATCACATAAAAGGGAGTTTCATCCCAGGACAGAGTTACAGGGTGCAAGCTGGGCACTGTCAGCAGTCTCCTATATAGTGGGGTAGTGTATCAGTTCCTAGAGAGGCTGTTGGAAAACCTGCTCTTCTCTCAGCCTGTAATAGATACAAGTCTGTTTCCACTTCCCAGGTATGAAAATTGGCTTTTCAGTTTACGCTTTCTTTTAGCAGTCCCTACTACAAATCCCAAAACACTGGCCAAAAGGACTGCCATTATACAAAACAGAAATAAATCTGGAAACGTTGCATCAGGAAAAGAGGTGAGTTAATGTTTATTTAATAGTTGTGGCAGAACATTCTTAGGATCAAACAAAAATGTAACACATTCTCTCACTCTGAGCACCAAAAGTGATCGTACAGACTGACAAATACCTTCTTCTACCAGAGTGTCCCAACTGCCAGTCCATGGAGACAGACAGCTCCACTCATCTTCATCTCAGATAAAACTTCCTGCCTTCCAACAACAGTTTCTTCTGACCTTTGAATGTAAACAGCCCAGATCACCAGCATCAGACTAAATGAATCCCAGCCTCCTTCTTTTACTAATCCCAAGGTAGTCAAAAATATTTTTCATGTTTCTTAAGAGGACTACAGAAATCATTCTTAAGCAGAAACCTGTACGTATCAGCATAACCTGTTTAGCAACAACAGAAGTCCTCAGGACTCTCTGCTGTGGGGCAAGTTGTGTACACCAGTACTTGGGCATCTGCATTAGGGTTCTGAGTCCCAGGCAGGAGACAATTTGGACACTCCTAGCAAAGAAGGCACTGTCTAAATCTGGACTGAAGCAAAATGGAAATATCTATTAAACTTTCATTTGCCCCATTATGATTTTCTTTTCTTGCAAAAGGTTTACTAGCAGACACAACTGAAAAGAGGAAAGAGCATATCTAACACAAGTGTTCTGTACATGATAATTTATTCATCTCATTATTTTATTTTGTCTCTCTTAATGTTATGTTATACCATGAGGGTAATTTCTTGACAGATGAATTACATAAACATTGATTAAAAAAATTCATTTCTCTCATTAAATTGCATTTATCCAATTACCCATTAAAGTGGCTTGTAATGCGAATGCACATTTCTCACATGACATTCCAAAGCAATGAACTGGAAAATGACACCTTGCCAAAATGGCACATTAATACATCTCAAAATGGAGTTGAAAGACCAAACACAATCCACAAAAAAAACCCAAACAAAAACAAACAAACAAACAAACAAAAAACAAAAACCAAAACCAAAACAAAACAAAAAAAAAAACACCCCAAAAAAACACCAAACAAACAAACAAACAAACAAAAAACACCACCAAAACCACCCCCCAACCAAAACCAAGACCCAAGCCAACCCCAAACTATCCCCAGCTGTTTATATAAGGTGTCTTTAACTCAAACTTTCTCCAGAATAAAGCAATTTTATTCTTCACCAAATGCTGGCAAATCACAAGCCAGTTGGTATCCAAGAAGTTACTAGAGAAGCTCTAAAAAGCAGATCAATCAGACTTATCTGGTACTCATTCAAAGGACACTGGAAACAACCTCCCTGAACTGATGGGTGCAGACAGACCTCAACAGGCTCTGACTGCTGAGCACGGTGTGAGCCCAGCACTCTACACAGAAATCTACAAATGATGAGCCAGCTCCAGGCCACAGAGCAACAAAGCTGCATTAGTGCAGCTCTGTGCTCCAGTTATTGTGCAGTAGCAAGAGTCAGAGCTCATTAGCTCAGGAACTGTGCTAAGCTCATTTATACACACAGTGTCTTCAGAACTGAGCTGCTAAGTCTGTGAAATGCTGAACTCTATGTCAGACTGCACTTTGAGCCACTTCTCAGCAGTCAGGTTCCCCTCTGATCTCAGCCACGGTCTGAGGCAGTTCAAAATGACTCTCCAATCTAAATATCACAAAGATAGCCATATCTCAGAAAAGAACCTTACCTGTTATCCCTATGCATACAACAATCCCACTTAAAACCTTTCTACTAACACAAAACATGTGACTACAACGAATTTTTTTTTTTTTTTGTCAGTATGGGTACTCAAAATAGTCTCTCAAAAAAAAAGACTCAGTCTGAAGTATAGTCTCTCAAAAGAAACTAGACATTTTAAATACAATGGCTGAGTCAGCAAAGATATGTGCAGGTATTACCGTACAGATACTCTGTGATGAGTGTCTTTTATAGATCTTTTCACATTCCTTTGAGTGATCTGAATCCTTATCTGCTTTATTTTGCATAAAACCAGAGATCACTCTTTGGTGCTTAGCTACACCAACAGTTCTCATTTACAACAGCCTTCTGAGTATTGACTACAGGCCACTTTTACAGGTCTGAGCAGCCCCAGCTCTCAATGTTGCTGCAACAACTGTCTTCTCAGAGTTCTTTGTTAATACAAGTGCTATGGTTAAATAACACTTAAGACAGTCTATCCTACTCCAATCCTATTGGGATTGCATCTTCTCTATAACACTACTGTGTCAAATCTTACACAATGATCTGCTTTGTACTTTTAGGCACGGACAGGTCAGCTGGGTGATCTGACCTGTGCCTCTGGATCTGAGAAGCTAAACCATCTCCCTCTTCACCTTTTCTTTATTGACAGATCCTGAGAGGCTTTGTGAGCATGAACCCACATTAGTGTTTGACAGTCAGCTGTTCAGAACATCTCTGCTGACTTTATCAAGACTTTGAGTCAACCACATTGTTGGAGGCAGAGTCATCTGAATTGTCTTGAGCAGGCCAGCTGTATTCTAAAAGCAGTACAGCCACACCTTCACTATCCACCAGTCTGGCTCAGCTAGAGGTTCTCTCTGTATTTTATGGCCTTTTCCCAGTCACATCTTACATTACAGTTTGCTAGGTTAGCTTGCATTAATCACATTTACCATGTTTCTGCCCTATCCAGTCCCCAGAAAACAGAGCTGGTAGTACTTAAGGAAAAGAGGAGTGAGGAAAGAAGGCACACGATCACATTTCTATTAAATGTGCACATTCATGAGCCATACACTCAATAAAAGGAGCAAAATCTACTGTGTAACAGAAGTATGGTCATAAAATCATTCCTGATGCTATCAGGATTACTGGGCAACAATTTAGCCACAAAAGAATTATGCCCATGGGTCCACTGAGTCTCAGGCTGGCTCTTTTTTCACATCTGTTTCAGTCCAGCAACATATGTATCACACAGTTCTGGTTCAGTGTGCTTTGGCACGATTGATTTCTGTGACATGAACTCTGCCACTGCTGCCTCGTTTGTGGTATTCAGGTTTGTGCTGCCTGTTTGGGTAAGGAAAGCATGAACTCTCAGTCCTACAGCACAACTACACTTCAGAATACCCTTCCTGTAAATCAGCTCAATATTACCATTGGGCAAATACAACTCCTCTTCTTGAGCTTGACAAGGAAAGTCCCTTTTCTGCTGCAGTAACTGCCGCTATTTCAGCCTGGCTCCACGCCAGTCCAAGCCTACAGGATTCCAGAGACCAAAACAGATCCCCAGACCCACAGACCACTTCTCCTGTCCTTAAGATGAAGGATTTGGAACAAGAATGCTAGACTTGCTCTTGTTTATTTGGAGAGGCTTTCATGGTTTCTTGGGCAGAACTATATATCCTTCTCTCAAAATGACAGAAAAACTTTGGCTGGTAGGCAACTTTGGAGGTTATTCTATCAAACTTAAATACCATTTTCAGCTCACAATTCCCTGCCTGTTAAGTCAGCATGACTCTCTAACGCTGAAACAAAGCACAACATTTGCATTTTTCCTATCATTATTACAAAATATTAACTTAGCAAGAACATCTAAAGCAGGAAGAAAGCAGTACTGTGTGGAACTAGGAAAAAAATAACACAATAATTTATGCAAATTAAGTTAGACACAGTAGGTTGCTCCCCTTTGCTTTTGGTGCCAAAAAGCTAACCTTCCCTCCTAGCTCTGATGTTTCTGTCCAGAAGTATTAAGCATTCACAAACCTCTCATTTAGAGTTCCTTTGGCTATTTCAGTTTAAAATAAGTACATGCTCAACAGGACCAAATACCAGAAATAAAGACAGTGAAATAACAAGATTTTCCTACAGTAAAAAATACTGCATAGTAAAATATCTCTGTCTAGGGAAAGAGAAGCTATATTTCCAGAAAATTATAAAGTTCCTAATGAAAACAGACTTCTGTTTTGTGAATTAGAAGCAAGGAACCACCTTTCTAACTAAAGGATATGCAATTTAATGTAACAGTGATTTATATTAGTAACATTACATTCCCTACAACATTAATATAGCACTTACAGATTGTAAGATCTTTTTTAAGGGTCTGGATGATTAGTCAGCTACTCAAGAACAGTCACTTGCTGAGCCAGCTGAAGGTAATATGAGCACTCCAGTGTCTCATGTCACGGCATAATCTGGTCATCTACAAAGATTAGAAAGGAATGTTCCTCACATGTGTAGCCCTGAGTAGTTGGCACTGTGTATCACAGATCTTCATGCTTGTTTTTTAACCTTTTCCGTGAGCAGAAGCTTATCACTGTTTCTAGATTATGGTATCACAACAGAACTGGTTCTGTATGCTAAATCTTGTTCTCTTATCTTTTTACTGTTATAGGCTTCTTTGGTGAAAAAGAAAACAGTTCTATTATACATTATACTTCAATATACAGATGACTTCCAAGGTAATTTAATTTACATTACAATACTTCCAATTTATTTTAAAGGACCACCAGGCACTGTAAATGAGAATGTTATACAAAATAAAAATGCATAGCTTTACACTCAAGCAAATAAGATCAGCATCATAATGTTATTCAAATATACAAAAACTTGAAAAACTTTCTTGATTTTAACTTGTGTGCATGTACCTTTACACGATTTAGTTGGATTATACTTACTACATAACATGATTTAAAAGCCACCCTTCAATGCTTTAGGCATCATTGATAATACTGTAAAGGTTTCAATAATAAATAAACAAGATGATAAATACTTCTCAGACCAAACCAGATAATTCAGTAACATTGTAAACAGACCCTCCTACTCCCTGGAGCTTCCGTATTGCCACTGGCAACCCCAATGAAAATCCAGCTACTCACAGTCACGGGGGTGAGCAGAAGGGCCTGCTTTGCAATCAGTCCAGGAAGCTCTGATATTTTACAGATCTTAGAAGAGAAAGGAGGTGGGGGGGGGGGGGGGAGTTGGGGAAGGAAAATACTTCAGCTGCCACTTTCTCTTCTTATTCCAACAGTGACTTAAGACCAGTTCCTCCATATACTTTGGCAGTATATGCTAGCATGGGATGGAAAACACTCCCAGACACATCTTGAGATATGTTTTTACTTATCTGTAGGTCAAAATGAATGCTTTAGCACTATCTAAAAAACTTGTGAAGTTCCAGGAGGAAATTTTTATCAGTTGCCTTTACTACAAAGGACTTCAATACAAAAGTAAGTATACATGTATATAAGCCCACACACAAACCCACCAAATACAAAATCATACATTAGAATTACAAACAAACTGTATTTGAACCTGAGCTATTATATACTGTACAAACTCAAAGATGGTATTTACAAAGATGGCCATTGGAATGATGTGAACAAAATAGCTATGGGTAGCTAGAGAAAGGAAAGAAAAAAATCCTTAAGCCTACGCTCTGAACAATGTTTTGCCCTACGGACAACAAAGCAGGTGAATCTGCTGTGACAATGTTTCCCACCTTTTCCTATTTCCTCAATAGGCCATTTAAATCATATTACAAAGAGGGCCTGAAATAAACAAACATCCACAATGTTTCGGTAAGACAAAGTGACCTCAGCTAGCAGATAAAGCAATTTTGGTAGTGAAAGAAGATGATCATTAAAGTCAAAGAAACATTAAAATAGGAAGGAGCAGAACTGAAGAACACACTCAGATTCCATCTGACAGGTACAGTGCTACTTGTGTAACAGGACTAAAGACAACTGAAAATGCATTGCTCCTTATCCCTAGCAATAGTTCTACAAAGACAAGCTCTCATTCACTGAACAGACAAATAAAATACAGTTTTAGTGTGTCAGTTTTTCTTGACAATTAACCAGTGTCAGCTCAGTGTCAGCCAGGCAGGTTAACAACCAAGTAGGCTGATGCACTTAAACTGTATCAGCCAGTTTCTGTCTGTTTACTTAGAAGAGCAACTGTATTCTGTAGTAAGAGAAAATACTGATAAAAAATACTGAAAATACTGATAAAACTCAGGCAAGAAGGCTAAAGGGAGAGCCTGGAGTGGGCTGCACTGAAAGAAGATGTGAAGGCGGCAGTAAAGACACTTGCTGGGAATAATTTAAGCTTTTGATCACTGAAGGGAAAGTTCATTATCTCTTAAGATACCCCTCCTTCAGCACAGGATCCTGGGATGAAGCAAAGATAAGAGTGGGCAGACCCACCTGAAGAACAACACCCCAAGCATACAAAGAGGGTTTTTTTTTGTTTGACTTGATCTCTGTACAGGTTTTCCCCCCAAGGCAAGAATAGAATCGTCTTCTAGTAGAGATGCAAACATCATTTTCCCTTGCACAGAAATAAAGCTTCAGACCCTTACCTGCTTTCACAGACTAAGATCCCACACCTTCCCTGACAGGATCTCTCAGCCCATTTCTGTCACTGCATTACACTTGTGCTGCTCTATTCTCTTCTTCTGTTCTTCATTAATCCCAGTGGAAGTGGCAGCCTACTATGAAGAAGAGAAACAGACTTAGCTGGTCTATACTTGGATACTACTAGTGGAGGACGTACACAGCAGGGATTCAAAACACACACCATCTGTAGGCTGTTCTAATTTGTGACATAAAATTAGGCTAAGAAACATCATGGACTGCAGTAGCCAGGTGACTATATATCTTGCCTTTTTGTCATAGCAATACACTCCAGCAAGATCACTGGTGGTCACTTATGGGTCTACTTGTCTAATGGAATATTAATTCATAGAATCATAGAATATCCTAAGTTGTAAGGGCCTCACAAGGATCATCAAAGTCCTACTCCTTGGAGTAATTAGATGCTTATTAATAATTTTGCTTGGATTAACAAAGTACACTGCCATCAATCTACATTTCTTCTCAGATTTACTGCAGTGAACTTGTCAGATACCATTTCTGTGGCTTCCACACTGCTTTAAAGTATGTATTTTTCTCTTTCAAACAACCAACATCTCTTCCCCAGGATCATGTTGGACACACTGTGTTTGCTAGCATTACATTGATATCAGATGTGGGTGTGTTCTGTTTCTTTACTCAGTTCTTGCATGTCCTCCCCATGCAGAGCAAGCTCCCAGTGTTAGGCACTCTCTGGTACCTTGTGTTCTTCTGGTAGCCACACAATGCCCATATTCTGACTTACCCTTAGAGTTCATAAAACTCTAACTAAAGACAGTTAAATCCATTTATTAAAGTATATTTGGGTTCAAGCAATTAAAATTTTGTTTGGGTCATGTTTACCCACCTGAGCACACAAAATTCCCTAACTCTGTACCTGCCACCTCTCCTGGCCTGTCCATTCCTGTGGTAATAAATACACCATTTAAAGTATGGAAAGATTCTTGTCATAAATGGAATATTGATGCTAATGCAGAAAATGAAACCTTTACT
>JAWWEU010000081.1:116450060-116500493 GCA_035583155.1 Acropternis orthonyx | reverse complement strand
TGGCCCTTGTTAAACCTTACCCCATTGGTTCTAACCTGGGTCCCCTTTCATAGTAAAATGACCCTTCCCTTGAAAAGGCCTGTAGCACCGGAAATAAACCTCTTTGTCTCCCCTCTCTTGGTGAGTCCTGTGCTGTGGCTCCCGGTCCCCTGGGAACCACGTGGAGGGGGGGAAGGGCAGAGAGCGTGCCCCCCTGGTAATGAACGCAGCGCCCGTGCCAGGGGGAAACCAATCACTGCTATACATTCCCTGTATCCCCACCCTTCTCTGCTCCATCCAAAAGTCCAAATACTTTCCATTAATAAAACATTTTGTTCCATATGTACCAGCATACAAAAGGTTCACAGGCTGTTTTTCTAAATTAATATTAATGCCATTTTAGTAGCCAGTCATGAGTAAAGTAAACATGTTCTTGAAATAAGATATCTTTTTACAACATTAGGCTCAACACTTCACTAGTTCAGTTAATGTGTTGTGATAGGTGTTGTAGGTTCATATTACTATCTTCCTGTACATCTGCAATTCAGTTTCACAGTGCAGTGTAACTGGACCTTCACATCACCTTCCACCTACTGGCAATGGATAATGGCACAGTTTGTAAAACAGCTTACTACAAAGACAGTAGTAGCCTGATAGTACCAGAAATATAAAGAATGGCCTTGTAAATGGAAGTCAGTGGAAATTTTACCACTAAAAAAATGAATATGAATTTGCATTAGAGAAACAAATAGCAAGAACTTTGTGGGAAAAGTATCAGAATTTTATGTCCTTACCCCAGAACAAGGTTTAATGGTAGTTTGTTCTTAGACTCCACAGGTGAGTACATTCCAAAACAGACAACATAATTTGAAGGCTACAAACCTAGGGCCAGAGACTTTACAGAGGTAAATTAGTAAAGTTGACTTAAACCAAGAAAGTTATAGCTGGTATGATCCAGCTCTACTTGCCACTCTATACTATTTTGGAGCCAGTACAAGAGTTATGCTTATGAATTTCACATAGGAAACAAAGAAACAACAACACAGGCCAGATTCTGTCACTGGCATTACTCCATTAGCTATTTCTCACTCATATTACTGTAGCAGCTAAGAACAATAAGAACTCTACTATCACAATAAAAGATAGGCTCCCCCTTCCAGCAAAGGAACACATCCTGTAAGTCAGCTTAGAGGACCACATATGGACAGCCAAGAAGTACTAGGAATCAGTACCATCCTATTAATTACAGTGCACCAGTCCTCACCAAAGTCCAGTTCCCTTTTGCAGCCAAGACTTTTAAGGTGGACTGTGAAGAAGAAAGGAGAACATGGGAAAAAGTACACCGGTGCTTATTATAAAATGTAACATATGGGCAAATGAAGTCATCTTAACTGATGAGAAACAATAACTTTAATCCTGAGATGGAAAGTCAGATGTCAGACAAGTGACAGGCACCTGTCAGCTTGTGGATCTGCGACCCACTCATGCGCTGAATGCCAGTCTGCTATTCTTGACTGTATAATATACAGAACTTGGCACTCTGCCTCCATTCCACACAAAGCAAAGGAATGAAAGCTGAAGGCCCTCAAAAACTTCAGTATGTGTAATGTTAGAAAATTCTGCCTGAAGACCCTTTTAATTTTTTTAAAACTTGCTATTTTGAATGTCAGTTTTCCTGGATTTAGTCTTAATTGGATGAAAATAGGAGCAGTCTTGAAGTTCATTCATATGAATTATTAAGAGTGAATGAAAAGCCTTCAGCACAACTAATTTTCCACAGCCACAAAACAGAAAAGGTTTCATTGCAATGATGGCACATTTCCACTACAAAGCAAAGTCTCTCCTCATAACCCACAGGGTACACTATCATGACCAGCACAACTACAAGATACCCAGATTGTAAGTTGAATTATTACTGCCTGCTCCCCAGAGGAAGACATGTGTTTATTCCTGCCAGATGGAACTGACAGTTGGCAAGTCAACGCCCCACAAAGACCTTCTGCAAATAGGCTCTTAACAAACAGGTATCCTGGTTTCCGGTTCCCATTCCATCTAAATCAAATACCTCTGGCTCCCACTCCCCACCTCAGTTGGCTCTTGGATTTAGCCTTTTTTCCTGCCTAGTTCACACTGCTTAATATATATACATAATATTTTTATTATTTACATATTTTATCACAGCAGATATTAATTATGTGCATTTAGTCAAAGACATTTTTTCCAGTTTGCTTGCAAACAGCCCTGCTTTGGCTGTCACATCAAACAAGAAATCACACATTTCTATGTCACAGACTTTACTTTTTTTATTGACAAATATGTATCTCCATCCCCTCACTGAGGGGGGACAAGATTAACAGTACAGCAAGCATATATATTGCTGCCCTGAATGTTCAGTACAGCCATGTGTGTGAGCTCATGCCACAGGTTATGCTGCCCGGAAATTACTTGCAAAGAAATAACATGACAGAGTTCCAGCTTTTGATCAGTTCTAGTTTACTAAAATGCATAATTTTGAAGAGACTACTACTCATCTTGTTTGCTGCCTTGCCCCTTTACTACAGCCAGACTAAAACCAGCTGCAGGGGATCCATAAGCAAGTGCTTTGGGCTGAAAAGGCCTCTTGCAGGGAAAGTTCTATCACTTACAGCTATTTTTTTAAAAAAATACTAGCTTGTTTATCTGTTTTCTGCAGGCACTTCCAGTTTTTAATTTCTTCTAAATACAGCTAAGTGAATCTTCTCCATTTTATTTCTGTAATGACTGAGTATGTAAAAGTCTCTCAAGGCTGCAGAATGTTTCATATGTTAAATAAACTTCAGTGGTATTTATTAATAACTGAAGATACAAAGTTCACTAGAGAGGACTCAGTTCTTTAATTCGCCAACAGGATGAGTAATCAGCAAGTATGTGCTGGCCAGAACATGCCAGCCATTCAGCTCTGCACTAACCAGACAGTACATGTTATCTGAATATCCCATGGGGATGATCACAATTCTCAGGGGAAGATGGCAGTTTACAGAAGCACAGGTGGGAGACAAAGGAAACAAATCCCCAGAAATTTAGGCATTGTGTATTCTGCTGCTGCTAGGACAATTTGTTTTCTTTTCTAATGGGGAAAATTCACAAAATTACTTATTAGACAGTGTGAAAGTAAAGCAAGTTCAGACATGGCATCTGGGGTGAGCAGCTATTGGTGGCTGATTTGATAAGAATACTCTGAGTTGATTGTGGAAGCTGCTAAGTCTCTCATGGTAATGTACTATCCATCAGGACAACTTACTAAGTGCATTGGTATTTCTGTTCGTATTTGTATATTCTCCAAGCTCAAGAACATCCTAATTTATGACCAATAGAGGATTTTGCTTTTTAAACAAACAAGCAAACAAACAAAACTAGAACTTCTTACCAGCAATTTTTGCAATTCAGATAGCTCATTTGGTATCCCTACTTTTGCTCCAGCAGTTTTACGAAATGCATTTGTAGGCTAGAGACCTTATTGATGACCCCCTTTTTGCTAAACAATCTAAGTCCCTGGAAAACAGCAGGCAGTACATTGGCAGGAAAGTACTTTCTTATTTTTCTTGTTAATTTCAGTAGCACAGATGAGGGCATGTGCTGGAAATGATTAGGCCTCATCCTCTTGTTGCCACTCTAATGAGGATTGTATTTTTATCCAAGATAATTGAAATAATACTGATCCCGCTTGTAGTCTTTACTTGTAGTCAACCTGTTTTGCACTATTTGAACTCCATCAGTTTCTCTTAATCCATCTGAAAGATATGACTTCCAGTTTAAATATCTTTCAAGGCTTATTTCCCACAATCCTTACAAGAGTACACATTACAAGTAACTGTTACAGGTGTACAAATAAATGTTTGCTCTTTTCATCTGAGCATCTCATGCTGTAGGAAAAAAATCCACACATTCCTGTGCTGGTGCACAGGGACTTGAGAACAGGCCTCACCAAAATTCCAAATAATCTTCCCAATTTAGGCAAAATCCAATCATCAGATGAAAAATCTTGCTCTGAGTAGTTTACTTCATTCTCAGCTGTAATTACACTCAGAGGGATCAATTTACTTGAATCAGACCTGGCACAATCTGCAGTAAGACCTGCAGAATCCAAGCAACGCCATAACCAATACCAGACTACTAGGTCATACCACTGATCCAAAGGCCAATTGCTATTTGAGTTACTCATTTGGGAGGTCGATACAAATCAGCTGAGAGCAATGAGAACAAGCTGTTGACCTAGACTTTAAAATAACCTACATTTTACCTTAGCAGTTTTAAACCAAACTTCACTTCAACCTTAGCTTTGCATGAACTTGATATGTTTCACCTGGCTCAACTTCTTTGTGCATCTTATAGTCAGGATAATTACATCTTTCTCAGTGTCTCTCCAACAAATGACTGCTTTCTGTTTATCAGTATCACCAACTATTTAGAAAATGTTCTACTGTTTATATAAGAATGCACAAATCTAAAACTGATGTCTACTGCCATAAAAGTGCTGTTAAAACAGACAAATAAATAAAAAGAGAAAATTTCTCCTTAAGAACAACCAGCTCAACTATACCTCCCTTTGCTGCAGATTCAACTAACAATAAGTGGAACATCAACACAGGCAATGCAAATGTTTAGGTTTGGATAACTGAGACACTCTTTACCTGGTCTTTTTTTCCCCGCTTCCCAAAACATTTGATCTGTGGTTAGTGAATCTTAGCTGACAAATACAAATGGCTAGATATTGATTCTCTGTACTGCCTGTAACCCCATTAGAAACCAGAGAGCTGACCAGCAGTTCAAGTGTCAACTTGATAATCCAGGAAACTAACAGAAAAACCTGTTTATCAGCCTCTTTGTCCCATACTTACCCAAGACACATTTTTGAACACAGCCTGTTGGTGGGAAGACCTTTTCCAAATGGCTAGCAAGGTGCATAGCTCACTCACCATGCATGAAAAATGTATTATCTGGGCAATCAGAAACCTTGACATTCTAAATGCCAAATCTTCAATAGAAAATCTTATACTATCTTAGAGTTTTTAGAATATTATTTCTAATTATATCCTGGGAATTCCCTACCTCTTTTCAATGCAATGTATTAAGTAATAAAATTATTTTTCCTGTCTAGTTGGAGAATGAACTTTCCCCTAATAAATTATTGAAACTCGTTTAATTATGAGAAATATATGCAGTTGAGTGGACAGCTGTAAGTCAATTAGAATGATCAACATATGAATAACATCGCTTATAAACACCAACAAAGTAAGGCTGAACCCTTTAAGCCTTCAATGATTATACCCTTTTCAGAGAAGAAATGTCATGGCCTATTAGCAGTATAACAGATGCCTTCCTGACAAATTCAGGTAAAAACTGTGAATGAAAGTAAATCCAGAAAACTATAGCACTGAATTTGGCCTAGGTGAAGGGGGATTTAAAATGGCTTATTCAGCTATGATATAGGAAGTGAAAAATATAGGCCTAAATTAATGGTTCCTTTAAGGAGATTACACTCATTCTTTCATATTAATAAGTTCTCTTTCACTCAGCATCTAATTTCACTGCTACAGAAATGTCATATATGTGCAGTTCTTTTAGAAATTAGGAGACAGGAGACTGAATTCTCTTTTTGTGTAATTATTTCATTGCTGCTTCTGCTTATCACCTTGGTCGTATTTCTTCTTGTCAAATTGCAGAGTCACTGTGCCTGAATGAATCTGGACAGCAAACAGCTGGGACTGCATTAATGCAAAGGTATTTATGGAAGCAAAATTCTCAGTAAAAACAAGCATTTATTTTCCAAGCAGGGCTCACTAATCAGTTACATTTTTCTAATACTTCAATTACTTATGTTATGCAGTATAATTTAAATTTAGTTTAGCTGTAGTCTCAACAAGCAGTCAATTAGGGCAGTTGGAATGAGGGTAAATGTGATTCATGCCCAGAGAGTTTTTTATTTTCTGTTTTAAAAAGCCTGATCCAAGTTGAAAGACTCCAACTGACCACTGTGTGGTCTGTCTCATATATCTTTCCTTTATCTATAAATGCTGTTTTTGTGACTTTTTTTTCCTGGCTTTCATTTCTTTGCCTTACAAACTTGTTCCTTCCTCATTGTTATATTTTTTCTGCCCTGTTTCTTTTCCTCCTACAAACAAAGACAATATTTATCTTCTTCTGGTTTCCTGCACACCCTTACAAGGCACCAAACATGTAGCTCTGAAACAATTGAGAAGGTTAAAAAATTACAAGTCATTCCCATGGGCATTCACCTACCCACACCATGGGTTTTTCTCTTTGTCACCTTTCCCAAAAAAAGACATTTTAAATACTTGCTTCCATTTTCATGACATTTCAGATCAGAAGGGATTGTGATATCATTTGCTGCCAAAGTCACCCTGGCGAATTTAAATCAAATTAGGTATTACTGTCTCTGAAATAATCGATAGTAAGCTGCCTCAAGCTTCTTCAATGGCACAATGTGGATCACATACCCTGTACCTGAATTGTCGTCAGGTGATTCCAGTATGAAAATCAGGCCTTTTGCTTTCTGCTAAGTTTATCTGAAAGGCTGCTCAGTCTATAAACACAAATGATGATCACATTTTAAGTGCATGATCAGACATATCAAGCAGAAATATAAGAAAAAGATTCTCTGATCAGTAGAAGACAATAGCCCCTCTTATCTAACAGTCTTCTTCAACTCACAGTTATCTGGACTGGGACAAAAAAGCCTTCCTGATGGTATAGGAGATAACAGAAACCTCCAAACAACAACATCATGCAGAAGGCTAGCATTGGCACTTCTGTGTGTATATTTTAATCCGGCAAAAGAAACTTCTTGGACAGAAGAGCATACAAGCAGGTACTGAATGCACCAACTACTAAATGCTGGAGCTGTGTGCCAAAGTAAGCAAAAGTAAGGAATTTTACAGTTCATTTACAGCCAAAAATTTTGTTCACAGTAAAACAGTAGCAATATCCGTTCAAGTGTCACTGCTCACCCAGTGGCTTCAATATTCTCTGTATCTCATTTCTTATCAAACTGCCACTTCCCATAGTGTAGCTTCAGGAAACTGTATCCCCCTTTAACTATAAACAGCTGTTGACTCAATTGACAGTAATTACTACCTGCAAGAATATAGCCACCCAGCTATTTTCTACTAATTATTGTATTTTCAGTAATGCCAGTTACAGATTAAAATTATTTTTTCTGCTTTCATACCTTACATTGTACTTTCCAGTTTACTGAAATGTTAAAAATTCATCCTGTTACCTTTTCCGTGATAAATTGTACATGGTCATGAGTATACCTACTCCTCCCTAGCAGCTTTAGAACTTGTCCAGCAGCTTCAGCCTCACTAAACAAAAGGGGAGCACCTCACAAATGTTAAGTACTTATACATTATGTGAAAGCAAGACTTTGGTAGAGTGTCGTAACCAAGCAAAAAGTTTACTCAACCGTACTAGACATCAATTCAGTCACACGAGAGATACTAATAGACAAGTAGACTTAATTATTTTTTATGTTCCCACAACTAGTTGCTTTTACTTCTACTGGCTAAAGTACCCATGCTGTAATCCTGTTACTTGACAAAGCACTAAAGTGCAAATCTCATTTAAAAATATGGATTCACGCTCTTGAGTAAATTGCTGTTCCTGGTTAGCTTCATTGCATTACTCCGTCCAAAACTCAGCGCTGACCTTCGTTTTGGGGAAAAGGTGTCCCTCTCCGCACACCCACTTGCAAAGGCTCTGATTTGCAAAATTGTTTATTTTGACCTGAAACAGTGTACTTACGGTCAGGACTCAAAGCTGGATTTCGCTTTTTGGTTTCGGACTTTTATGCCAAACTGCCCCTTAACCCAGTCTGAATCAGAACCATTGAGTACCAGGAGACACCCTGAACTGAGAAAACGAGGTTTATTTTGTCACAGGCGTTGATCGGCATTTTTAAAGCCTCAAAAAACTTTGTTGGGGAATTCATTGTTTGAGGCAAAGTACTTCAAACACTTTTACTACACTGGTGGCACAGGAGCTCTCAGGAAGGGTCGACAAGCTGTTTCAGAGGATGGATCAGGCTGGGAGGGACCACAGTGGGTCACCCGGTCCAACCTTCCTGCTTAAGCGGGGCATCCCAGAGCGCACGGGACAGGAGCGAAGCCAGAGGGCTCTGGAACATCTCCAGTGAGAGGCACTCCGCAGCCTCCCTGGGCAGTCTGTTCCCGTGGACAGCAAAGCTCTCCCCCGGGTTCAGGCGGAGTTTCCCGGGCATCCCTTACTGCCCGTGCGGTATCGCCCGGCACCTCTGAGAGGGCCGCAGCCCCATCCCCTCGGCACTCGGCCCCGCTCCCGTTAGACATTGGTGCGCACTGACGATGTTTCCCCTCAGTCCGGGCCTCTCGCTGGATGCGGAGGGCGGTTTATGGCGCGGCACGGGATGGTTTGAGCGGAACGCCCAGCCCATCCAGCGCTAGTGTCCCAGGCCCGGGCCGGGCGCGCCCCCGGCCCCGCGCGGCGCGCGCCCGAACCCTCGCGAGAGGCCGCCGGCGCTCGCGCCCGCGTCTGCCACGTTCGAAGGCGCCGGCCGCGCCGGCGGGAGCGCGCCGGGCGCGGGAGCGGCTCCGCGGCCAATGGGAGTGCAGCTGCGCCTAGCCCGCTGCCGCGATTGGCTGGCGCGGCGAGGGCGGGGCCGGCGGCGCTCGCGGCCGCGCTGCCGGGGCTCGGGGGGCGGTGGCTCCCGGCGCGCTCCCGCCGCCGCTCCGCCCCCTGCGCTGCAGGACGGGACGTGCGATGGCTTCGCGCAAGAGCTCAAGGGGCGCCGGCGGCAGCCCCAGCCCCGGCTCCAAGAGAGGTGAGCGGCGCCGCTGCCGCGGGAAGGGGCGGGGGTGTAGCGGCGGCGGGGCCGAGGAGGGGCCGGGGCCGCGGGCCGAGGCAGCCCCGGGCTCGGCGAGGCGCTGGGGTGCTGCGCCCCCGCCCGCCTCCCCCGCCCCCTGGCGCTGCGGGAGCTGGGGAGGGGGACGCGGACGCGGGGACCGACAGCTGCCCCTCACATTTCCGGGGAATTCACGTGGAGGGAAAACTTGCCGGGCCTGGGCGGCGGGGACCCCCCTCGGAGGCTCCCCAGAAGGGGGGCGGAGGGGCGCCGGGCAGGCCTCGGCATCCCCGGGTACCCATCCCTCAGAGCTCTGCCTCCGGGAGGGCGGGTAGAACCGGGATGCTCCACTCTCAAGTCGTTGTTATTCTCGTGTCCAGACAAGATGTGGGATATCTCCTCAGACTGACCTGGTTAGCAGCGCTGGTCGCTAGCTCTAAGTTACTAGACCTGTTGTAGATGGAGCATCTGAGCTGGTGGTTTCTGTAAGTATGGAGGGAAGGAGGAATAATCTCGGGAAAATGAGAAGATTTATGAGGCAGCGATCTCCACATACGCCACCCTGCCAGTAAAGAACCCCTCAACAAATCTGACTACTCATAAACTGCTGCTGCGTGGGGACAATTTAAGTAGCATTTCTGAGCACAGCAGAACATGAAAGAAGAAGAGGTGTCCGTACTTCTGGAGTCACTATGCAAGCATGCACGCCGCACTGAAGAGAGGCAGTGCTCTTTTCAGAGACTGAATGTTTTCCTCTTGTAGCTTCTTTGGTTTCGAACTTCATGTGCACAGAGCTCCAGTGGTGAAATGCGGTGACAACACAGAAATAATATCTTGTCCCTCTTTGAATATAGCAATAACAGGGAGAACAGTGTTAATTAAAGGAGCAACCATATAGGTTTACCTATCACGTAGTGAATTGAGAGGGAAAGATTTCAAATATACTTAAGCTTCAGAGAGTTTAGAGGTGATACTGCCATGTTCATAGAGGTGGGTTTGGTGGTTTGTGTGTTTTTTTTGAATTTTATTTCTTTTATTTTAAAATCTTTTTTCAGTTGTTGATGGATGCTGTAGAGTCTATATGAATTACACTTTTTGCTTAGACTTTAGGTGTTCTGATTATCACCCAGTATTCAGCAGGTTGATTAGAGTCAATTATAATGCATTAAAACCATGCATCCATGGTGTAATTTTGACTACTGAACGTGGTACTGTTAATATTTTAAATATCACTCTAAAGGTTTGTCAACATATGAAAAATAAATTTATCAGTAAACTGAATCTCTGCGTTAAAAAAGTATTCCATAGGTTTTTATTTGCACTCTGAGTAAAATGCTATCTCTTTGTATTAAAAGATATCTTTTAGGGGATGAAACAGTCTGGGTAACATGTTAGGTACTCTCCTAAGATGTGACCTCTTGAACTTAGACAAGTGTTTTGCTAGTTTCAGTCACTCCCACTTAGAATCCCTTGGACAGCCATAGCAATTGCAGCATGAAGCTGATGCTGTTGTCACAGTTGCAGCTGCAGAAAGAGGTAAGGGATGATTACTCTGCGAATAAAGGAACAGCTAAAGGAGCAGAGTCTTCACAGCAGCCAAGGGATGTGAAAATGAGATGAGGAAGTAATTTTGAGATGGTGAGACTGTGAAGTCTGAAAACCTCAGTCTGAGACAGTTCTTCTTTGACAGAAATATTCACTTTCACAGCAGTTCTTGGGAGAGGATGTGGCTTTTTGCCAAGGCCTTTGCTCACAGCTCTGAAACCACTGAGGCTAACAGCTTATCTCAAAATCCGTGCACTCAAGACAATGCCTGCATCTGAATGTAGTAATTGCCTTTTAGGTTTCCGCATCACAAAATACTTACAATAATCTTACAAAGAGATTAAGTCCGAAATACTCCTAACTGTAGTTTATATAGGTGTTTTCAGATATATGGAAATGTTGGAAGTGGAATTACATACTTTTTAGAAATTAAACTCTACCTTTTACTTTCAGAAGTCATACACTAGAAGCTGTCAAATCAGTCCTAATTAAAAACAGATATGTATTTAAGCTTTTTACTACTCATGAACATTTCTTTGAAAATTACATTTACAGAATTCTGTGACTATGCCAGTGATTTTGTCTGTGTGCAGAAGTGAAAACCAGGGTAAAATTTGACAGTTTGGGGATGCTTAGAGAGGAAAATGTGTTTGTTATTATTGTTACTGGAAAGTTTGGCTTCTGGTCACTAGTCTACAGAATCCATTGTAAAGACTTGGCCTGTCTAAATGAAGAATATCAGTTTTAAACAACTAGATGACGTAATAGATACTTGCTGCAGTATTACCTGAAGCTTAGTTAGACGAAGGACAGTTTTGGTACAGGAACAAATGCATGTCACCTGGTCATGAATTAACTCCCTCAGATTTCATGAGATTTGAAGTTTGGAAATGTCTGTGGCGTTAGCAGGTTCCTGTGGAGAAGCCTTCCAGCAAGAGAGAGGATCAGCAGCCTGGCTATTATTGAAATACAGATGGCTGAAAAATTACGGATTACTTTGTAAGCTATGCTTGCTTGTAGAAGTAAGAGTACTGTTAAGACATTTATCATTATGTAGCTGTGTGTGTGTCTCATATAGTACGTAAGTAAGGACTTACTTAAACATAATTCTTACTGATCATATAGTTGTGCAATAATTGTTGTCTGTTTTATTTACATTTGGAAAGCCAAGTGGAGAGGAGCTCTCCATTAAGCTAGGCACTATGCAATTTCCAACACAAGGCATCATCTGTATCTATGAACTGTATTTTATATTAAAATAAACATAATCCTACCTCTGCTAGTTCTGAGGCTGTGTTGCCTTCAGTCTCTATGATAAAGAACTTTACTGTTGCTTTGATAAATTTTCTTTAATCTGCACAGTAATGATTGAGAATCTTCTGATATCCCCTACTTTTCTCTGCAAGATCCCAGGTGTTAGTTTTCACTTTTTTCTGTTTTAACTGTGTGGTTTCCTTATATATGCAAATGTTTTGCCAAACTTTTCGCTCACTTTTTGCCAAACTTTTTGCTTTACTCATCTTTTGGACCCTCTGAAGATCCCTTAATGTAATTCTCTGATTAATTTTTGTCTCTTCAGCTTTCTTCAGATTTATTTGAGATTTTTTTGGTATACATTCAGGTTGACCTGATGTCCTTCTCCAAATGCAGTTTTGTGCTAACATTACTAGTTTTGTATTTACCTGTATCACTTCTAGAAAGAAGTTGTGCCTGTTAATTTGCAAGAACTTTCACTTTTTACTCCTCTCTGTTGTAAACACTACTTCATAGTGTACTTTCTCTGGGTGAGGCTCCCCATTAGCTTTTTATTTTGCCTAAAGAGCAGAGAACATTCGTCATCAAAGCAGGTCGCTTTTTACCTGCTGAAACTCTTTTGTTGGCCTTTGGGAACAGTGCTTGAATTGGGATGCCTGTGCGTTCTCTGGTCTCTCAGAGCTACCCAGCTGTGCTGTAGTATAGCATCTAATTTTCTTACACTATGGATTCTGTTTAAATATAATGCTTCTGTCTATCTAAAAATTCTGTCTCTCAAGTTTTAACCTGAACTACTGTCCAGTGTGCTTGTTTATGCTGTCGACTTTACCGTTGTGTAGTGTATAATCTGGTTTCTTGGGTTACAATCCATCCATTATTTCCTTCTTCATGTTAATTGTAATCCGTAAGAAGAAGGGTACTAAGATGTTGGAAGTCATAAGTGAGATGTAAATTTGGGATGGTCTGGGGGGCTTAGGAAATGTTTTGATTTGTCAAAGTGTTTTCTGACCAAAAGTGACCAAAGTCCAAGTGTTTGGTGGACTAAAATGAATTCTTATGAATTCAGTTTGTGTCCTTGCTCAGTGCTTTGATTTGGCTATTTAAACCTAAGTTAAAATGTTTTCTTGTAACATTTTTGATCTTCAGGAGTATACAGTGGATTGTTACTAATATTAGAGTTGCTCTAGGTCTATTGCAGACGAATGAGAAATACTTTGTCTCATTAATGGAAATTTTATATACTGATTCAGAAATGTTACAGTGTTTTCTTCAGCAAGCTTATCCTATTTCCTTAATTGATTACAATTAGTTGAAGATCTTGAATTTTTACTGTTAGTGCCAGATACTATTTTTTAAACAATTTCACACAGACTAGTAAAAAGTATCTGTATTTGGAACAGAATGGATTTAACCAGGAACACTGATTGTGACTTGTGAGACTAATCCTAGATACCTGAATTTTAATGACATTTGTGTACCTGTTATCTTAATTCTAACCATAGCTTTCCAAGTAGGACTTACTCATGTCAGGGACAAAGTACCTGAATAACAATTATGTGTGCATACTTCCTTCCTAAATCTTCAGGAAACCCTAAACCACACTAATACAAATAGCAAAACTGTGAAAAGATTGACATCAGTTTCTTTCTGATTCATCTGTCTGCCTTGTGGCTTGTTCAGCATGGTCTTTCTGGAAAATGTTTGAACATATTGTAAAATAATACACCAAATTAAATATTGGTAGCTACAATAATGATCCAAATATCTGTAATTTACATGCTATGTTGCAGCAGTGCCACTAGTGAAATTACTGGATTTGCTGATTTTCTTTTTTCTCTTTTCCCCCTTTTTTTTAAATGTCCTGTACGAAACTTGAGGCAGCAACTCTTCAGACAAGTCTGTTCTCTTATCTCTGATTGAATGTGATATAAATAACGTTCTTAAAATCGTTAACACAGATACTCCTCTGCACACATGAGCACATTTGCATTGGGATAGTGAATCCTTGATATAACTCATGATTCATTTGTCTAGAACTACAGTCAAGCGAGCTCTAGAAAAACAGCCCTGTCATCTCTTAGGTTTATCTGAATGAAACTTTCTCTATGCTGTTTGCTGTTGGAAGGTACAGTAGCTGACTCCTATGGTTACTGTGCAATGAAAAACAATCAATTCAAATACTGTATATGCTTTTATGACTTTTTCATATTGCCTGCTCTTTGGATTTCTTTGCTTTTTCTCAGGGATGTATTATTTTAGGTTTTAAGATTAATACTTACATGTAGTAGGATTGACATAAGTACAAAGAGAGCCTGATACTTTCCTATCAGTACTTTTTCTCCTGAGGAATTGTGGAGTACTGAGAGATTCCTCTCCACACTTCCAGAGATGCTGGTATTTGATAATGACATCAAGGAAAGTTCTCATGTCCCTTTTGATCCAGTGTGGGCTGAATTCTTGGGCCCGCTCAGTGTTTTCTAATGTATATTACCTGTATGCAGGAAATCATTGTGGGCTAAAAGGTATTATTCATGGTGCTTCAAATGTGGAGGAAACTTGCATTTCACATCTGCAAGGATGTTTGCTTTAACTTACTTTTAAAGCATTTTGCTAAGTGTTTAAATGGTGCATGAAGTAACCTTTTCAATAGCCTTTTGAGGATAAGGCTTGTTTAAAATATTAGGTGGAAAACCTAAAGTATCTCTAGTACTGGGGAGACAGAAAGGTGGAGTACGTGTTCTCAGATTTTGGCAATTACTCTAAGAATGCACATGAAGTTTTCCCATTAGAGGTCGTGGCTAGTGTAGGTTCAGACCCCAAGGATGTATATTATATTGGGGAATTAAGAATTACTTTTTCTTTAAATATATTTATAATTCAGTGCGATAGTTTGAGATTGCTCTGCGGTCTTCCTCTTTCCCCTTCCCTGTACCTGAATTATTGGCTGTGCAGGTGTGAGGTGAACCACACAGGGAACTGATAAGCAGAAGGCTGATTGTTTTTTACCCCAGAATGGCTCAGTGCACAGCTTCCTGGAAGGTCATCTGGGGAAGAGATGACAATGAGTGGGTGGGCATCAGGGGAGGGTTTGGTTGAATCCAGAGTTTTATGTTTGTTCATGTCATCATGGAGCCATGGTGTGAACGTAGAAAGGTGAATGGTTTGGTTGGCTATGCTAATATAATAGCTGGATGTATAAGGGCTTCAGTAAAGGCAACAAAATTTACTACCAGTAGAAGGCCTGTGTGTTAAGATTATTTGTAATTGCAGAGTGCACGAAGAGTTGAGATTTCAGTATTGCTGTCTCTACACTGAAAACCCCTCAACTAATCACCTGTACCAAGGGAAAGGGGTTATTTTCAGGTGGAATCACTTTGGAACATGTAATAAGAGTTCCTGTGCTAATTCTTATGTTGAATTCTTCATTGTAGAGAACTTGAGCAATGAAGTTCTGATTTGCCCCAAGCGGTTCTTTCTGATGAAGATCGCAGTCTGGTAATCTGTGTGATAGCCTGCAGCAATGTTTTTCCTAACTGCATCTACAGGCTAGGTCTTTGCATGGAAGAGTTTTGAGCTATGCTTTGAAGTGGTAATCATAATATTATGTGTCCTTAAACATACTGGAAATTAAATTATGTGTGGTTCAGCTTTGTTAGAACTTTAAACAAATTTAGTCTCCTTCATCTGGAGTTGCACTATTATTATGCATGTACTTAACCTGGTGTAACAAATGGTATCAAGTGGTTTGTTTGAAGACTTTCTTTGCAAAGCATGTAATAGCTAGGAGGGTTGTAAGTATTCAGTAGTGGTTTTCCAGGTTTGCAATTTTATTTCCTGAGGTTCTGTTTGATAATCAACAATTAATTACCAATGAAACATATCTCACTTTCTCACTCCTTACACTAGTGTTTCTTAAATTTTTAAAAATATTCTTAAAGAAAGTTCACATAGCAGTTTGTAAAGGGTAGTGCTATTTCTTTTCATAGTAGCTAGAAGACATAGATGTATCTCCTGAAACCAAAAAGTTGTGAAAACAGCAATTCTTCAACTGAGATCTCCTAACAACATATTTTAATAATTGCTTATATGATTGAGATATGAGACACCTAAACGCTCTTTTATACTCCATAAGAGTTGCAGTTGCATAGCACCCCTATGGATGTACACCTAATTAAATTGGCTTAGTATCAGACTTGAAACTTTGATAAGTTTTAGGCATTTTAAACATTTTAAAATGTTCTTTTTTTTCCGATGAAAAGCAGAGTTGTAAGTACTTGCATGGCAACTCGAATTTTTCTATTTGAACTCCATGAAACTATGAGAAAAATTGGAAGAACCAAAACAACATAATCTGTTTTCTTTATTTTGTGGCTTAATTAGGACTTGTTGCTAAAACAAATCGATGTGACCCACATTACAGGATAGGAAAATGGAACAAGGAAAAAATACCCTTAAATTAATGCCAGCGTACTATACACAGAGATGAGGATTTTCAACCTTATGTAACAGAATCTTTTTTAAAGGTCACCACCAGCAAAATTTGCATGTTCTAGGCCCAAGTATTTCTTGTATTTCCTCTCTGTGTTTTACCTTCCCTGAACTCTGCTCTGTCCTAAATACAACCAAGTATTTAATTAACCTAGTAATTATGTTGGACTATTGGCTACATTAAATCATTCAAATGCAAGATAGGTAGATTGTATAATTTTAAATCTTATTTCCAAATGTTCTGTGGGAGAGAGGTGGTTAATCCAAATAGCAGCTATTAAAAATCTTTAAGTCATCTGTACAGTTAAAATAGTATTATTTTTTTCTGTTCATCAATATCACAGCTGATACAAAGATGTTCCTATAGCAGGAAGCAAACTAAAATTTCTTTTTAAGCATGTAGCCTTAACCTTAAGCCTCTTGGCTTAATATTTTAAGTCAAGTAAATTGCCAAGAGCCAAATTCCACATTCACTTTTGGACTTAAATTCTGTTGTGTGCCTGTATACCTAACTAAAGGTAAAACTAGAGAAAAATGTCTTAAGTGTTTCGGAGAAACATAAGAACATAGGAGGGTAATTTCCTGTACAAATCGATTTAGATTAGGTAAATATATAACAAAATATTTTTGTTCTGTCTTCACAGGACTCCTGTGTGTTTTTTTTTTTTTTGTTTTCTGAAGTGATAACTCTCTAAGGCTGTTAAAAAGTAATCCAAACTATTCAGATAGTGATAGATGCATTAAATATTGCTTTAAACATATTCCCGTTGATAGTCAGTATTCATTATAAAACTCTTTCAAGTTGTAAGCCATGCCATTAGTCGTTTAAGCTGTGTGCACATCTGTGCATCTGTGTGGTTTTTTTCCTTGAAGAATCCTACTTGAAGAACTACCCAAAAAAATATTCATCTGAATATCCAAAAATTAAAAGAAAAATGAGATGGTTTGGACAAAATTTGACTAAGTTTTGAAAGCGATCATCTTTCTAGTGCATTTAGAAAAGAAGATTATCTCTTATGAATATAGATCTCTGTATTCATTTTTTCTTTCTCTGACTTCACCAGTTATCTTTAGATGAGTAAGACTCTACAAGGAAGTTGTTAACAACAGCAGCTTTTATGGTGGCAAACATCTGATTGCTCCAGACCTCCCTGAAAAGTGTGGAGCTAGCACTGCAGATAGAGTCCACTGTTGTGCTGTATTTAGATCAAGTGTCTTATGAAACTGTGCAAACTCCTAGGACAGAATTTCTCATTAAGTTTCTCTTTGTCTTTCATTTGTGACTGTTTTTCGCTTAGAGAAAAAAATCTTAGGTTTTTTTTTTTTTAAACCCTTGAACAACCAACAACCCTGAACCTAGTCATTATTGTGATGTTTCTTTTATGACTAGATTTCATGTGAATAAATTTTACTATTTTTATTATGTATGTGTCTTAGAAGAATCATGGGCTTTTCAACCATCTCTTTATAAACTGAATATAAAAAAGGAAAAAAGCACCCCTGTATGTGTCTATTTTACTTGAAGCATATTTTCAGATAATAGGTTCACAGATCTGATTCTGTCTAACCAGGTGTTATGGTTACAAGTAGGGCTTTAAAGAGTGGTTTCTTACTTCTCTGCAGTACTTTCGTAACTAGAGCTCTCACCCAGGACAGAGGAGGAAGAAAGATTTAATTTCATTTTCTTGAAGAAGAGTAAATTTGGTTGATGTCCAGTGTTGCAGCTGCTGTTTATAGGATATACTTGAACAGAAGGGAGAGTGTATATTTTAGATTCTTGTCGTTGAAACTGTTTCAATTCAATGTGAAACAGAAATTCAGCCTGCCCAGAGTGTGAGGGGATAGGTCAGGTATATCTGGAGTTCCCTTTCTTACTTAGAGAGGAGGGAGAAAACTGGGTTTTAGTCTCTGTTCTGCAGAGTTCCTCTCTTACAAATTACTGTTATGGCCAGTTAAGATTTTTGCAGAAATACAGAGCTTCATCTTAAGGGACTGAAATGGCTTTGTTCTTATACTTTTGGGTACACTGAAAAAATGCATCTTGGACCTCTGAAGTTCAAAACACTGTTCCCTAGAGGAGAGAACTGAATCTGATCTTCAACATCCTGATTAAGCGTGGAATTCGAGGAGATGGTTCAATGAAATCACTTAATCTCTTGAAGGGAGGAGCTTCCTTTCACTGGGGCAGTTCAGCAGAGTGCTTACTATCCTAGAGGTTTTTTACATATTTTGTGATACATCCTTTTTTTTTTTTTCCCCATTTGTTTTCCCCTCCAGATGGTCAGCCTCAGCATCTCCATTATCAGCCTGCTTTGTTGTCTAATCCTGAATTTATGACTTTGCTCTTGTTTTCAGTATTTATGTTCTTTGATTGTTTGTTCTCACATTTTACTGTGAGAAGTCGTACGGGGATTGAAAATTAAGGACTACAAAGGTTTGTGTGTGGATTGATTATATGTGGAATACAGAAAAGTTCCTCAAATACTAATGTAGAAGTCTTTGAAGTGGCAGCAGGAGAGACAAAATTGATTTCACTTTATTAATTTTTGTTTCAAATTTACATTCTGGTCTTTGTGTTTTCTTTGAACATAGTGCTCTTTCTGTTCCATCCATTTCCCTGTTCCTATTGAGTAAGTTTCTGATTTAGGTTATTAAAGTCCTCTAGTAACATGCACAGGTATCTGTATAACCATGTAGACTAGATTATATAATGTTCAGACCAGAGATCTAGTTTTTAATGAGAATAATAGTAATTAAAAAAGCCACTGTTCTCTCCCTGTAATTCCCATTGAGGTTGTAGTGCTGAAGAAAATTTCTTAGAAACTAAAAGGAAGAATCAATTTTGTATCACAAAGAATTTATATAGAATTCATTAAATCTTTACCTTAAGCTTTAGATCTTATCTCTAAAGACTCTGCTGCCATGATTGTAGAACAAACAAAAATTTCTGGAGATTTGTGGAAATAGTACATGAATGATACCAAAAGTATTTAAGTAAAAATCTCTGTTCCAAATGTCAAGTAAACAGATAGACAACAGTAACCCCATCTCCATTAAAAATTAAATAGAATTTGTAAAAGCACAGATTTGTCTGCTGCAAGGGTATTACTCTACCCTTGGTATAGAGTCACATTGAATGAAAATTGAGGATAGAAATCTGTTTTATCTCAAGATAGTACTTGCAGTCATTAGTGTGTGGGGGCTTCTCAGAATTGAGCAGTTCAACAGAAGTGCTTATCAAGTCTACATTTTAAAATATGTATCACAAAAAGTTTGTGTTTTTATACACATATATGATCTGTCTCACAGTAGTGTGTGGGGGAAAGCTTGTATTTTAATAGAAAGGGGGGAAATAGTATTTTTAGTGTATTTATAATTTCTAGTAACTGCCTGCTTGTGTGAACTTTTCTCTTTAAGAGATGATCTGTAATTGCTTCCATATTTCCTCCTAATGCACCTTTGTGGGAAATAGTCATAAACATTATACAAAAGCTTACCTGCATGTTTTGAAGCCTGACTGTTTGTGTTGTAAACCAATTATATATTCAATTTAACCTTTGTCTTTCATAAAACTAACCAAAATAATACTGTTTGGTATTTTGAACTATAACTTCTCAAGAGATGCATGTACAATCTCTGTTTCTCAAGGTGTGTGTTAATGTATGTTATTCATGGGGTATATAATCAGTTTTGTGGTTCCTTGGTCCATCTTTCTCCTGATTCATTTCCCTTTTGATGAGTTTACAAAGTTTCCCCATTTTAACTGTTGCCCCTCCTTTCAGGAAGGAAGATGTTTGTAATTTCTTGGGAAGACACCTTCCTGTAATCAATTCATTTTTAAAGGGCACAAGATGAAGGCTGTAGGTACTTGGTTAAAGGTCAGCATATGTGTCTAAGTTCAGATTGGGAGTGTACATTTGAAATCAATTTCTTGACTGTCTCCACTCACTTTAGTTTTTGCAATGTGCTGTTGTCCTTGAATAGAATATGCTTAGGTCTGAATGAAATTAAGCAAAAAGGGACACGCTTATGGGTGTCCAGCCAGGTAAGTTCTAGTTCAGACCAGTCCCCCCCAAAAATATGTATTATATTGACTTGAGGTTCTCAGCATCTGTTGAATGCTTTATGAACCCACTTGTAAATAAGGTCTCCTGTCTGCAAATGCAGGTGCAGCTGAAGTGAGATTGCAACAAATTGCCTAATCTGATGCCTACTTATCTATATGCAATAGACTACATATCATTGCATGTAAAATTGTTTTCCTAAATAAACTGTTGATTTCTCCATATGTTTGGTAACTTTTACTCTTTGTTTCTGTTTTCCTTTTGTCTTACTCTGAACTGCTGGTGCATCAGTAAGTTACTGAAATGTACTAGTCAGGAGGTCTTTCTTAATGCGTCTGGTCTCTTTATTAATGTATTCAAGTGTCTTTAAATATAGTTAAAAGATACGCTAGTTATAGAATCACCTACCTGTAGTTCCTTTTCATCCATTTGAAAAGTCTTAAACTCTGGTGCTTTTTTCTCCCTTAAGCTACTGAGAATTGCATTTGGCAATTAGTTGTGGCATGTTGAAACCACAGGAGGTATATGTTGTTTTACAAAGTAGCTGTAACATTCTTCTATTCACTCTATCTACCTTATAGCTGTATTATTTAAAGAAGTGGGGGGGGAGAAGGACAGCATGCTAGATCATAAACTTTTTATTAGGGTTACTGTGAATGATAAATTAGTTTGTTTTTGACTTCCACCCAAAATGAATAAGCAATAGAAAATTGTTTGACAAGAATGCTTGTGGCTGGTTTCAAGTAAGGCTTTTAGAAGACTCAAAGTTATGATACAGAAATGAGTTGTCTCTTCTTAAAGTAGTTAGCAAGTTTCAAATGAGCAGTCTGCTCGGGAAGCCTGGTAGAGGAGTGCCAACATGGAGAAAGTTTCTTGGATGAGAGCCAACTTAATAAATGCAACCAGGCAAGCTTTGTGTCCAGACTTGTGTTTCCGCTTATGCGCACGGATATCTATTGTTTTTGATGTTGGAGGATTAAGGGGAGGGGAAAGGATCAACTACCCAGGATGCTCTGTTTGGAGGAGTAAGTGAATTTGATTGTCGTCAGAACTAGATTGCCATATGAGTTCTGAAAAGCGTTTGGCTCCTGAGGATAACCACTCTAAAAATAGCTTTGGAGGAGAGGTGTCTCTTGGGTCCAGTTTCGGGTTCCAGCTGAGCTGGCTTTAGCAAACTTGTTTGCTCCTTTTGCAAGACTGGAGTGAGGATAAATAGTTTCCTATTCTGCTTTCAACATTAATTTTTTGGAGATACTGACACTTTCTCTGTGAAAATCGAGAACGAATGCTATGGCTGATGACACAGGTATAATCCTAACCTTTTTAGTGGGCAAATAGAAAATGTGTACTTGCATATACCGTTATGTCTGATATTGTAATCGGCAAAGTAACTGGTGTTCTGTCATTTCTTGGTGTTTGCTTGCCAATTTGCCATTCTAGTCTGTGTTGCAGGCTGCATCTTTTCTCTTTGTTTACGTGTTCTCTGGACTAGAAGTATTTCATGAGTTTAAGGCAGGTGGTTGATTGTAACTTATTTTTTGCTTGAGTATAGCGTGTGTTAACATAAGAGACATCGTTTTTTCTTCAAATATCTGACTTCAAAGTTATTTTCTGGGTATGTAAAATTGCTAGGTGTCTTGAAGGTAAGCTAAAGGAAAAGGGTTTTATTACATTTTTAGCTGGGAGTGACTTAATGAGGGGGTGGGTGAGATAGGATTTTATAGATTGCCGTTGAGGAACAGAGCATGCTTTAAGACTTTCTGATGTCTGCATAAAGACATCTGGTGGTGTAAGCATGGGCTTACCAGATATGGCAAGTGACCTACTTTTGACATGGCTGGCAGCATGCACAGGGAAAGGGCTTGAGTTGAGAATTAACTGTTTGGAATGATCTCTGAGCCAGCTTCGGTGCACGCAGTGTTTTGTTCTGACCCTTTATGCAGCATTATTTGTGCAGACCATAGGTAAATCTTATGTTATGTAACTTCCATTTATGTAAAAGTGTTGCGTGATCACGCTGCCATGGTTGAGTTGTTTTACAAGAGTTTTGAAAATAAGTTTGCTATAAGGTAGGAAGCCACAGCATAAAAATGAACCTTTGTGACTGTTCTGAATTACATTTTAATAGCAGAATATTTTTGAGGAATTTGCATGAAACAGTCTTTTATACTGGAAAAAGTATGAACAGCTATGCTTGATTACTTTAATAAGTTGTCTTTTTTTTTCCTGTTCTTCTAACAAATAAAGCCTCTTCCCCGAGAGGCAACTAGCAGTATACAGTAGAAAGCAGTAAGATGAGTATGAAATGCAGTAAGATCCTCTTTTCTGTTTACTCTAGAACCAAGTTGTAACTTGGAATCCTTTAAAATGTTTTTAGCCTTAAGGTTTAATTTTAAATATATACAAGGCTTTCACTGACTGCCTTGGAACACAGGTGTAATGAACCCCTGCTGTTACGTACTGTACTTGTTTTTTTCTGAATAGTAACATTTCCCGCTCAAGAGTACTTTAATATTCATGTACAGTTGAGCATATTTCTGAATATACTGGCACATCGTGCTTGCCTTTCCCTCTGTTTCCAGGCTTCCTGTGCATTTCACACAAGAGAAATGTTAAAATGGGCTGAGTATATGGGCCTTGCACATATTTAATGAGGGAACTGTGCAGTAGCAAGTGATACATGCTTGATGGGAGGCTAAGTTGTCTGGATTTCTCTCTGAATACTATTGGACATTTGTGTTTAATGTAGAAAAGAAACTAAATTGGTGATATTTGATCTTTAAAGGGAGTAGTCTCAATAAAAATTGTTTTTTCTTCAGTAAAATGCTGAACTGAGTAAGAGTTGATGTGGGTCATTGGGGATTTTATTGTTCTGAACTTGATATATAGCACAATGAATGTAATAAAAGGGTAGTTTTTTACAGCTGTAAGCCTGATGGCACGCAGGGTCTGAAAGTACTTAGGTATCTGTTGCAGAAATAAGTCAGTTGCCAGTCTATTATTTATCTTTCAGAGCTACTTCATTTTACTGTAAAAAACAATTGTGTACATATTTGTACATTTGTGTACATATCTCATCTGTTGAGAGCATTTTTTGTTTGTTTATATCATCAGTTTTGATATGTACATCAAACATTACTTGCAATTAGTATGATAAAATTAACTTCTTGTTATCACAATATTCATGACAAAGTTCTTTGAATACTTCAAAACATAAAAAATAATTTTGCTTGATTAACTGGAACTACATGTAGCTGAACAGGCAGAGGTTGGTTCTTAGAACAGAATTAAGTGGAATAGAGTGATGGAAATGAAATTGCAGGCAAGTGCCAGCCTTGTAGCAGTAGTATCAGGAGGCAGAAGAGCAACCCTGAGTTTTGGAGAAATGCCACAGGCATCTTTTTCATTGCATATTTATTTAATATATGTATCCCTCTGTTGCCAAAATCATCCTAAAAACCAGACCAAGCAATTTTTGCCTTTGCTAATGGCAATATGCATTTGAAACCTGTTACCCATGTCTAGGTCGAGGTCTGTCTTTTTCTAATGCTTTGTTTATAATTTCTGAATTTTTTTATATAGGTTTAATTTCCATATATGCAGCTATAAATGAAATTGTTGTTTGCTTTATGTCTCTGTGTCATGCTTTTACTTGCATGTTCCACGGTACTGGAGGTCTGAAGTTATTTAGCACAGAGTAAATCCCTGCGTGATTTTAAGCAACAGGGAAGATGTTTTTGGTTGGTTAAGTGTCTGTCTGAACTTGGAGTCTCACCCTTAATATGGTTGAGATTTTAGAGCTTTCTTAGGCTATTTGAATTGTCACGTTGGTTCTTTGAACTATTTCAAGTACTTTTGAAACTTGATTCAGGAGAAACGCTTTTTCTGCTGGCCGTAGTGTCCTCTGGTGGCAGCCTGGGAACTTTGGGCACAAATGCAAGGCCTCTCAAAAATGTTAACCTCTATGTAAATACACACACGGAAGGGGAGAGGGAGAGCAAGGCAGGTTTTCTGGCTAAGTTTTAAGACAAATTACATGGGGGCTTTTGGTGTTTGGTTGCTTATGCGACTTTAGCTTAGATAATCATCAAGGTTCCCACAGTGATATGAAAAGCAAGTAACAGTGGTGAAATTTAAAAATAAAAACTAAACAAAACCCAAACAAACCCCACAACAACAAAAAAACACCAAAAAAACTTGCTTAAATGTCTTGTATTCTGTGTAGTCATAAACCCCAAGTTTTATAATATCCTAAATAATAATGTTCTGACTCTTACACAAGTCCATTTTTCCTACTTGTTTGTCTTATTTTAACAGAGACTAAGCATGGAGGAAGCAAGAATGGAAAGAAAGAAGGCTTCTCTGGAAGCTCATTTTTCACCTGGTTTATGGTAATTGCTTTGCTGGGAGTTTGGACATCAGTAGCAGTTGTCTGGTTTGAACTTGTAGATTATGAAGAAGTTCTAGGTAAGAATTTTAAATCTTAAGATTCTTCTAATAGTATTATGATATGCATTAAATGAAGGCCATTTTAAATTTTTAGATTTTTTGACTACTGCAGTGTTTGTAAATTACCTACATGATAAGAATAAGTAATGTATTTCAAAAACTACATTTTAATGCTGGATTCTCATAAGACTGAAAAAGGATATTAACATCCTTCAGTATCTCTTTGTAACATGTATACTGTAGTTCATTCGAGAGGTGAGCTATATGTGCATTGTTTGAATATAAGCTCTTAGCAACTTGAAGCAGTGGTTGAAAGTGGGCAGCTACTGTTATCCATCCTCTGATGGACTGTGATGCCTGTAGGGTCAGGATAACGAATCAGTCATCCTCTCATGGGTGAGCTGTTGAATGACTTCAGTTTTAAGCTTATAACTGTGGTAATTGTATCTCAGTATGACAATTTTTAGAGAGTACTGTTAATATATTTAAAGGTGCAAATTAATGTCTCCAATTTCAAGATGTATGTACATAGATATAGTTGTACTTGATGTTGTAGGATTCAACATGCACTTTTGCAACTGGTGGTTTTACAAAATTTAGAAATCTGTTGGTACATGCTTTCTTTTTATCTGGACCAATTTTTTTTTAAGAGAAGCTTCTGGTTTACAGCTTAATTGGGTCTAGTGATGCAAATAATGGTTTTTATATTTTTACCATGCATGCAGCCAAAGCAAAGGATTTCCGTTATAACTTGTCAGAGGTCCTACAAGGTAGGATATTGGAGAAAGAAGCTTGCTTTACAGTCCCTTGGCTGAAAGTTTCGGTTTACTTCATTATGTTTTAATTTTTTTTTTAAGAATTACTATTCTTCTGCAGTGATATGAAATTCAGTCATTTCTCATCTGTCTCATTCTTCATGGTTTTGAAGATGATATTATTCTTAATTCTACACAATTACATTTTTGCACCAGTCTGCTGTGTTTAACCATAAACCGATAAAGATGTTTTCGAGTGGATTGCTTGCATACAATGTTGAGGGACATATTTTGACTATTCTAGACCCAAGTCTGAATTTTTTTCTTCCACAAAACTATTTTCTGATTTTCTAAATATCGTATTAAGAACTGTATTTCACTGATTTTGATGGCAGTAAAGTTCTCCCTCCGTTTAGAGAAGGAGCAGTATGATACACTGTCAAACTATTAATGGCACAGAATTCTTCTGCAACCTCTGCAGAGTTTTAATCCTGTTAAAAGTTGTGTCTGAATTACAGGACACTTCAAATCCTGGATACCACAATTCTGTGCTGAAAGTTTTCTTTTAATAGAAACTGATTTCTCCCGTTGTATATACTTAGGGCTGGTAGAGATGCAGTTTCAAAAATAGAAGTGAGAAATCTGATTTATTAGTTATGTATGAAAGAATGGACAACTGTTTTTGTCTGCATGGACAGTTATACAATTGTTGATAAAACTTAGGAATGGTTTTCCCTTGTCTGGGAAGTAGGCTGCTCATTTTCTATTAACTTGGCACTTAAAATTATATACCTATATACCTATCTCTTTTCTGAGAATGTAGAATTGCAGGAAGCATGTAATCAGAAAACAAATGGTGCTTATTTGATTAATTTTTGTTCTATTCTTTGTTTTTCCTCAAACATGTTGAACATTCTTTGTGAAATTAGATTTTTTTATTCTGAGCAAAGCATGTTCATGTCAATTACAGGTTTGCTTTAAATCTGCAAGCACCAGAAAAAAGACAATCCTGTGTTCAGTATCAAGTCTGAAGTACAAAATGGAACTTGAAATATTAGTTAATATTTTCAGGAAATTTAAAATGTGGTTATGAGTACATATAAGTTGTTAAAAAATATATGGTAACAATCTAGCAGTGGCAGTCAACCATTGCACATTGAAAACACTGTGCTGGAAACAAATGACTGAATTGTCCTTTTCCTCCTCTCTTTACACTTCTAGGCAAGCTTGGGATTTATGATGCTGATGGAGATGGAGATTTTGATGTGGAAGATGCTAAAGTATTGCTAGGCAAGTACAAATACAGGTGGAATAATCTGTATAATTCAGTTGGAATCTTCATGTTTGGTTTTTTTTTTAATTCGAAACAATATTTCTGATTTTGTTTTTCTAATTGGAGAGCTTAAATTGATTTAATTGTAATGGGTTTTTTTCTTAATGCAAATTGCAGGATTGGGTGTGCAACTTGATGTAGCAATTTTTGTTCTTTTTCTTTTAATATAGCAATGTAAGTGGAAAGCATTTAATTACTTACAGGATGACTTTGAAATTAGGTGTTTGATGCTGCTGTATCGACTGTTGCAAGATGGTTGTGTTTATTAATACATTTATCAGATATAGGACCTAACATGCTTCAAGAGTTAAAGCATTATTTATGTTAGCATGTTAAACCAGGTCCACTTTAGATTTTGAACATGCATTTGTACTTCTTAGATGATTATTTGTGTAGTGTATTTTGTACTCTCTTTTCTCTATTCTGAATTCTCCACAAGTCTGTTCATTTTCTGTGCCCTTCAAAAATAGCATGACATGAATTTTTCTTCTTTGACATTGCAACACTGGGTTTAGGCTTTTGTTCCTTGTAACTTGTTAGAATGTCTTTCTCCTCACCATGTACCTTCAAAGGAAAATTTCAATCACTAGACATGCTTCATGATATTGCTCTTCTATCGACATCTTTTAAAGCACTGCCATCTTCCACTTCATGATCAAGCCTTGTAGAGATACTTCTTGCATACCTGATGTTGGAAAGTATAGTTTTCTTTCAGCGGTTTGTTAAAATGTGCACCTATTCTGAGCACGTGAATTCGCCAAATTAAACAAATGAACAAAAATGCAGCATAGTAAATAATAACTTGAGCAGACGACAAAGTAATGTATCAAACTAATCAAAGTTCCCAGTAGTATATTAGGATGTTATGGTTTGCTATTTGAAATTCATACTCCATAAAAATCAGTTCATCATCAGACTATTTTTTCCTACTTATATCTGGAGGAATAAGCAAGTCTTTGGAGAATGTGTGTTCATTTGTTTAATTCCTTCATGGTTTAAAGAAAACCCATGTAATCCAGCTTAGTGAACTGGTTTGCAGTGGTGTGAATGTGAGAGGCACTCCAAAGAATCTCCAGTGCCTTGAATGGCTTCAGAGCAACTGAGTGTTAATTATAAGTGGTGAGTAAGGTAACCCTTCATATAGTTATAATCCTAATTTTTGTCTATTATGTAGTGTATAGAAAGTAGATATCAATTTCTTGTAGGTCATATTGATTGGATTCAGATTGTCAGGGTGGTAGCCAGGAACATTCTGCTGCTTTGTTGCATCTCTGTTTTATGCAGCTTGATATAGCTGGGAATTCTGCCAGTACATAGAAGTGTTTCTATTATAAGCTGGTCTTATCATACATTTAAACCTTGTACTTCAAATGTGACATTAAAAGGTCACAGATGAAAATTAATTTTTATTATTTTTGAATACTTGCTTAGAAAGATGATTTAATCTCACTTAAATTTGATAATAATTTCTGCAGTGAAAAAAATTATAAATTTTGAAGTTTTGTGGCACTGATAAAATTATTAATATAAAAAATATTTTTCTAATAACAAGCACGTAATATTTTTAACTGAAGTTCCCTGTAAGTTACTGTGCTTGTTTGTATTCAACATTTAATATTAACTAAAATATGAACATCACTGTATAGACTGAAATTATTTCATTGATGCAGAAACTAAAAGACTGAACTCCCTTTTGAGAAATTTACTTTCAAGAATTACATCTTTGTAGTAAAGAAAACCACATAGAAAGCCTATATAATAAATCATATACTAACCTGTGTTTTGTGTTAGGGTAACTTTCTAAGTCTTAAATGCATAGCTCCTCCTGTTTGAGAGGATTTTCTTAGTACATATGCTGTGTTGGAAGGCCCATTACTTTCTGGTATTCTTCTCTGGGTCAGTTTACCCTGAAACAGCGAGTGGTTTCTCTCCTAAAAAAGGAGTTCCTGCAGTTTGATGTTTAATGATAGGGATTCATATGCTTTTATCTTTTCTGTTATTTAGCTATAATGGCACAAGTAGTGTATATTGAAATTGTGGCATGCAGTGGTTTAGTGTTGTCCATTTCATAATTCTTTAGTTTTCATGACAAATTTCAAGATTTAATTTTGTATTAATGGTAAATATCTTTTAAGTTATTTTAATTTTGAGAAATGCTTCTATCATGAGTTTATATGTCAAAGAATGGTGGAGTAGCTCATAACAATAGTTTTTTATACTACTTGGTCATACGTAAATAGAAAAAATTAATTGCTTTATTTCTTGTTCGTATAAGGGTTTGTTCTTTTTACTTGCTGGAGTCAAAGGAGATTAATGATTAATGATTGATGATTAAGTTCTCTTCAGCTATTTGTGTAATTTTAAAAAGATTGTGCGAGAAGTGCGTGCTTCCCTGCTTCCCCCACTCGCTCATGTAAGAGAAGTGGGGGAAAAAAAAAACCAACAAAAGCACAACAAAACACCTAAAACCCTGCCAGTCAGCCAACCCCAGGTATTTGTGGAGTCAGTGTTGTAGCATTTATAAAAATATTATCCATGGTGAAAATTCAAATATGTTGAAGCTACTCTGCCATTACCTTGCAGATTCTGTCTTTTTCATAGGTATTTGTGAGGTTCTGTTTGCTGAATTCATTTGGTAATGTGAAGAGAGGCTTTGTACTCCACTTGTTTGAGGGCTGCTGTTTTCAGTACTCTATTCCCACTTTTTGTGCCTTTCACTCTGATTGTTCCTTGAAAGGTGTTAGTCTTAGGAGGAGTCTTAGACTTATGTACTTGCTTTAGCTCAGTACGGAGAAACAGTGTCTTTAGTAGTATTACCAAAAAATGCCATGTATAGGGAGTACCAATGTCGGTTGTAATAGTATCTTTGGAGCCAAGGCAGTTTTTTTTTCACTTCAGTTCCTTTTAACTGGCAACAGTATTCTGAGAAATTCTGCTTAAGTAGTTGCAGCAGTTAGTACAGTTTTGGAATTGCAGCTGCAATTCTATATTGCTCCTCTGCATTTAGTAGTTCAGCTAGGCAGAAAGTGGAAAAACTCCACCCTAGCATATCAGCAAACAAAGGATCCTAAGTGGTAGAATCCCAGTAAACTAACTTCTTTTCCCCTGCTTCACCTACAGTAGAAAAAGACATTTACAGGTAGTCACACCACAATTGCACATTCTAAAGATCTGTGGTGAGGTGATAGGAGTTAAAAGAATGATTTCGTACAGTTCAGCTGTTTAGGATAAGTTTCATACTCTTCTCTATTTTTCTTGTGTTCTATTGTAGCACCTTCAAATATTAAAGTCTTACTTGTGCTCATTCTCATACAAGAGATGTTTGCAGGAGAAGGAAGGCTTTTTCTTGTTAAATGCATGTAGGCAAGCCGTCTGCCTCATTGCTTGTGGTAACTCTATTGAATAGATAAAGATTTTTACTCCCTCCCTCACTTTGATTTAAGTTGTAATATTAAGAGTTCTCTTGACATAAAGTGGTTATTTCCTGTGAGTCACAGCTTTAGCGTGGCATGGTTGCTTGGTTGGGCAGTTCTCATTTTGTCACCACTTTCAGACACTTGTTACAATGCTTATGTGAGGTTATCAGTAGGTGAATTTTTACTTTGAAAAGCAATTCTTGATTATGGAGGTGAACAAAGGCAAAAAATAATCTGAGTATTAATTGCAAAAGATATAAGACACATCCCTCCAGTTTCTGTGGTTCCCTTTGGTGTCCTAATCTTTTCAAAGAAAATATGCTGCTGTACTCCATTTTATAAAGATAATTGCACAAGAGTCTTATTTTTGACTTAGTGTAAGAACAGGGGCATCTGTATGATTCTGCATGTGCTTACAGAAGTGATATCTAAAGCCTGAGGTCTCTTGGGAATAATGTGGGGATTTTTGTTTATTTTTGGGTTTTAGGCTGGATTCAGACAAAACAGAACGACACAAATATATATAATTCTGTGTTTGTAACTTAGATATTTTTTTTTATTTTTTGATTCAGGTTTCCATTCTTAAATTGAGATTTCATTCTTCAGTAAATATCCTTACTTTGGTTTATGTCTTTACATCTTGCTTGATCCAAATTTTGAAAACAAATTAGAATGATGACTGACTACCATGCATAAAGTTGTTTATAAAATTTAATTTTTATAGAACTAAGCCATGGAAGAAGTTGGAGAGGGATATTTATAATACCTTGATTGCCTCTTGGATTCAGTAATTTTTAAACCTTTGGGCTATCCAGTGAAAAGTTAAAGAGAATGACTGGTCACTCAAGTAGAGGTTCTGGACCTCCAGGTACAAGGATGTGGAATATCATGGACTTGGAAGTTTCCTTAGAATTATCATTGATACTTTCTCAATGTGCTGTAAGAAACAAGTTTTAAAAAGTGCTAAATGTCTCTGCCATGAACTACTCTATCTTGAATGTTTCATTAACCTGCATCTAATATTGCTTTGTAGTCTGCATGTGCAACATGGTCACTTAATTTTATGTTTCAACAATCTGTCTCCACCCTTAGTTCTGCTTGTCCTTTCAACACAAGTGAAGGTTTGTTCTGGTTAGAAGTGTGGGAAATACCTCCCTCTCCAGCTTTAAAGCATACTAATATTTGACTGTTTGTCATTGCATGGTCATTCTGTTGTGCTTTTCCCAGAATGGAAAAGTTGAAATGTTATTTAATAATAACTGTAAACCAGTGGATTTTAATTAAAAAAAAAAAAAAAAAAAAAAACAAACAAAACCCAAAAAACCCCAAACCAACAGAAACCTCCCCCCCAAAAACCAAACAACAAGGAAAAAAAAAAAGCTGAAAAACAAACACACCCCCCCAACAAACAAAGACACCCATAAACAAACAAACAAACCCAAAAGCCAACAATCAAAAAAAAAAAAACAAGAAGGGAAAAGAAGCATTTTTCGTGGCTTATTTGTATTTTTCAAATGCCAGTTAGATCAGTGGGTCTTATAATCTAACCTAGCAACTTCTAGTATTAGGGAGTTTAGCAGTGACAAGCTTTTTTTGCTCTCCTGGCCATCTCTGCTTTAACTCCTTGCCCCTCTTTAGATTTTCCTATATAACAAAACATATACCCTTTATATTGGCTACCTATTCATTTTTATCTAGTGCTTTGTATATCCTCAGGGAAATAATACCTGAGGACGAAGTGTATCATATAGAATATGTATCATAGGAAAAAATGATTGAGAAACGTGTAAAAAAAACCTAAATAAGCAAACAAACTGCAAAACAACACGCCCCAGCAATTAGAATCCTCACTTCTAAGCAAAATCAAAATTCTGCATGGTGGACGGTTATCCATAACAGTATGCTTGTGACAAGTTTGGTTATATACTCTTTGCTTTAAAATGTTATTCTCAGCTATCAGTTGCAAGCTCTCAAATTTGAACATGATCTTTTAAAAAATACAGAAAGGCAAATTGGGTGACTTTAAAGTTGAGGAAGATTACTGTTAAAAAATTGTCTAAACTTAAATGCTGTGGCAAGAAAACTGAATATAAATGGCTTGATTTTAGGACTAGGTAGATAGTAAAGCAAAGCTTCCACCTTTTTGAAAAAAATATTTTAAAATAAGATTCTGGCATAATGTTTTGCATGTTTATTGCCCAAATTATAGTCTATACCTGGAAAGATTCAACTTTCTTACCATCTTTCTATCTCCTGATTAGGATTCCTGTAAAGACTGCTGTCTGTGACATCAGATGTCTTTCACAGATCCTCCTTTTACGGTTTCCTCTTTCCACCTAACTGCTGTCTCTTTTTCCCCCTTCCCTCTCTCTCTTTCCTCTATTCTTGTGTAGGCCTGACCAAAGATGGCAGTAATGAAAATATTGATTCCCTTGAGGAAGTCCTTAATATTTTAGCAGAGGAAAGCTCTGATTGGTTTTATGGCTTTCTCTCATTTCTCTATGATGTATTGACTCCTTTTGAAATACTAGAAGAAGAAGAGAGCGAAGCTGCAGATGATGTTGATGGTACGTCACAGAATGAAGGGGTTCAGGGAAAAAAGACTTGTGTTATTCTGGATTTACAGAACCAGTGACTGAGAGACTAATTTGATTGGCTTATGAAAATGTCCATGAAATCATCAGTCTTAATATAGCAAGAATTTATGGCATTGAGGGGAACCTCCCAAATGGACGCTGTAAAGATTGAACTAAAGTCAGCCATGCTATGCAGTTTCAGTAGCTAAAAGCCTCAATGGTTTTTTCATTTTTGTGACAGGAAGACAAATATTACATGGTCATGTAAATATGTAGGATAAAACATGTATCTGTGGCTGTGTAGTTGGTTTCTGTATGTGCTTCAATTTGTGCATTTTATGCACAAAACTTACAAAGCTTAAGTGTAATAACCTCTACTGTTAACATTATAACATTTGTCTTTCTAGCAAACATTAACTGAAGCATTTTGTAACAGCTTTGATTGTGAAGTATTCTAGCATGACTGTATTCTGTAAATACATATTTATGTTTATCCTTTAATATAGACATGACAATGATAATTCTTTTGTGAAATATAATTTTAATAAATAACTTTTTTGTGATTCCCTGATTTCTCAGATAGGTTCTTCGTCTTTGTTCAGAGAAAAGCACTTAATTTAGAAGTGCTTGAAAATTCTACAGAAACATCTATTTCTAAGTTAGCTAACATCTGTTGTATTCAGAAGATACTCTGTCATATGGTTTTTTCCCATTGATTTGTCTGTTTTTAAACTAAGTCTTCAGTCATTTCTTTAATGTAATAGTCACATCATAAGGGCTGGTCTAAATTTGTTTTAGTTTTTAAGGTGGGCCTTTTATGGAGGTGGGAAGCTGTGATTGTGTATTTCTAATGTAAAATGGAATATATTAAAGACTAATTGGAAATTAGAATTTAATGTCTTCTATTCCTTGCTAAATTGAAGTATTTAATGCAGTGTTACAAATTTGAATCTTTTTCTTGTGAAACTGTTTTATGACAGTTGTTCCAAAAATCTTTTCCATGTTTGTGAATCCTGTCTGCTGTCATGAAGTTACTGGTGTAGAAAGGGCAATTTATAATTGTCTTCTGCATTTTGTATCAGGTGTCAAAAGCTGCAATTGAGCTGTCCTTTTAATACATGAATAATGTACTCAAACAGATTACTATTAAAATTATATTAAATTGTTTATTATTATGCCTGCTTTACTTAAGTTCATATTGGTTTCCTATATGAAGTTGATGCTGAAGTTTTAACTCCAGTGGTTGCAGGCTGACATTTTAATGTGTTTTTAAAATAAATGAATTTTCACTTACTTTTGGCATGACAGTTTTAAAGCAATTTAACATGCCTGTTTCAAAACATAACTTCCATTAAATCATCTAACTCAGGGTTCTATTCAATATTTTAAAAGTAATAAAAAAGGTTCTAGTGTTAAGCAAGGGAAACATTGTGATTTGTTAATACTGCTGCTCAACATTTACTAGTTAAATAGAGCCACAAGAGCATTAGTCATATTTTCTTCCAAGCATTTCAGGATTAGGATGTAAAAAAGTTAACAACATGTAAATTTAATGTTTTTTAGAATGAGATATATGAAATGTAAGGCAAACAAAATTACACCCCGCATACATTGTAAAACTGCATGCTAGTAGTTCTGTGGAATAGTACTAAGAAGGTTCTTAGCAAGTAGAAGAAACTTGCAAAGTGTCTGAGATGTAGGAAATAAGTAAGCTTGGGTTGTCTTGTTTGGCTTTGGGGTTTTTTTATCTTTTCATTCGAGAAACAGATTTCAATTAGAAGTAAGAATTTCGTCACTGTTGATGGATACCTCTCAGTGTGAACTAAAACAATGTCATGGAACACTGAATTGTATTGTAGGTGCTTCAGTAATGGAACTAGATAGTCATGAAGAGGCGGGAAACGTCTGCTGTAAGATTTCTATATAATGAAGTTTTTATCAAATAGTTAAAATGCATATTGATAAACTGGTAAAGTTTTGAGTGAAAGATTGTTTGAACCATGAGAAAGCTGCAGGCACTGAAGTAGGTGATCAGTAAACAGTAAATTAATTTGACTTGGGTTACAGAGTTGAAATGCAGACCCTGAAAGTTCTGATTTCATATCATGCATGTTTCTTATTGATTCTATTGAGTGTGTAGAAGTCTGTTAAAAAACAATTATAGTGGAAGTAGGCAGTTTGTAGGAAGAGAAAAAGGGATGACGAGTGGGTGGAAGACTTAGGGTAAATATTAACAGTAAATAACTTTTAGAGTGTTTAGTTTCTAGAATATTTTTTTTTTCTGAAGTGTATATACTTGCCTGGTGCTGTTTCTCTTGAGTTAACAGTTGAACCCTCACCCATGGTGAATAGAGCTGTCAAAGCTCTCTACAAGTTTGGGATAGAAGAGTTTGATTTCCATGTATTGTATTAGTTGTTCTGATTGCAAGCAGAACTTGCCTAGTAAGGGTGGTAATAAGATTAGAATGAGCCTTCACTTTTATCAACAGGGCAGCTTTTCGTTTGGGTATTGGTGTTTGGGGTGGGGGGGGGGGGGCAGGGCGGTTAAGTTTAGTTTAGTTTTGTTTTGTTTTGTTTTTTAAAGGATTTTAACAGGGAAAAGGTTAATCTGAGTATGATGTGCAAATAAGCAAGGAAAACAGAATTGTATTTCAACTCCTGCTTGTAAGTCCACACAAATTGTTTGAAATTAGTTGAGAAAGTGAAACCTAAAGTTTTAGTTTGATTTGTTGTACTGTTTTCTTGTGTTGGTAAATGTCTGCTATTTTAACTGGCAGTGTTCAAACAAAATGCTGCATTAACCTTTGTAGCATAAGCTTTTGCTTGGTTTCTTGTGATACTAATGTAATGAAATTTATAAGGAAAAAAAAAACATTAATACCCTTAGATGTGAAATGGCTGAGAACTTGTGGAAGTTTTGAACCCCAGATTTCTGTGACCACCTTCAACAGTGTTTAATTTGAAAGTAAGAGTGCTTTATATGAGGGAAAGACATCACAATGCTCATAATGTATAGAATTACTTAGAATTGAAGAGAGTAAACAGTAAATTGTTTGCATATCTGTTGAAATTCTTACTGCAGCAACTTCTTTTTTTTGCCAGTTTTTGCCCCGCCTGCTCCCGCCTTTCAAAAATCTGCATTGTTAGTCTGAATTGACTGGCTATAGAAAAAAATCAAATTTTCATAACATTTATTGGTGCTGGTCACAGTTGGATGAAGGTGTAGAAGATCATTTTATGATGGGAGAGGTAAAACCCACCTGTACTGTAAATGTGATTTGATAAGTATTTGAGATCTGGGGAAAGCTCATTTTGGACACATGTGCTGTATTCTCTATTTGGTTTTCACCAGATAGGCAGCTATTATAATCGTGACACATCAACATAAAATACATTAAATACTTTCTTATGATCAGTTGGGATGGATTTCCCAGAATGAGGCTAATAAAGGCAAGACTTGCTTGTTGGTTTCTTTCTATCTGCTCATACAGGATGCACCATAAGCATATGTGACTTCAGAAAAGCAAAATTATTTCTACCACGTGTGTCTGATCTGGATTTTCTTCTGAAATTAGACAGTTAAATAAGCAAGAAGTATAAAAGCAAAGTACTGAGAATGTATTGAAGGTTGGTAGGGCTTTTTCTTTGGTTTGTTTTTTGTTTTGTTTGGGGTCTTTTATGCTAGTTGTATGAATTACAAAAGTGTCTTGCATTTGGGAGAGTTACAGGCTTTGGTAAGGCCAACGTTCTGCATACAGGGAATGAGTTCGGTTTATGGTAATTGGCTGCTTTCCATCAGGAAGCTATTTGGCTTAGCAGATGACCTTGTATATCCAATGTAGCATATTATAAATGTAGAATCATAGTTATGTGCAGGTACATATGCAAGGAGTCATAGCTTTTCGTGACGTGCATTTCTTCTGGAGAAGGAGAATGAAAAGGAGAGAAAAAAAAATTAATAATGGTTTTGGCTTACAGATTTATATTTCCTTTTTTAATATTGCAATTTTAACATCTTTTGCTAATTTTCTGTGTGGTTAAGGAGGTTTTTGATGGGACATCAGGAATTAAGGCAAAAGTGAACACAAGCCCTGATGTTTGAAGCTTGACACTTTATACCCTGTTATCCAGGCTTTGCACAAGTTGCAGAAGGGTTGCAAGTTTTGTCTGTCAGCTGCTTAGTGCTAACCTGGACTGTATGCTTTCTGCAAAGTAGCCTCTTCCTTTTCACATGTAAGTGGATAAGCCACCTTAATTAGCTTACTTTTTTGCATGGTGCTGCAGGTTAAAAGGGTTTATGCAGGTAGATGTTGTGGTGAAATTGATTTATAGGAATTTTTTTGTATGGCAAAGCTTTTTGTCTAGCAAGACTGTTAAAGTTTTCAGGATTATTAAATGATTAAAATAGAATTTGCATATGTCAGGCTTCTCAATATATTGTTAAATGTGGGAATGTTATCTGTCAACATCTGTGAAACTGCTCAAAAAGACAGTGCTTTTACCTATTTTTGTTTTTCAGTGCATATCTTTCTGAATAAAAATAGTATTTATCTGTGCTCTCACTTGGGGTTGTTGTGGAGAATGTTCTTGAAGATTTTTATGGGGAGAAATAGAGGAAATGACTGGGTTTTGTTGCAGAATAATAATGCTTTGTCATATTCCTAAGCTTCAAAGAATCAGTTAAGATACCAAATTGTCTACCATTGAGCATTATGTGAAGATAACCACTCTGACCAGAGTATTTAATTTTTAGAATGACTATTAAAAGCAGTTACTTGGAAAGTCTTGAAAACCCATCCAGCTATGTTAATTTTGAAGTCTACTTCTTAATTCACTGACTCCAGTAGCAGCCATTTCTGACATTCCATTATAACCATTTGTAGTTATAAATTCCAAATTTTTTCTTGTGTTGCCAGCACTGGACATTTATAATGTAGGATTGAGTGGAAAAAAGAAGGAACTTTAAAACTAGCTCAAAATAAGCATGAAGACACTTGAATTGGACTTTAGAATAAGGGTCCACAAGTTCAACTACATGATTTATAACGTTATGGACATTGGTTTGTTGCCGCAAGAGCCTAAGTCTTTGCCATGAATTTATTTAGATGCCAGACTTTGTCATATGTGCAGGACATTCCTCTTGGAAAACCAGGTGTTTTGCACCCATGCCTTGCTTCAGGCTAACTGGGACTGGCAGATGAGACTTTCCTGTGCTGGAGTCCTTGTAGGGACCCAGGCCAGGTGGAAATCAAGATGCAGTAAGATTTCTGTCTTGGGGTTATTACATAATATTAAGATTTTGAAATATGTTATTTTACATTCTGTTGCTGTAAATAGGTCTATTAATAATGTTAATCTATACATAATTTATGTAATTATTTAATGAATTGATAATTTGATGAGAACCTTACTGCTATTCTCTGTATAAAAGCAGATTGAAACAACTTACTACTCAACTGAATATTTAGTAAGTGAAGTATCAGTAATCAGTGAACAAGGTATTTTGTAATCTTTCAATGTAGTGCATGTACTTTTATTTAAAAAGAATTTGAAATATCTTTATGATAATGTTTGTCTAGTCTGATCTTTGTAAAATTTTACAGTTTTCCTTGTAAATACATGCTTTTAAGGGTATCTTAAAATATAGAGTAACATTTAATTTTAGTATAAAAAGAAGGGAGGAGCTGGAAATTGAAATATGGCTTTGTGTAACTTTGCTGAGTACCTTTTATTGTTTAGATTTTCATTGATGCTGTAGTATAACAAAGTTGGAGTCTGTTCTTCCTTTTATATGAACTTATTCTTCCATGCACTGCTTAGAAGTAGTAAGATTGAATAATGATTTTAGTCAAGTTAGAGCCCTGGATTTCAGCAATGGTGGTAATCTGTGAGGGAAGACTTTAAAAAGACTTCACTTCCCAGGTATGAGTTTGTAAGGAAATTAATAAAAAAATTGCATTTTTGCTTGGATAACCCATTTTTAAAGCAATTTTGGCCATAATGTCAATGCCTGGTATTTTGAAAACGTAGTATAGAAATTAGGTGCAAGTTGACAAAAATGGCTGTATTTAATATATTTTTAAAATTTATGATTTTATTTTTTTGTGTATGTTATCATGGTTTTGTTTGTTTTGGTTTTTTTCAGAATAAATGTTCATGTATTATGACACAGTTTGGGTACTTACTGTTTTCTGGAAACCAAAGCTCAAGATGCAGATGTCCAATATAGGTGCTTTATATGTCTGAATGAGAAGCCTAATATTGAGACATTGGAATATCTCTTCTAGTTTAATAAGATTATGCATGTGCTTAAAAATATGTATTTACCCTAACTTTTCAACTTTACTTTCTAGTTGGCTTTTGGGTAGAAATGTACATATGATTCCTGGTTAAAATTGTTGTGTTTGTGGGATTTAGATCTTAATTCACAGCATCATGATAGTCATAATCCAGTCTCTTTTTATCATATTAAAATGATAAAACTAATTATTATTTATATTTTTGGAAAGGCTTTTGTCTTTATGCTTCTTATGGAACTAGGTATAAAGCACAATCAAGATGCTGAATGTCCTCAGTTTCTATTAGCTACAATGGGGAAAGAGGGCAGCATCTGACTTTGGAGAGTAGGATTTAAATTTTTTTTGATAAAAATCTTAATAGTCTTAAATAGTCTGAAGTAATGCAATAAGTATTTTAAGTGAAATGAAATGGCAACTGCTTTTTTGAATCTGAGCAATATCTTTGCCAAAACACTTATTTTCTGTTGGATAAAGAAACATATGTTGTAATTCATTGTAAGAAAATAGTAATTTTATATAATCTGCAATACTTATGTGCTTGAAGGGCTTTAGAGTTAATATGTTTATAAAATATTTACATAAAATTTTATAGAAATGTAACTTAGTGAATTTGAGAGAGAAGTGACAAATACCTTGCAGAGAAATCAGCTGGGGTGTTGGTCATAAAGACCTGGCAGCTGTCTGGGGAGAACTGAGCTGGTTCTGAGGAGTTATAAGCATCACAAGTAGCATGCACCTGGTAATGTGGTGCTTTTCTTTGATTAATTAGTCTTCCATATCACTACTTGTGGTGGTCTTGCAACTGAAGGTGCTGTATTATTAATGTGTTAAAATTTGGTATCTCTCCATAGCATTGAAGTGTGCTATGTCAAGTTAATTTTTTACATAGCATGGCAAGTTGGCAAATTTTATGTAGAGTTTGTTGAACATCAAGGATATGTTCATAACCTATTTCCATTTTGCAACAAATTAGGTGAGGAGCCAGGAGGGGTAGCCAAGAAAAAAACTAAACTCAAAGGTATTTTTAATGTTCTTTTTCATGCAGATCTTTATGTAGATAATAACGTATGGAATGCATGCGCATTGAAAATACCAATTGCAGGTTATAATAATGGTTACTAATACTAGCAATGTTGGCTAAGAGTTGTCTAATAGTGCAGCAAACTATTATCCTTGCAATTTTTCAGTAAGTTTTTTTACTACTGATTGTAATGTAATGGCAATGCAAGTGCTTTTCTAACTAGAGATTATATTTTGTTTGTGAGAATTTTTTTACAACAGTTGTCTTGTTTGGATTGTAAGTAGTTCATGATAATTTCATATTCTGCATGTTTTTAAGTAAGATTTTGCTCTGTGTGAAATCCTCTTTTAGTTATCTTTCATGAATTCATGATACTACTACTGTATTGTAGTTGGACTCGAGTGCCTTTAATTCTGCTTAAGTCTGTGCTTAAACAGTTTCATCTATTTCTTTCTTATGGGACTACAAATTTACACAAAGTTCAAAAACTTCCCCTTTAATATTATTTGCAGAATTGATTGCAGTGATGATACATTTTCTAAAAGCTTAAAGTAGGATAGGTTGCAACCAATTTATGCCATATATTTATTTATAATTACGTTGCTGTATGAAGAAGTCATAATGATCTTAAATGTGTTGAGAGACAAAGAAACTGATCAGCCTCTGCAAAACACCAAGCTACCAGATGTACTTCAGGTGCTTAACTTTTTAGATCTGCTCAGTTATGCTGTATCTTAGCATGCAGCTTTATAAACAACCCAGTTTCTTTGTTGCATCAAAGATACTTGGACTTTAAGGTGTTTTTTCTAGCAGTATGTGAAAAATGCATGCTTGCTTGTCATACAAACTGTCATGAGAAAGAAAGTGCATTTACTGAGGGAAATTTTTAGCATTTGTTCCACACTGTGCTTGGTATAACTTGGTTGCAAATTGTGTTTTTCCCATAATGTAAGAAATATCATATAGCAATTAATTCCTGGGTTTGGGATTATTTTTGAATGTTTGCTATGAGTATGAAGAAATGGTATATTTCAAATGTTTTATGTCAAAAAACATTTGGAAGGAAATATGATGTAATTGCTTTTAGACGAGCTGTGTGATTGAATTGTTCATGCCACAGAAATCTAACACAGCCGTCAAAGGCAGATGTTACAGAAATCTCACTTACCTGCTTTTTTGCTACAGCAGACTGCAATTTCTCTTATAAGCCTGACGAAAAATAGAGCTGTTTATATATGAAAATCGTTATTGCTTATCAATAATGTGGAAGTATTAATTTTAAAATTAAATGCAAATATTGCATACAGAAATTTAATGGGGGAAAAAATTCTAAATTTCATTGAGTTAAAAATTCCTTTTTCTGGAGAATGCTGCTGGTAATGACAATTTTTTTTCAAAACTGGAAGTAAATACTGAATATTAAACATATTGAACAAAATTTCAAGGATTATGTTCTGACTTTAATTTTGATGTAATGTGTAGATACTATGTCACAGCCGAATGTGAATTGAAATGGAGAAAATAAGCACAAGAGACAACTCCAGAAGTAAAACAACAAAAAAGTGTTACTGATAACTGAAAAACAAAGTTGTGAGAAATTTACAATTGTTACTTCAATTTCACTCAGTATGGTCAAACACAATTAACTCTTCTGGAGTTGATTTAATTCATGAGGACGTTGTTTCTTCTTAATTGTTATGTACTTATTTCTTATTCTTGAAAAATATGTACTTCAGATATATTTTTTTCAGTCTTTGCTTAATACAAGGTAGTAATATCAGTAAAATGTTGCATTTTGTGTTTGTATTCTAACACTTTAACTCCTACAGCTCTCATACTGTTGTCAAAGATTCAAAATTTACTGATTTTCATGCTCACAGACAAAAGTGGTTTTAGCATTCTGCAGAAGTTAGTAAGATAATAGAAGCATGGTTTCCACTAAATTAATGCTTCATTCAGGTGCAGCTGCAATATAAGCTAGGGTTATTGGCTGGCTGCATGGTGTGAGATATTGCTAAAAGTCAAAACTAATATGTTAAAATTGCTTAAAGCTTAAAAAAGTTAGTTAAACAAGTTTAAATTGGCTTCTAACAAATATTAAATAAGAATTTGATCAAAGCTTTTAGATAGTTGTTCATTAGATGTTTTGTGATCTATGAATGGTTCTCTTATTGAACATTTCCTCTTTTTTAAATGAAAACTAAAAAGTAAAAGAAGCTCTTAAAGAATCACTCAAGAAATTAAGGGAGAAGCAGGAATCCAAGAAGCAGGAAATCAAAGATGAAGAAGAAAAAAAGAAAGCCAGAAAAGGAAAAGATGCTACTGATCGAAAGGACAAGAAAGCTGTTGATACGAATAAATTAAAGAAAGACTCTGACAAGGCTAAAAGAGACAGAGGAAAGGAAAAAGGCCTAGACAAAAGTGTAAAATCCAAGGAGACTACAAAAAAATCAGCCAGTGAAAAGGATGGTACTATTCAGGTGGGAAAAGACAAGGAAACAAAAAAGGTAGTTAAAAACCAATCCAAGGAAGACAAGAAAGAAAAGAAATAAACAGTTCCTGTTCTGCTAATGAGGAACAGACCTCAAGAATGAGAAATTCAGCATAATTATATGAATGTGGTAAATATGGCAATAAGAAAATAATGTTTTCTGGAAGTAAGTGTGAAAAAAGGCTATATATAATACTTTGTTGAAAACTGTTCTGTGTGTGCTGGTATTGTAAACACAGAAACATCTGCCATGAAACTCAAGTATGTGCATATGTTACTGTGCCTGGCTACCAATGTGTATTGAAAACATTCAAATGTCAGATTGATGCCAGTTACTTCAAGATGCCACTGAGAATGGGGCTGGGGGTGCAGGGTGGGGGGGGGGGTTGGCTGGGTTTTTTTCCCTTCCTTGTTTCCTTGTGTTTAAATATTCTGATGTGGAGATGAAACTTTAATATTGTATATGGAATGCAAGTTCAAAAGCAATATTAAGAGAATTATCTGAATGTATATAGAGGAAACTCACACAGAAAATATTTCTATTTCACAGAAACAACCAAGAGGAGCATTAATAGACAGTAGTGTCATAAGAACTTAGCAAATAAATGTAAATTATTTGGTGCTAAACTTCTTTCCCTAGGAAAATTACTCTTTCTCCTGAGAAAACTATTTTATACGCAGTCAAATCAACTTTAGTGTTGCACTTGTTTATGAGACTCCAGCATATACTCAACCAATATGTTGCAACATTTTTTTCTGTTGATCCCATGAAAATACATTCTGATCTTCCATCCTCTATATATTTATTTATTTATCTCTATTTGGCTTGGAAAGTTTGATTCATTGTCACTTTTCAGTTAAGTGTGTCCTGATTTTTCCAAGTTTTCCAAGCGCCTGGGTAATGAATACTGCTTAAAATTAGGCACTCTATTTCACTACTGATAAGTATTGTTGGATTCCATTTACTTTTAAGCAGTGATATGCTACTACTACTCTGTTCTGGTTGAACTTGTTTAGAGAACAATTTAGTAGCAAACAGTATATTTTTGCAACTGTTATTTTCTTCAACGCTTTTCAAGTGCGTGATACTTTTGTAAACAAGATCCTGTGTTAGTTTGCTCTTACAGCTTCAGTATTTTTAGCATCAAGAAAGAATTTATCCAGCAGTCTCATTAGAATAAATAAAGTTGCAAAACATTTCTGCAGAAATGTTAGAGATATTTCAGTATGTTATTGAATCTACACTTGCTTTCAAGTTTATTGGGAAATGAATACCTTTTTAAATGAACATGAAAGCAAGTGTATTGCAAGCAATTCCAGAATATAATTACACAGGACTCAGCACAAAATTTGTAATAAAATTTTAAGGTTTATTCCTGTTATACTGCAGTATTAGTTTAAAGAAAACAAAACTAAGGAGAGAAACTGAACATGAGTATATACATGTGGATGGTAACATAGGATTGAAGAAATCCTGAAGGTTAATTCTGTTTGTGATTTTGCTAAAATTTTGCATATAACAGTAGGCCGTGCACTTATCTCAGCCATTTGATACATGTGTCTGTAACATGCTTTCATCCCTAGTATAAGATATGATAAGGTTTAAGAAGATCTGAATTCTTTTGTTTTAGAGGAAGTGTAGCATTGTTCAAATAGTTATGGAAAGAGCTATAGAAAACAGTATAGAAGCTTAAGGTTCTAACTGTGAGAATAACAGAGATGATATACCAAGATATTTTCTAAATATTTATAAATGCATGAAGAGGGACGAAAGAGGTGTGTGTTGTGAACATTATAGTGCTTAGCAGAAAATGACAGAATGAAGATCTAATAAATGCACTTGCATAATTAGCATTCTCTTTTAGGTTTTGGTGATGATAGGTGTATTTATTCAGCTTTGATCTGATAAGTGTTAAGAAAGGTATTTGACCAGAGGAACATTCAAATCACAGTTCTTAAGGATGGTAGCACAGTGGTATAGTGCACATCACTTTTTATTATCTCCTCTGAAGTGGTAGAACTTGTAACTGTGTGGAAGTGAAATTTGGAATGAGTTGCTTTTCTGATTAACATATTGTTGTATCTATGACCCAAAGTTTATCTGGTTCTAAAAGAGTTGGGTTGCTTATTTTCTTTCCAAGGAACATTTTATTTGAGCAGCACTCCAGGCTATACAGATAGCCACACAATAAACTGATTATTTTTCCCCCAGAGATCTGTTGTGTTGTTGTATATCTGTATGAAATATCATTGTAAATAAAATTAATGCAGCAAGTTACCACCTAAGCTCAAAAAGTGGACCACACAAGTAAAACCTGAGTGCAATTTAATTTTAATAAAAATAAGAGAGAAAATAGTATCTTGCAAAACATAAATGGCTTAATGTATTCCATGCTCAAGAGATTGAATTGGAATCAATTATAAACATGATAGATGTGTATAAAAAGCTTTAAAGTCAAGTCATGCACAAGCAAAACAAAGAAGTACTCTTGCCAGTTCTTTCTTTCCTGATAAATATCCATAGTGTTTGTTGGCTGTAAAATATTGACTGTCTTTTGAAATACTTTGAATCCATTTATTGTTCATGAGGCAGAGCAAGTCATTGTCTGGAATTAGAGATGTGAGTTATTGGAAGGTGTGTATGTGGAAGCAAGGTGGCTGTTTCTCTGCTTCCAGGATCTGAAGTGTGAGATGGTGGCAGATAGTAAGGAACTGGTTTTGTCTTCTTTGAAAGGTGACTGTAGGAGGAAGTAACTTCTTACATTTGTAGCCATTAATATTCCTGCAGCAAAAAAATGAATGTCTTAGTAATATTTGTTAATATTTTACAGGGTTTTTTTAATGACACAGAAAAAAAAAATCACAAAAAATTAAATGTAAATTTGGCTTTCTTTTTTTTTTTTTTCCTAGCTTCTGATTTTGACTCCATGATAATGGAGTTAATCTTAGTTACAGTAGTTTTGTATACAGTTTAACTACTTATCTTCAGGTTGTTTAAATTTCAGTAATAAAGATAGGATTAATTCTGGTATTCTGTTTCCACTACTTGAAATAAATACGTGTTTTTCTCTTGATGCATAAAATAATATTGCTCTTTTTTACACAAATATGGTTTGTGACATACTAGTCCTGTTTGTATTGAGATATGTTTGACTCCATTGGAAGCATTATAATTAGCATTAGAAGCATGATAATTTTTTTTTTCTTTTTACTGGCTTAAAATTTATTACTTATTTCACTTAGGGGTTATTTTTACAAGATTGTTGGCAGTACAGGAGTGTTCATTATAGTGTAGCCTCTGCTTTATTGAATATTATTTTTCTATTAATTTCTCTGTATACAACTCCTGAAAAAGTAGTTTGCTCTGGGCAGCGTGTACACGTGTGTTTCTTTAAGAAGGTAGTCTTATCTTAATTGACCATGGATGTAGGATTATAGAGGAATGCTGTTTGGAAGGGGCTTCAGGAGATCCTTATTCCAGCATTCTGTCCTAAACAGGGTCACTTCAGAGGAATGACCAGGTTACTCCAGGCATTATCCAGTGTGGTCTTTAAAACTTAAAAGGATGGGAGTGCACAGCCTCTCTGTGCAGCCTTTTCGAGGGATTTTACTTCCCTTGTGTCTGGTAGAGAGGGGGATGCAAGGGGGATGCCTGTGTGTACATGTAACTTTTTTCTTGTGTCCAGTCGGAACCTCTTGTGTAAGTCTTGCTTGAACCTTGCTAAAGGGGATTTGAGAGGAGAATTAGTCTAATACCAATATGTTCTGGAGCTTATGTTGTCTTAAGATGTGGCATAATCTTTCAGGTCTCAGAGATATCTTTATCTCTTACCAAGGTGTTGATCATTGCAGTTATTAGTTGCTTTCTTTTCATTGTGTTTTGACCTAGAAAGACTTGTGGTATTGATAGTAAGCATCTTACTGGTGAAATTCCATCAGTCATACTTTTTCTGTAGTCATTTAATTGTCAAAAGAAACTGGAGATTCAGAGTGCCATATTTTGAAGAAACTATGGTTCTGTTCATCACATCTAAGATGTAACACATGAATTTAAAATACCTCTTCTCCTTCTGTGAAGCTTTTGGTAAAGTTCAAGTTAGTTCTTTGTAGAACCTATAAAACCATATGAAGCACCTTTTGTCCAAATTGAAAACAGTGAAAAAAATCTACTGCCTATTTTTCTGCTGGGTAGTGAATAGATGTTGAGAATACCACAGTAATTTGTTCAGTTACTTTGAAATAAAGGCAAGTGCTTAAATTTCTGTCTGTTTTTCCCTCCCTCACTGTATGTCTGTCTTCCAAATATATTTGTTTACTATCTGAATACACTTTAGTTTTTGTATATATCACTGGATATTAGGACAGCCCTGTAACTGTGATGGTTCGAATGCATTTTTGGAGAGTGTAACATCAGTTAATTTAATTGGGACAACTTTCTTAGTTTATAACTGAATCAGATCAAAAGGAGCATAAAGTTAACTTTATAACTGAAAAATGCAGGCCTTAAAGAAAGATCTGTCCCAGCACAGCCAACACCACCAGAATCTGAGGAGACTGTCCAGCCTGCTGAGAAGTCCTATATCGAATCAGGTAAGGCCTTTAATAAACCATGGGTGAAACAAAAGACCTAATGCTTCATTTGAAATGTAATTCTGTTTCCTTAGCATGCAAACTCATAGATTTTATGTTGCTTGTCTACTGAAGTTTATTTAACAGAAATCACTGTTGATAACTTTGTATAAACCACTGACCATGAAAAGTGTAAAATTTTACTGTCTAGAAGACACTCTTGTCAGCCCTCATGGTTACCATATCATGTTAGAATAACTTTCTGATGTTGTACAGTTGTTGTTTAGCTACATTTGCAACTGTGTATCCAGTCAGGATAACAGATTCTCCACCTTAAAAACGAACAAACCAAAAGAACCCCTAACAACCAACTTGATACCATAATCAAATACTCCCTTTTCCACTAAACCCAACAGTATGTCATAAACACAGTAAGTAGAGCTTCTACTGTTGGGAAAAAAAAAAAAAGAAACATTTTAAAAGTCCCATAGTACTAGTAAAATGTATTAGGTTGAAGAGGAATTCAAGAAAAAGTATTTTTGCATGTCACATTTCAGGTATGCAATTTGCATTTTGGTGTTATTTAGAGAGTATATGTTTCTTCCTGTTCCTTGAAAGGACTTATCCTACTTGATGTTTATATGAACCTAAATGAACACATACATTCACAAATATGGAGCATATGGCTAATAAAATGGAATACAGATTTTGTTTTAAGACTTGCGTTACTTCCCCCCCTTCGGCCCCCCGTAACTGGTACTGTTTTAGATCTCTATTTGAAAATGCAGCTGTGATCTGATTTTTATGCTGTAGGGTTTCTCAGTGTTAATTTCAGGACATATATATGAAGGCAACATGTCATACAAATTCCTGTTATGTCCTGGGCTGGTGTATTAGATGACAATCACTTGTCCCTGAAACCAGTTTGTGATTTCTCCTGGCAATTCATAGCAGAATAAGACCTTGATATTGTAATGCTATATCTGTTTTCCCTGTTTATGAAGTCAACAAGACCCTACTTCTGCAAGTGACATTTTGTTGTCAAATACGATGTGCTAGTGCTGCTGCCTAAACTGTAGGAAAGTAATGGATGAAAGTGTTAGTAAAATAATTACTTAGATGAGAGTTCTTGGTTTGAATAGTTTCTGAAGTTGTGACTGCTCTGGAGAAAAATATGTGCAGAAAATGCAATGCAGATAAGTTTCAAATCGTTTTCAGAATGAATCTGATGTGATTGATGCAATGCTTTCTATATTTGAGAGTAAGCAAGACAAAATTCTTTTTGTAAGTTTGAGTTGCAGAGGCTTATCAGGTCAGTCTGTAGGGAACTTTTAGAATAGAATAAGAACTTTACAGAGCCTATTAAGGGCTGTAAGCCTTGAGCTAATATTTAGACTTTGCCTTTTGCATTTATCTTAACTGCAATTTATAATCCTTTTAGAGCACAAGGCTGCTGACGTAGAATTGGAAGAGGAAATTCAGTCTGTTCTTCATGAAGTTCTCCATTCCCAGCCTGGTAATGCATTAGCACTTAGAAAACGCTGAAGAGTTTATAAATACTGCCATAGGCTAGATGTATCCCAGTCTGATTTTGGTATGCAGTTAAACTGCTTTTGCCTGCACAAAATACTCTAAGGGTATTTGTCATTTTTGAGAAAATGCAGAAAGTTCAGTCATAAAACTGTTGCCTCTTACCCAGAGGTGTTTGGCAGCAATAGCTTAAATCAGTCAGTTGACAAAAACTTGTTCAATATACTGGATGAACAGAGATGACCTTTACTGTGGGTAAAAAAAGTCCTGTCAAGTCAGTGCAAATACTTTGGGTATCTGCTGGAAGGTGCAGACAAGTCACCTGTCCCATTCCCCATCCCCTTTGGAGACTTGGAGACTTAGAGAAGGGTATACTGAAGACTGAATGTTTGCTGGTAATAGACTATACCAAAGAGTATGTATTTACTAACAATCTGCATTACTGATTAGGAGAGAGACATGAAGATGTAGATGAAAGTTTAAGTAACCAGTGGCAAATGAAGGAAGAAATACATGGAGAAACTTTTGAAGCTCCTACAACAGATGACACGCTCAGGGAATTAGAGAATGAAATACCAGAAGCACATGAAACACCAGACTCAGTTCAGAAAGGTATCTGAATGACTAAATACATTTAAAATGAAATTTACATATAAAACCTTAAACCAACCCAGACAAATGAAAATATATATCATTAAAAGTTTGTAATTTCTACTGAGAATAGAGATGTAACAAGTGTCAACCACAGCTAACATTATTTAGCAAGTATCTTTTAAATCAAAATGGTATATTTTAAAACTATGTGTTTTGGGATCCAGGTAACTATATATTATTATTTAATTACTGTTCATATTGGCTTTCAACCAAGTTAATCTGTGTTCCAGACATGCATATCTCTCCACAACAGAGGGATGACTATAGTCATATAGAATGGTTTGGGTTGGAAGGGACCTTAAAGATCACCTAGTTCCAACCCCCCTGCCATGGGCAGGGACACCTTCCACTGCATCAGGTTGCTCAAAAGCCCTTTGCAGCCTTGCCTTAAACACTTAGAGGAATGGGACATCCACAACTTCTCTGGGCAACATGCTCCAGTGCCTCACCACTCTCAAAGTAAGGAATTTCCTTGTATCATATCTAAACATACACTCTTTCAGTTTAAAGCCAGACCCTTTGTCCTATCACTACATGCCTTTGTAAGAAGTCCTTCAACTTTCTTGTAGGCCCCTTACTGGGACCAAAAGGCTGCAGTAAGATCATGCCAGAGCTTTCTGTTCTCCAAGCTGAACCCCAGTTCCCTCAGCCTCTTCTCAGAGGTGTTTCATGTCCAGCCTCTCATCCACCAGTGATGCGTAAAATGGAAGAAAAGAACTTTTGAGACCTTATTAGTATAGATAAAATAGAGAGCAGGCCTTTAATTAAGGTGCTTTAAGGTACACTGAATGCATCATCATCATCATGGCTAGACTTCGCGAACGAAGATTTGGGAAGGGCTCTACCCACACTTGCTGCAAGCGCGCTGATGGCTAAAAAGGCCAATACAAGATAGGCAAGTCTAGTTGCAAAAGGCACAGTGGAAAGTCTCCACAGGCGGGATTGGCGAGCCACGGTTCTTTCTGCGTTGTCTTTTTTCTTCAACATTGATCCTGTGTGTGCTCTCAAAGGAAGCAGCAGCACTATGAATGGTGTGTCTCCATGCCTCCCGATTAGAGGCCAGAGTGGACCACTGATGGTGGTCAATATGGCCAAGGCTGAGGGATTGTTTGAGGGAGTCCTTGTATCTCCT
>JAWWEU010000081.1:116398013-116449960 GCA_035583155.1 Acropternis orthonyx | reverse complement strand
ATGGTGAAAGACTTCCTGAGGTGCAGGCTGATAGAGAACTTCTGTCTTCTTCAAGCTGACTTCCAGCCCAAAGAGCTTGGCAGCCTCTGCAAAGCAGGATGTTAAGCGCTGCAGGGCTGCTTCTGTGTGCGCAACAAGGGCAGCATCATCAGCAAAAAGCAGCTCACGAATAAGGTGATTGAGGGTCTTAGTGTGGGCCTTCAGTCGCCTTAGGTTGAATAGGCTTCCAAGACTGAATGCATAAGTGCACAACACAGCATAAGGCTCCAATTTATAACACTAATTAATTATCATATCTAATGGATGCATCCAACCCAAGAATTGTCCGCCCGCAGAACCTCCCTCAGGTCTGTGCCTTGGCAAACCTCCCCAGAATTAAGTCAAAGGTCTCAAGACCTCTACTTCACATCATCATCCTTCACCATCATCATCTTCACATCACATGCCTTCTTTGCAGCTTCTCCAAAGTTTCTGGGCCTTCTATTTCTTTGACTACAATGATACCTTATTATGTCCTTCTAGGTATGTGTCCCAAACAAGCTTTGCTTGCTAAAATCTTTTTCCTTGAAAAGATTATTAAACAAAATTTGAAGAATTTTGAGAATTTGATGCAAAGCATGAGAAGGGTGTTTAGTACCTGTTAATAACTGCTATTTCAAAGTGTTAGAAACTATATAGCTATTTTTTTAAAAATCTATATGGTACAAATCTTAAGGATCTTAAGGCATCACCAGCACTCCCAGCTCCTTGGCGGGGTTGCTCTCAATCTGTTTATTCCCCACCAATCATATTTGTATGGAGTCTGCTTCTGAACTTTCTGGTTTAATAAACTCTTAAAATATAGTGTAATAGTACAGCCTTTTCTAGACAGAGTTACTCTTCTTTCATTCAAATGTGTCTCCGTAAGAGCTACGCATGATCTATGTTGTAAGTCCTGCAGAGACAAAGACATCATATAAAGAATGCCACCTTGGAGCTTTCACAGGATCATAAAAATTGTAGTCAAAATATGAAAGCAGAATCATATGATTTAAATCCAACTTGGGGGAAATTATTTCTGAATGCTTTTTATCTGCCCTACTGGAAGTTTTACACATCTCTTAATACATCTCTTTGAAAAACTCATGTAATGGATGTCATCTAAAAGTTATGATTGCTGGAAGTACACTGAGATTCTTTCTCCACAATAGTCTGGGTCTGTTATACCTCCTTGTTTCTGTATCTCCTTTATTTATTCACAGCTCAAGTAGGAGACTCGAGGAGAAATTCAAATTCCAGTTACTTTAAATCTTTGCAATTAAGATGGCAAAGTGAATATGTTCCCTTTCCTTCACATTTACACAGAAATATCTGTGAAGAATCATTTTCTTGAGCAAATGTGTATAGAGTCTATTCATATATACACATTGTCAATATTTTATATAAGTAAAATTGTAAATACGTTTTTTTCAGTTTATATACATGTCTTGCTGCCATTAGAAGAAATTTGCTTAGACTTTCAGTTTAGAAAATCGACTCTGTTCTTACATAGTATCTTTTATATGTTTTGTGGTATTGTGTATTAATTTTAAAATGTTAAACATACTTGTTTTTTAGATGCTGATCTTTTGGCAGGTGATCTTGAAGCAGTGGAGTCTGAACACTATGAAGTTCCAGGTATCATTTTGTTTTTCTAAATTCAGTAATAATAGTTTTCTGCTTAAGTGTAACAAATTATATGAGAAAGAAAAGTAGAAAAGGTTAAGCTGGTTTAGGAATATGTAATTCTGGATTATTTTTTTCTCCAAATGACTTCTGGTTATTTTTACTTTGAGATGACTGTTATCATACCTGCTATTGCAAATTACATATAGTGAATGACAGATATGGAAACTTTGCTTTCATTGCTGGAAAAACTTTATATTTACTAGTGTTTCTGGCTTTTGTGTATGACTGGGATCATTGTAGGCAAGAGATCTGTGGTTTGTACAGTCTAAGAACATGAGAATGAGATTTATTGCTTATATTACTGTCTTCTTACAGTTTACAATACTAAGGTTCTTCTAGACTATTATTCTTGGCATCAGAAACATCCAGTTAGTAACTCTTCCTTCAGTACTGTTTGTTTCTTTGTGGCTGACTCTATTATCAGTGAGCCAGGGCCAAAGACATTATTCTGAACTGTCCTTGTACTGTCTTTCTGCACGCTGTAATACATCTTGAAAACTTTTAGAAATTTTGCCTGACTAATCTAATTAGCTCATAGTCATCTTCATGTTATGCTTGATATCATCTACAATGGCATTAGCTCATCTTTCCCGTTATGTAGAAGTGTTAGGTTGATATTACAGTTTCCCTACTGTCTGATAAGTTTTTTCTTCAGGATTTAACAGTGTTTATTTATAATACAGATAGCCTTTTACATTAGACATGGATTTATGTTTGGACTAGGCTTCTTTTTGACTGAATGTTAGTTCTGGACTTTGTAGTCCTGTTTGATACCAAATGTGACAGAAAACTAGAAAAAAAATTGTTCGATACTGCTAAAACTGTTTATTCCAAATTATGTGGGAGATTGCTGCTTTCTGGTTACTCATTTAGAATCCAAGCTGTGATGCTTCCAAAGTAAAAGGGTAATTACTTTACCCTCAGTATCATGTTTTGTCGGATGTGTCATGCTGAGTATATTAACAGCATTGCAAAGAATTGTAGTAATAGAGGAAAATAATACATGTATTTAGCTAGGTAATGAAAAGAAGTAAATTGCTCCATATCTGTGATGCCAGAAGTGAAGCATATATTTTGCGAGGTCTGATTTCTGGCTCACATCTTGTCTTCTGGAGATCATCACAAAGTGAGCCTCCTGCATGTCAGTAAAGAAGCTGCTAAAGAATTTTGAAGGTAGAGGAAGTTTACATTTTTTATTCATATTAAAAAAAAGTATTAAAAAATAGTTCTGGAGAGTAATGGCTCTTGTGGATCTAGTTTTCATACAGAGAGCATAAGAGAGGATTACAAGCGAGAGTGACTGAAGACCTTCAATTAGATTACCATGTGTCAATTGTGTCAGTTTGTAAAATTTTGTCAGTTTTGAACTAAGGAGGTACATTTAGCTATTGACAGACACACTATGGAAGCAAGTTACAACAATCAAATACTAAAAATATTTTGTATTTTCTATTTCAAAACATTTACTTGTCCATATTTAACTTACAGCTTCAGGTGATTATGTTAGATCTGTGGAGGAGAGAGTAAGTGATCCAGAAGCTCCAGGTTTGTAGATTTTCATTACTTCAGATGATAATATAATCACATGTGTTTTATTTTCAAACAGTTTTTAGGTAGTTTCAAGTAAGCCAGATTTACTTAGTTTTTTTGATGCTATGTTACCATTACATTTGTAAGCATAATGCTCCATGAATCCAAACCAGAAATACTTACATCAATATCTTGTTCTGTGAGGAGTCTTGCAGTCTAATCAAGGGATTGATTGTCCAACCTACTTATCTTCCTAATTTTAAGCCTAAATACAAATATGCATGAACTTACTATATTCTCTCTTATGGTGTAGCTCCTGAATGTGTTTTGCAATTCAGCTGTCACTTTTAAATAAAATATTGTAGTATTAACTCAGTATGTTCAGTTTTGTTATTCTTGAGCTAAATATGTGACTTTTAAAGTTCACATGTGCTATTTAGCTGTTGCATGAAAAGTGAATTGGAATATAAAATATTAAATATTTTAATTTAAGGCGACTCTGAGGTAGTGCTAGAAGATGCTATGGGACATTACACAGGTACAGTCCAAAGTCTTATTTCTTTCTGTTGAAGTTTCATTGAATTTTGGCCCCAAACCAAGAGAATCACACAAAAACCACTCAAGACATTGGAGCTCTTAGATAGCCTTAAGAAGTTATTGCATCTATGTTTTTATTTATATTCTGAAAAAGTACTAAGAGCCACATGAGTGCTACTTCTCTATAATATCAGCCAAATGGGCAGAATAATATTTTGAGAGTTGAATTTCCAGAAGAATGGATATTGATATATTAAATTGTATGCAAGTGTTTCTGTGGATGAAAAAAGAATTTAAATATGCCAGAGGTGTTCAAGTTAGTAGTGTGATGTCAAGAAGAAAGTAGTGTATTTAAAATTTTTTTGAAAACAAGCAAGCCATAGCGAGTGGTTTTGAAAATTACACTGTAGAGGTTAGCTGTATATAAAAATGATACAAGAATTATTTGATTCTGAATTATAGGTAATTTGTAGATGGCTTAATAAACTGTATAAGATAACCTACTGATACTGCTTTATCTTCTATAAGTCTATCTTTTGATTCCAGAAAATGACTCCATTCTTCTCAGAGGATTTTTTAGAAATCTTCACCTTTGAACATTTATTAACTTTATTATACTATAAAATGCTATAGTTTTGAATACCTGTTTTGTTCTGAATAAACTCGACATTGTAATATTTGTGTGTCTTTATTGTCTTAAAGTTCCATGAATTTTCATATTCATTTTCTTTTTCTTTAAACAGAGGATAGAGTGCATGGCAATTATAATGAAGACCAAGGTATGACAACTGCTGTATTTAGTGAAATTACAGCATCACAGTCTTTCATTAATATGCAAGTGAAATTACTTTGTCTTAAAATTTTCTATGCTACCACATTACTTTGCAAGTTCTCAGTTAATGTTTTGTGTTGTTTTGTGTTCAAACCCCCAGTGTATGTAAGCAATCAAACAGTCTTTAACACTGTAACAAGTGCAGAGTATGCATATACGTTAAATTCCCACATTGGTCCTCTTTGTCATACTTGGTGTGTATGTGGAATAGGAACATTGTAGACTTTGCATGCCCTTTTTCTTATGATACCCTGGCCAAGTCAGCTGTGGTTCATTGCGTTTGTAGAGCTCATTATTACCTTAGCGTCTTGTGTGTCACTATCAGTTCTTCGGAAATTACTCTGATTTAGTTTGACTTGGTTGATGATTTGCTAATGTTTGCTGAGACCAAATTTGCTAATGATTACCAAGAACAAAAAGCAAATGAGAAGAAGAGTAGTCACAGCCTTGAAACAAAGGTATGTGATTGTGATTCCTGCTGTGATATTCTTGTGGGGACTACCATGCTTCAGAATACTTAGCATGTCTTTAAAGCACTCATGTTTATTTCCCATGTTTATTTAACCTGAGCAAAGAGGAATTCCTAACTTCAAAATATTTGAGAGAGCAAACCTTGAGGCTCATTCTTGGTCATCAGGAGGGAAATTCCAACATCTTAGAGACAGAAGTCAAAATCCCATTGAAAGATTTTCAGTGCCCCAAAGGCATATTTAACACATAGTGTCTTTCTCAGTCTGCAGGAAATAATTGTTTGCCTCAGTGATGATGCCCTTTACAAAATGCCTTGGCATTAATAAGATGGAAAACCGAGAGACCTAGATTTTTCCCTGGGCTCATGTTTTACTTATTTTTCCAAAGATAGTTACTTTACAATCAGTTTCTAATCGGGAGTAACTTCCTCTTGCTTCTCGCACCTAAATATGAAGAAGCACAACTTTTAATCTTTAGTCTTAATGCTCCTTTGTATGTAGTGGTGACATGGACAGAAAATACTTCAGTGCCCTCAGGAAGTGTCATACCAGCTTTTTCAGTAAGTGTTTTGCCAGGGGACAAGGATCAGCACAAGAGAGAGACACCAACCTTAAGGAACAAGTGTGTAAATTTACTATAATGCAAAACAGAAAAGAATTACAGAAGAAGCAAAGAATTACGAAAGGATAAGCTCAGCAATGCACCTAATCATTACTACAAAGAGCATCTATAGTGATTAAGAACAATACCTCACCAGTTACCCTTAATACACTACCATCATCCAGACCTGCAGGTCACCTGGGGAGCCCTGATCACCAAGGGTTGGAGAACCCCTCCTGGTAACTGGGAAATCCTATACAGTGTGTCCACTTGTAGGTGAGGTCTCAGTCTTTGCTGTGAAAGGGTCCAGCTTTTACGTTGTTAAACAAACAAGCTTACATAATCATTTAGTGTGGAAAATATCTGGCTTCTTTCTCTCCTTGGGTTTCACCCAAAGCCTGGCCAGGACTCAGAGGAAAATCAAGGCAGTTAGTTAAGACCATTTACCACCAAAGAAGGCCAGACATCTACTTCCATGGCCTTGCCCAGTCACTAGATACAGAAAGATAAGTACTTCCATATTTCATTAATGAACAGATACAAATGTTCACTAGTAAGCAGATGCAAATATATTTTACTTAATGAGCATACATGTTTACACAGGTGTATTCTTACCATACTATCATTTTACTAATGATTATTCATAATTTTGGCTAATAAGCAGATACATGGCTAAATATAACATTAGGTTGGAAGGTTCATCTAGAGGTCAACTCTGGCTCAGGTCCTGTTGTTCAGGCCTCAGCACTTAAGTAAGTTGATCAGGGAGGTAACTGAAGTAATTTACATCAGCTTTTCATAAAGTTGGTTCCAAAACCATTTCATATTCTGCAGTCGCTTCTGGCATTCCGGCAGAGTAACAGTGAATCACTCTATTTTGTGAGTAATTCATGTGCTTCAGCAAGCAGTGTTTTCACATGCAGTTGCCTCTGTGTGCTGCAATAAGAATATTAAACAGTATCAGATAAACCAGACTTTTCCCCTTACTCTTTCTGTACTCTTCTGAATCCTCTGATTAGGATGATAATGAGAATAGGAAGTTCCAATCTTTTTCTCAAAAGGAAATTCTAAGGTAGCAGGTGACTGTCAAAAAAGTTATTCTTGGCTGTTAAATTGCCAGACTGCTTTATGCAATAAGTTATTCTCACAGGTCAACATAATCTGTGGCAAATTGCTTTTCTCTTGATAATCAGGTTCACCTTTTCGTGACATAATTTTGCCTTGCTTTCAAGTTCTGTCTTGAAGACATTCTGGTTGTAAGAGAAAGCACAATATGTCCTTTGTACTTCATGGAGGAATTTCATTTCACAGTTCCAGCCTGGAGCAGTGTAGAAGAAAAAGACCAGTCAGCTGAGCTGCCTTTCTCTGACACACCATTTTTAGCTTCTGAGTTCAGTCTGTTCAGTTTCAGGGCATGTTCATGTGCCATTTTAGCAGTTGTACCTGTTTTCCATCCCTTTTGTCTCCGGGCCCATCTTGTACCTTTTGACATGCTTTTGGTTGGATTGAAAGTGAAACAGATTTGCTGTTTCTGGAGAAGTGCAATTTTAGCACCTGTTTTCTAAAGTCAAAGAAGGGATAGAGGCCATTGTGGAGATCTGAAATTCTTTCTCTCAAATGTAGAGCTTGTGGTTTTGGCGTAGGCTCCGAAACAGTTCACCTCCACAAGAAGATTCAATTTAAAGCTTCAGATGCAATTGCCTCTGTTGTAAACAAAAGTATAAACTTCTCTATTCTGGAGTCATCTCTTATGAGATGTGTTTCCCCTCTTCTGGCAACACCCTCTGATGAAATATTTTCTCCAATTCTGGTGCTTTCTGGAATTCTCAGTAAGCTGAGGGCAGTGCCAAGAGGACTGTTAGCCAAAGCAGTTCAGTTTCTTTTGTGACTCTCACTTTTTATGACTTGGTTCTTAGTTCAGACTGGGGACCAGCTCTAATAGGATTGCAGTTCCTGTAATCACATCATTGAGGTTATTGCAAATGCTAAAAATTCTGTATTTGAAATAAGTGTATGATAGCCTGCAGTGCAGTCTATAAATTGGTTGGTCATATATTTGGAACGCAAAAACTTGGTCATTGTACACAACTTTCAGTAGTTTCATGAAAAGTTTGCAATGAAATGTAGCAATGAAACTTGATTAAGAAAGCAAGTCTGAGATTTTCATTAGAAGAGTTCTAGATGTTTTCTAAGGATATTCTGTAAGAACTTTTTTTCTAAGGGATGTAGAGAGAGCCACATGACCATTAGTCCCTGTTAAGATAAATCAGTATTATAAAGGTGTGGGAGTTTTAGTTTGGTTTTTTTAATCTTATATAAATTACCTTTTTAAGATGAGGGTTAGTACTTGTTAAGATAATGAAATCATTCAAAATGCTGAATGAACTTTGAACTTCTTTAGTTCTAAAAATCACAGTAAGTGTATATTGAAAATTCAGACAATGGTTAGCATTTTCCTCTATTTTCAAAATTTATTCGATATTTAATTTTAGATATCCTTAACCTCTTTCTTGAGAATTATGAAAATTAGACTGATTCTTTATCAAATGTTTAGAATGTAGGAGAATTATTGTTGTCAGTGTTTTCAGCATTTCATCTGTGTAGATAGAAAGAGTTCAAATTTCAGCAATACATTCACATTAGGTATATTTATTTTTTTTTTGTGCAAAATTTCTACTACAAGTTCCAGAGAGGATTCATATATCCATTCATTCTCCCAAAGCGGGGAAAGTTTTGTAAGGACTTCATCATTAAAGAAATTACCTGGATGCTTAACAACCAAATTTTTAGGATACTTTGTGCCTATAAACAACCCAAGACCTTTATTTTTTCTTTTCTTTCAGAACCAAAACATGAAAAGCAGACTGAGACTCAAGATACAGGTATATACATATATATAAATGCATATATATGTGTGTGTGTATATATAGGTGTGTATATATATATCTATATATATATATATATCTATGTATATACATAGATATAGATGCATATGTATGTGTATATATGTGTGTGCATGCTCACACACATTGCACCATGTATATGTATTTATGTATAAGAAACACATTATAAAATCTTTCTTTCATATGTAAAACAGAAATGCCTCTACAATGAATGTTACTAGAATACATGTTATTTTCAAAATCAGAGGAATATTTTAAGCAAGTTAGCATAACAATCATTAACTTAATCTTGCTATTTATATATATTGAAATATATAATCTGTGTGACCTTCAGTCATGACATATTGCCAGTTATAGCAAAGGTTTGTTATAGTCTGTGTTGTTATAAAGTTACATTTTTTTTACTATGAACTGAGACACCTTTTGATATGCTGTCCTTGAGGATTCATCTTTAAGGTGTCAAGTGACACAAAGTAGGGTATCTGAGTCTTTTAATGGACAGTTGGAACACAGTAATTCAGCACAGTCAACCTGCTGCCTGCTATGATCCTTGCTCATAACCTTGCAACTACTGTGTGAGATCATTCAAAATGTACAGACTGTCAATACTAGCTCTACTTTGATGCAGACTTTTACTAGTGCATTTGTCTAATTAGCAGAAGCAACTCTGCATCCTGTATACTTTGTTGTCTTAAAATAGCAGTTCTTTTGAGTCATCTCAGACAGCTGATTGAAAAAAACCCTGCAGTTGTTTAGTTTAGAATTAAGTAAAGAAGTTCTCTAGTGTATTTTTTCCCTCAAATTCATTGAAGTTCCTGTTTGTCAATAGCAGTTCACTGTTCACAGGTGAACATGTGTATGTGCTGTGTGTAAATTCCATCAGTTGAGGGCTTGACTTCAATATTGCTCTGAATTAAATGTTTTTTTAGCTGCTGAGGACCTTCTGGAGGAGGTGAATGAAGCTGTGGAGACAGGTATATATTTTGCAATTGTGATCTTAGTCTTTGGATAAAATATATGCATTTGAGAATCTGACGTTAAAAAAGCCCAAGCTCCTTATATACCTTTCCCTTTTTATTATAGGTGAAATTACCGAAGATACTGATATTGCTAAAGACATCTCAGGTATGAGTTTTCATAGTTTGTGAAAGAAAAAGGATTTTCTTCCATTTGTATTTGTTAGTATAATTAAAAACCAAGCAAATGAAAAACAAAGCAGATAAATGTGCTATATAGAATCATCAAACAGTATGGGTTGGAAGGGGCATTTAAAGATTATGTGGTTTAAACCCCCTGCCATAGTCAGGGACTTCTTTCACTAAGTCATATTGTTTAAAGCTCTGTCCAACCTTACTTGGAACACTTCCAATGATGGAGCATCCACTCCTGCTCTGGGCAACCTGTTCTAGTGTCTCACCACACTCAGAATGAAAAAATTCTTTCTTATGTCTAATCTCAATTTGCCTTCTCACTTTAAAACCATTAGTACTTGTCCTCTTGCTACAGGCATTGGTAAAAAGTGTCTGCTACATCTTTCTTGTAAGATCCCTAATTGAAAGGCTGCAATAAGGTCTCTCTGCAGCCTTCTCTTCTCCAGACTGAGCAACCCAACTCTCTCACCTGTCTTCTTAGGAGAGGTGGTTCAGCACCTGAGTCCACTGCAGGAACTTGCACTTGGCCATGTTGAACTTTATGGTGCTCTTACGAAGTACTTACTCCATTCCTCAAACTGGATATCTATGTTGGTTTTCCACAATGCCGCACATAAAGATTCAGTTTTTTCAGATTTTTGTTTGCTGAATTGGTATCAGGAAACTTTGAGTACTGTGTCAAATGTGATTTAAAGATCTGTTCTAAGAAGTTAAAAATGTCATTAAGCAAGTTTTTTTAAACATGTAGATTCAGTCAGCTAGAGCAAGGTCATCTAAGCAGTTTAGTCTGAGCACAGTGTGTAGGATTTGATGCTATATTTGTTTAGATTTTCTTTTTGAAAAATGCATTCCGATATAATTCAATGGGGAAACAACAGTTTGTCTTCCTTCTTGTTTGATACTAATTTGATTGTGTGGCTGCTGGGAGATAAAAACAAAATTTACTATTATGACTTTTAACACTTATTTTCTTTTTAACAGTAGAAAATAAGCAATCAGAAGATGATGTAGCCATTGAACCAGAGGAATCAGGTTTGTATGTTATGTTTTGCATGGATTTGCCACTTAAAAAAAAAAAAGTGATAAATATTGTGGAATAGAATTTTATGCTGCAATAAAAATACATTTGTAACTTTTTCTGGAACTGTTTTCTCTTGAGGGCAAACATATCTATGTTGTTGGAATCTATTGTCTTTTTTAATGGCAATATTTTAATGGCTTTCATAGCACTCTTCAATTTTAGAAATTGAGTGCTCCCTGCTTAGAAAAACTTACATCAATAAAAATGACCATATTTAGGCCATATGATGAAGCTGAAGATTTCTTTTCTTTGCTCTGTTTCCCACTAGCCATTCAGTAGTGCATAGTTGGGAAAGGGAGTATACATGAGAAATAAAGTGGAATATCTCCCTAGCTTTGAGCTCTATTTATGGGTTTCTCAAGTTAGGAATGTATTTCCCTCTCTTTGACTCTTCTTATTGTCTACAGCCAGAATCCTGGCTATTGTGAAATTTTTTGTCTGGTGAGCCTGACTCCCTGTGTGCGTTAATAGGGACTGTGTGCAGCCTTCAGTCTGTTAGTAATATGTGCACAAAAGTGCTATGTGACAGCGAGAGGCCAGTCCAGTTTGAGTTATTTTTGCATTTTTGATTTACAGAAATACCTGTTCAAGTTGAGGATTATTCAAATGATGTTCAAGGTGGTAAGTTAAATGCTTTGGGTTTTTCAAAAGAAAAAATGAAGCTCTAGCTACACAGAGATTTGTAAACAAACTACTCTGCTGAGAGACATGAAGGGATATTATTGTCAAAGTTGCTTCTTGGTTTTGAATCAATAATTTTTTTTATTGTACTTGATAAATTCTAGTAGTAGTTACGGGGTTATATGAGTAGTTTTAATTTAAAATTAGTTTTTAATGATTTCAGACAGAACTGGATAGTTTTGCTGTAAGGGAAGTACAACAATTTCAGGTCTCAAATTTCCTCTCCAGAGTAACTAGTCATGGATAGTGATAGTGTCAATTCTCTATCAGTCAGATCTGTTGGAGTCTGGCTGTGGTACATTCTTTGGGCACCGCTCTGTAAACAGGACTTTTTTGTCACACCATTGTATTCTTCTTGGCATAACTGATTTCAAGAACAAGAGCGCTTCCATCTCTTGCCTGACAATAGTAAACACAGAGTTTACAGAAACGATTTTTAGAGTAGCTAAGTGGCTTCTGGATTTGAAGACTGAATGTTGTTACATTTCACCTGCTTCTTGGAGTTACTACAAGATGCAAGTCTCTTGGTTGTAACAAAGTAGTTGGGTTGAGTTAAACAGAGTTGTATCCCGGCACAGTAGGTCAGAGAGGCTGCAATCAAAGAGCCCTGAGGGCAATATATCTGTTTTGTTCTCATTAGCCTGAGCACATTTCTGGGTTAGTTAATCTTTACACTATGCAGGAGCTCTTATGAAGTATGGTGCCTAGAGAGTTCTGGGGGGTTTTGTTCTCCCTTACAATAAGGGAAACTTCTATTTTGTTCTTGGTCATGCCAAAAGTAGCCAGAGAAGTGAAAAAACATAGGAGGCCTTTATGGATGCCCAGTACAGATTGAAGGCATGGTGTTTTGTTTTGTGGTTTTTTTTTAATTTATATGTGGATCCTTAACTGGGGTGATTTGTAATGCTCATATTAGTAGGTAACTGTGTTCTCTATGAGGTCTTTCTAACCTGTTTATCATAACAGCCACATGGTGTGTTGAAATGTTTGAAGCCATAGATATCAATTAATAGATGCCTTATCCAAAGTGTTTTGTTTCATAGTGGATATGAAGTGTTCTTACCCAAAGATTTTAATCAGTGTAAGAAGAAACAGTAGTTGCTTTGACAGCACAGCAAAAAGTTCAGCAAAGGTAGCCTTCATTTGGTTTGTTGTGCATTAAGTTGGAACTATAGAAGAAAAGATGTTTTTTCTCAGAAAGGCCCTTAAAGGACTTGTTACACCCTCGTCCCCAAGGCTCAACTTTTATCAGGTGTTACACTTTAATTTCTGGCTCCAAGAGATTTCGTTCACATGAACTCTTGTAAAACCATTGGTTCTTTGGTACTTTAAATTCATGGCCGAAGAATAACTACACATTTTTCTCTAAGAGATTTCTTTTAATTTGGTGAAAATATAGGTGTTTTGGCACAAAAGGGTTTGCAGGAGAAAACATGCAACTTCACAAAAGCATTACAACATTACTAGGACTAACAAGCATTGCTATAGAGAACCTTTGTCACACCTAGCAAACACAAATGCCATACAACTTAAGTTAGGTACCCATAACTCACTGAAAATACGTGTTTAAGTTAACCACAAGAGGAATAAAAGAATAGAGAGATTAAGAGAAGCAAGAATAAAGAGAGAAAAAGAGGGGAGAAAGAACATAGTTACCACATAGGTCACATGTTGATGGCTTTGAGGAGAACAGACCAGGGCCTGCAATGGAGACCTTGTGCTGCCTCTTTATCTGCTTTAGTCCCTGTGGCCAAAGCCCCCAGGTGGGGCCTCTGACCCCCTGGCCACTCTGGGGTCCCAGGCCAGGGTGAGGGACAGTGTCCTCACTGCCCCTGCCAATCCAGGCTTGGTCAGGGGCTCCAGGAGCTGTGGGGTGTTATGTTTTTCCCAGGCTGTTTGTGACTGGCAGCTGCTCCAGGTCTTCCCCATATAGGGCTCCAGGGCCCTGCCATGACTAATACGACACCACACCATCTCTGTGAGGTTTGACCCATCCCTTCCTCCTCCACACACACACCCCTCCACCCCCTACAATGTGAATCTGATCCCATAATCACTGATTTGGTGTTTAACAGGACTATTACAAAATTTCAACAGAAGATAATTCCACTGCACAGTGCCAGTTGTATTGATATGAAGATATTGAGATGATCTCTTGTCTTACATATGCTATTTAAAAATCAAACTCAGAATAAAAGTGCCAACTTGAAATGTTTAATTTTTGGGTTTTTGGACCATATTTATATCACTTTTGCGCTGTAATTTATGGTTCAGTCTTGCAGCAGTAATTTCATGTCCCTACCTTCACAAAAAAGTGAAAAAATCTTAGGTGTTTTGTGATGGTTTCTGAAATACGCCATTAGAATCATAGACTCATTTAAGCTGGAAAAGGTCCTTAAGGTCAAGTCCATCTGTAAACCTAACACTGCCTTGTCCACCACTAAACCGTGCCCCTGAGTGCCACATCTGCACATCTTTTAAATACCTCCAGGGGCGGTGACTGCACCACCTCCCTGGGCAGCCTGTTCCAGTGCTTAAACACCCTTTTGGGGAAGATATTTTTCCTCATACCCAGTCTAAACCTTCTTTGGCACAACTTGATGCTGTTTCCTCTTAACTATCACTTGTTACTTGGCGGAAGAGAACATTCCTACCTGGCTCCAACACCCTTCAGGTAGTTATAGAGAATGATAAGGTCTCCTCTGAGCCTCCTCTTCTCCAGGCTAAACAACCCCATCTCCCTCAGCCACTTCTCATAGGATTTGTACTCCAAGACCTTTGACCAGCTCTGTTGCCATTATCTGGACATGCTTCAGCACCTCAGTGTCTTTCGTGTAGTGAGGGGCCTGAAACTTAACATAGGATTAGAGGTGCAGCCTCTCCAGTGCTGAATACAGAGGAATGATCACTCCTTTACTTGCAGATATATTTTCAAATAGACAGTGGAATTGAACCTAAGTTGTCCACTCTCCTTTTGTTGTACTGTGATGCTAAAAGATTCCATGTTTTCAAACACTAAGAATGAGAAATAGCTTGTTCTAGTTTGAAATAGGATGCATTTCTGATCCTTTCAAAAGATCTTATAGATTTATTTTTTTTAACCTGTGTTGTTTTCAAAACTAGTGCAACACACTTCTCTAAATCACAAGATTACACTTATCTCTATCCTGGCATATCTTGTGGGGACATATAGTAGCGGCAGCACTGGAAGGAATGAATTATTTTCTTTTTCCCTTCACAGGGAAAAAGGTGAGAGAATCATTCAAAACATATTTATTCAGTTACTAAAGACACAGGTAATTACTAGATGTAGTACCATGTACATGATTTTTTTGTTTAGGAAGTAGAAAATTAGTTTGATCAGCACAAAATCTGCAGCAGTGCACCAACATACTCAAGAATCTATAATTTTTTCTAAAAATCTTACTGTTTTAGCATATAAAGTAGAATTCAAGTAGCATCTCAGAAAACTAAGGAAAGAAACAGGGTCGATAAATGACTATTGACCATGAATAAAAATTAGTGTTAAATTGTTATTTCTTTCTGCTATCAAGTATGGTTACTTGCCTTTTTTGTTTCATTTTGAAGGCACCACTACTCTCAGATTTTCCTCTTAGAGTATGACGTTCATGTTTACCAGGGTTTTTTTTTTAGTGTGTTATTTGTGATGGAGGATTCAGTATGCAGATTTTGTTGTCAGAAGTCTTTGTGTTCAGGTATTCAAAGCTAATATTTCCTGTTCTCTCAGTAATAATAATATTGAAGTTCATTGTATTAGAGACAGTCAAGAATTCTCTTCTGAATGAAGAACGTTATAGAGATATGCACTCTTTTCATATATGAAAGATGGATCTGTTTATGTAATATACAGAACTGCAGGCAGTGTAAAAGAAACTCAGAAATGTCATTATAGAGTCCTCATTTTTCACTAGTGTAAATTCATGCAATTGCATTTTAAGCACGGTGGCACCAGTTTGTATCAGGTTGGGAACAGCTATTGGGTTCTTAACTAAAACATATGAATTCAGTTGTTTGGGGAAAAAAATGGGGTAGTTCAAAGGCTGAATTTATCTGTGAGGAGCATTCTCACCTCACCAGTGAAGAGATTGGGTATGAGATTTGAATATGCTCGAGTGCAAGTCCAAAGTTTTTTGCTGACTTCCGCGTATATCACCAAAAAGAAAAAAATACTACTGAAATACATGTTTAGGTATCTGCAGGTGCTGTTTTCCAATTCTCTTAGTTTTTTTCTAAAATTATTACTGCTATTCTTTTCCAAACACAGGCTACTTTAGCTTCAGTTATTGTCTGCATTTTTTGTAAGTAATGCACTTGAGTGGTATGAGCAACCACCTTCAAGTATTACTGATTCAGGGATTTTTGGCTAATCCTGTTTTATGCTGGCACATAAATTGCAGTGATTGTGATAGAGTGGTGTTTGTTGGGCACATATTTTAGGGATGACATGTTGCAGGTTTTGGGATACCGTTGCTCTCTGGGTTTGGATTTTGATCCCTCTTGTATCAGTTCAGATTTAAAATATCTATGGGTTGTCCCACTCCTCCCCTTCACCTTGTATCCTTGACATTTTTATAACCCTACATTGATTTTACCAATTGCTGAAATCCCTTGTGTAGAGAAGTTTCTACTTTAGAACTTTGACCCTTCCTTATTCCCTGGCTCCTGTTTTCCAATTATCTTTAACAAATAAAACCCAAACAAAAAGAAAAACCCCAAAAACCCCCAACGAAAAAATTGGTTTAATGTGTTTGTGACATGGCCTAGATTTCCTTTACAAGGTAAATGAAGTGCCATATGGTAATAAAAAATCTACTGCCTAGATAAATATTTAAAAGTTTACATTTCCCACCTTATACAGCAACTTTGTGTATATTTGATAGAGTAGCTCCTAGAAATTATAGCTTTCTCAAGCTTACTAGTCTGATAACAAAGTTGCATTTTTTAGCATTTAAGATTTTTTTGTTGTTGTTTTAGAGTAAGTTGTGTTTTGGTTGGTCCTTTAATATAGATTTCCCCTTATTTTTTCAGATATTTAAAGCTTCAAAAGAAAAGTCCCTACAACAGGAGGACCAGCCCTAACCATACGCTACAAAAGGGGAGCAGATGGTTGTAATAGATCTTATGATGTAATTACCAAGCAGTTCAGGGTTTGGGGAATGAACACTAAGATGTTGTAACTGGGTTTTAGCCAACTGTCATTTTAGTAAGCATTTTTAACACTTGGATGTTTAGTTTACATTCCTGTCTGGTATTATTCTTTTTTTCCCTTGGTCAAGTTTAGTGAATTCATTATTTTTCTTCTGTGTTTGTGGCAGAGTTGCAACTTTGAGCTGCATTTCATGTACTGTTTAAGCAATTGTTAATATTCTATTTATAACGTAGCAGCAAGTACATTTTTTCAGATTTTAATATATATCTTTTGTTGTGGATTCATGCAGTATGTACAGAGCAGCCTAGTCAAATGAAACATAAGATATTATGAATTTTTAAATGTTTCATAACTGCTGAGATAGCACACAGCCTAATTGCATTTTATTAAAAACACTAATCAGGCACACAATATGCTGTGAAGTTTGACTTCTCTCTTTGCACTGATGTTATGTCAACAGTTACACTATATGAATTTCAGGCAATTTTTAAAGTAGCCTAACAAGGTACAGAATGTGTGTGTTTTATTTATACTAGTAAAAGGGCAGATTACTAAATTACACTTTTCAAAAACTCTTTGTGTGAATTAGAACTTTTTATTTATGCCCATTTGATTTACAAAGCAAAAATGTCTGGAGACTACATGTTAGCCTGGCAGGGAATCAGAGGAGATTGCAATACAACTGAGTTGCTGGAATCAGGTTGAATTCAGTAGAATTCTTCTGGTTTGTTTTCCAAATTAATGCTCTCAGAGCTGGATTTAGTAAGCTTTATATTCAGGAATTTATTTTAAAAGTCAAGTTGACATACTTGATTTGCAAATTTTATTTTAAAAAAGGAAAAAAAAACTACGGAAATTCAACCTTGGGAAAAGTACAGTGTCAATATTTAAGACTCACAGTTATAAATGCTCTTATAAGTGGTACATCTGAAATTTAGACTGTGAGTGTTTTAGTATTTTAATATAACAGGTGGGTTTTACCTGTTTTGTGCTGCTGTACCACAATTATGGAGACATATTTTATTCTTTGATATTTTGCATGTGTTCCTTTTTGGCTCAGGAATAATTGCTGTGATTTTAGGAAGTTGCAAAGCCTAATACAGGAGCTTAGGAGAAATAAAGTATGATAGATTTATAAAAAGAAAAATTAATTTGGTAACCCTAACAGTGGTTGCCTTTGGGTTTACAAGGAGACTTTCAAGTTCTGTCACACTGTTTTGAAATCAGGTTTCTAGATGCTTACATTTGTAGTGAAAGGGGCATCATATATGCTTGTCTTTTTTGGTACTGGGATTTCAGTAAGGCTCCTCATGAGGGTTCCATCAGATCAACAAATACACATGTCCTAAAGTGATTTCTTTAGACTTTTCAAGAAAGCAATAATACTCTTAGACTGTGATGTGTCTTGGGATGGGATGTTTTAGTGAAATTACCTGTGATTGTGAATTGCAGAGCAATAATTTTTACAAAGCCATATTTTATGAGGAATCTTGGTAATAATTTTTGAATGGTGAATGGATGACTTTTTATATAACAGTGGCAGCCTATTTGTAGAATTATGGTACTGTGAGAGTATATTATGCTGTGATCAGATTTAAAGTATTTTGTAACTGGGTATGTGATTTTACGTGCTTCATGTTTACAAAAATATGCCAAGCTGAGCAAGGTCAAGTGGACTTTTAAAAAATGTATATTTAATCCATTTTAATGTTTGGCTGCAATAAAACACAGAAGAATATCTTTGTCTTCCTAGTGTCGTCATTTATTCCCAAGTGTGGTAGATGTTAACTATAGGGATAAATATTTGACTAAACCGCTAATTAATATCATTTTTTAAATTATAAATTTGAATATCTTAAAGTACATTTGAAAGCATTATTTACAAGGAGGAAGAAATATAGCATGTAAAATTAATTTTATTTCCGGCTGGTGTTAAGTGAAGGAAACGGGCAACGTTGTAAGGTCTGTGTCTTCTATAATTGCATAATGTTTGTCCTTTTGGAGTATTAAAGTTCTGCGACCAGTTCTGCAACCATTTTTCCCATGATACGTATTTCTGTTTGTAACTTAAAATGGATGAGATAGCATTCTTTAACAAACACAAATGTCTGGGAAAAGTGTGATATCTACCTTTCATACAGAATATTGTGGTTACGGTCCACAGTTAAATCAAAAGATCTGCACAGTTCTCTGTTTGAAAGCAAAAATCTTCCTTGACCCTTTCAGTTTTCAAACACCTCCATAGCTTTAATGATCAAGTATTGCTGAATATCAGTCTAAGAAAAAGTCAAAAGATTACCTTTCTCTTTATATTTTCACAGTAGTCTTGTTATATCTTAGTAAATCTATGCAATCTTGGATTCAGTTGCTTTTTTTTGGAAATCACAGGAAGAAAATACCAATAAGTAAAGGGTAGGATACTAAAGTTGTATTTTAATACTGACAATTTACTGCAAGTTAAGTGACTTTTTAACATTCTCTGTAATTGAAAAGGGACCGTATCATGGCACTTCTTTCTATTAAATAAAGAAAATGGCTAAGATTTGACATAGGGAAGACACTAAAAAATGTAATGTTTTTACTGAATATCATTTGTAATTTTACATGTTTCAAAAGTTATATGTATGTAAATAAATTGTATTGTACATTTATAGTGTCGATTGATATTCATGTAAAAGCTACAAGGTCTGAAATACATTTTTAGTTGTGACTTGGGGCAGTGTCACATTCAATCACAAACATTTAGATGTATTGTAATACGAAAAATAAATTTAGTCTTCATGGTAGAAACCTTCTTGGGAATGCCTAGTCTGTATATTACACAGTGATAGCAGTCCCAGCCTGTAGAGCTTAGCTAAAGCTGTTTTGTCTGTGATTTTGATCTAGATTTGTTTTACTGGAAATGGAGAAATTGAGTAAAGGAATTGAAGAGCTAAGATTTGAGCTACAATTGGTTTAAATTGATGACAAGATAATCTCAATATTTATTATCATATCCCTGTCTTTGAGACAGCACATTTTTAAGCTTTTGTCAGAAATAGCATAATTAAAACATTTTGCACCATCAAAGTATGCTAGGGATCAATGTGGGGGGAACAAAGCAATATGTGCTGCATATGATGCTGAAGTGAATTCTTAGTTAAGTGTGGTGAGAGCTGAGAGCAACAAGGTCTTCAGAGCTAACAAGATCAAGTTGTGATGACTTTCAAAAGCAGCTACCTAGAAGGAGAAGCTGAAGTATTAAAAGATCATTGGAGAGGCTTTGGTGAAATCAGTGGCAGCTAATTTAGCATAATGCATGTTGAAAAAAGTCTGAGAGAGTTTGGAGAACTGATTCTAGTGAGTAAATAGATATAGAGAGCTGTAAGTTATATGTTGCATGGGTCTCAGTAATAAAGAAATATGAAGCCAGACAAGACATGGAGATAAAAGCAGGCTTTAGAGTGATGAGGTCATACCCTGATATTCCTGTGATGACAAAGAAGTTGCAGAAATAACATGAATGTTCCAGATGTGTGGAAACGGGTTACTGAGTGACATAGAATGAAGTAGAGAGGTCAGATGAGAATAGCCATGTTGCTGATAAGGGAGAAGATACAGGGAAAATGGGTGACTGAGTAGCATGCTGTATCATGGTAATGTGAGCTGGTAAAAATAATAGAAATATGCATATATAAACTGTTCTGTGTAAAAGCTATAAATATAAATACTCTTTTTAAAATGCAGTGTTTCTGATGACAGACAGATATACTCAACCATTTTATTTATTGTGTGATATGCACAAAAAATAGAAAAGTCAGTGTTTTAGGAAGTACTGTACAATGCTTCCATTAATATACTGTTACAGTAGTAATTATCCCTTAGTATGTAATTGACTCTATAGATCTTTTGTCATTTCATTCAATTTAATTGACAATCTAGATTTCATAATGTAATTGAAGGGGTGAATGACTTTCAGCGTGACCAAATTTATTTCATTTACCATATCATAATCAAGTTCATGCTCATTCTGTCTTGTACTGAATGTAAATTAGAGTTGTAGTGTCCATACATTCAGTAGCAGCAGTTGTCAACCTGTAGTAAAGAATGAAATTAGAATGTTAAATAATTTGATTTCATCTGCATGCATAACCCAGTTTCTCTGTGGAAAAGTGGAATGTTTTCCAGCATTTTTAAATAGTGTATTTTATTCACACTATAATGCTTATGAGCAGTCAGCCTTAAAAAACAGTGAAGACTGAATATTCTGATGAGGTTTCTCTAAATTACTTGGAAATTAAAGAAAATGTTTTTAATATATATAAGAATACGTCAAAATTAAGCAGTGTATGTTAAAGAGGAAAATAACTAACTAAAAAGCCAACTGACCACGCTGTTTAGCGGTCTCTAAGTTTATTAGGAGGAAATATTGGAAGCTTCCCAGGACAGAATTGGAAACAGTGTTAGAATTGTGAGGCAAGATGCTTCATATGTTATAGAAAAAGGCAAGATCAAAATGTGTTTAGAGTGGGAAAAAAGATATTTATGTATCTATCACCTTCATGATGTACACCTACATGATTTGGGTGCAAGATGTAGTCTGCCTTTGCTACAGGCTGTCTTAATGCTTGGTTAATATTTACCTATGCAGTCAAATGTTTACAAAGCAGCTGTTAAATTATTTTAGAAGTTGAAGAAAGACAAAAACTTCCAAGTGCCCAAGCCACTTCTGAAAATGAGACTTTCAATTGATTTTGTTTTTTGCATTTTAGTGCAATGTGTGTATTAAATTAGTGTTCCCAATAATTTTTAATTAGTGAGCACTCCTTCTTGTAAATTAGTTTGCATTTTAAGTGTGTATCACCAAAATCTACTAAATATCTACAGGGGAAGTTCCAGGAAATATTTTGTGATTGAAACTGTAATACAATATTTTAAGCATCAGCAAGGAAAGACCTTATATAGTTGAGGCAATAATCTATGGAATAAAAATGGAACAAAAATGTCCTGTTGGCTCAATTATGTTTTGAATATAAGTTTAAATTTTCTTGTATCTCTTCTTTTATCAACTGTTAACATAAATTTGTTTCAATGAAATTATATTTTTGATATTCTAGGGAAAAGTGAAAAAGTAACTGAACAAGACAAAACAGAAAAAGGTAAGTCTGAAAGTAACATTCTGTTCTGAAATTCAAATCCATACTTTCTGGGAAGTTTGATTTAAACCAGATTAAATAGTAATGAAGCTTAGCTCCTGTATATCTGATGTATATAAACTGCAATTGAATAAACATCCAGAGAGCATATGCTTTTGTAAGTAAATACACAGTTGTTTCGAAGGTTGGCATCAATGTATTCTCCTCTTACATGTTATATATTACAGATAGAATGATAGAATCATTTACATTGGAAAATACCTTTAAGATCAAGTCCAACTGTTGACCTAACACAGAACCACGTCTCTAAGTAACACATCTTTTAAATACCACCAGGGCAGCCTGACAAATCTAGCAAAGGAATTTTTCCTGGTATCCAATCTAAACCACCCCTGAAGCAACTTGAGGCTACTGCCTCCTGTCCTGTCACTGAGAGAAGAGACCAATCCCTACCCCCCTACAACCACCTTTCAGATAGTTGTAGAGACCTCTGTGGTCTCCCTGAGCTTCTTTTCTCCAGGCTAAACAATCTTAGCTCCTTCAGTTGCTCCTCATAAGGCTTGTGCTCCAGACCCTTCACCAGCTTTGATGCCCTTCTCTTGACACACTCGAGCACCTCAGTGTCTTTATTATAGTGGCCCAAGGCTGATCACAGGATCCAGATCCACCCTCACCAGTGCTGAGAACAGGAGGACAATCACAGCTCTAATCCTGCTGGGCACCCTATTTCTGATCCAAGCCAGCATGCCATTGGGCTTCTTGCCCACCTGGACACACTGCTGGCTCGTGTTCAGCCATCTGTTGACCAGTACCCTGAGGTGCTCTTCCGATGGGCAGCTTTCAAGCCACTCTTCCCCAAGCCTGTAGCCTTGCAGTGGGTCGTGGGGTGATTGTGACAACTCCTGCTGCTTCAGGAGTAAAATGTTCAGTGTCGTACTCCTAGTTTAGGATTCTGCAGATCAGTTTCACCAAGCTCCTCCGCACCTGTGGGCAAGAGTCAGCCTGGGCAACCTTGCCCCAGGAGCCAGGTTCAGCACTGCCAACTCTGGTAAGCCTGGAGAGACAGGTGACATTAAAATTGGTCCTTGACAATTCCATGTTTGCCAAGTAAGGCTTTCTGTGTGGCTCAGTTTAGGTAGGAAGATGCAGAGGCAGAAGTGATGGAAAAGAAGTTTTGATAAAGAGCACTGTGAATCCATTGTCTGGAGAAAGAGCTTACACACTTAGCTCACCTCCAGCATTGTCACCTCAGGTTAGGTGGGCTGAGTTCCACCTTTGCAAGCTCTACTTTTAGGAGTATAATAGTACCTATTGATTTACATATTTGATATTGGCTACAATTAAATATATATGAACTGTGTGCAGAAGGACCAACACAGAAGTCTAGTTCTCAAAGTCCAAAACTGCTGCCTAATGCCATTCTGAACTAAATATATAAGACATTAGAATATTTATGTGTATTTTTTACAGAAAGTCGAGGGAGAAAATTCCTTCTGGTCTTATCAAAGGATTGCTTCAGTCTAGGCTTTGAATGAAGCCCAAAGACTTAATGGTGAAAGAGAGAAGTGAATGATGGACATACATGCCAAAAATAATCATTCTTCAGTTCTTTCTTATGATCAACTTCTAACCAACCAACAATAATTCATACAGAAAGCCCTGTAGAATAATTTTTACTGCAAGGAAAATGGTTCTGGAATAGCTGCAGCTAAAGATTTATTATAATCATTAGATTCCGCCTTTATTAGTCCCTAAAATGCCTCAATTTTTATTGTCTGATTACTTCCCCAGATAAGTTGATTATAGTGTTTTGCCTGTTCTACCAGTATAGTTTAGAAAGATCCTTTAATTATCATAGTGCTCCTGCCTTGAAATTGTTGAGATGCAGTTACTTGGTTTTATACCTTCCAAGTTATCATTTATGGAAACCCGTAAAATAAGTGGATCACTTACACTCTCTGTATCACACATAATGAGCTTCCTAAACAACAGGACAATGACAGGGGTTTTTTGTCATCATCAAATTCTCATTCACGCACCCACTGAGAGGCAGCACAATTTCCAAAACTAATTTGGGTAAGGATATGGGGCTAGTATGAGGAGGGAGGGGAATTACTTGAGCAAATTTTGAATTCAAGGTAAAATTAATTGATCTGCTTATATATATGTGTATGTTTTTCAACCCATAACTGAAGTTTTGGAACTTGGATTGGGAAGGTTGGGAGGGCTGGGGATGGGACAGCGAGGGGAATTAGTGAAACAGAAGGTCATGAAATTAGTTGGAAAACAGTGACAGACCATGATCATTGGTATCTACTTGTCATTGTCCCACACTCAGAAGTTACCATCCGCAAGTTGCCAAGAGCATTATTACTGAATTTGTATCACAGCAAGGAATAGGAAGGTGTTTAGAAAACAAAGCCTATGCCCCCCCTGGAAATTGCTTCCTTAGTTTTTGACAGTTTAAGATGGAGAACTGACAGGAGGAGCCTTCGCTGCGAGTGACTGAGACTGTATCACATGAGGAGGTTTTTAATTCAGATTAGCTTTAGAGGTGGCATAACATGGGAAGACATAACTATATAGTTAAAACCTCTACAGTTAAATAGTTACAGCTCTTATTAAAACTGCATTGAAGACTTAAATCATAGCATTATAGAATAGTTCGGGTTGAAAGGGACCTTTGAAGGCCACCTAGTCCAGCCCCTGCAATGAGCAGGGGCATCTTCAATTTAACTGCCCACAGTAAGGACAACATACAGTGGTGGCAGCAGGATTGTTCCAGTGCAATTCAAAAACTGGGGGCCGTATGTCCTCAAGGTGACCGTAAAGACCAGGCTTTATTTTGAATTGTTATGCCTTGTGGGTAACTAAAAGCCAGAGTCCTAACTCCTGGCTGTTTTGCATGCCACTATTAGCAGATGTATGATTGAGAAAGCCACCAGGAATGCTCCCTTAACATTATAATGATGACATGAAAGAATTAATAAGTAAATAAAAAAATTAATTACAAGAACCAAACCACATTTACAAAGGGTTTTGTTAGATAGGGAGTAGTATCTTTCTGTCTTCATGTTTTCTCCCCAAGTCCAAGGAGAGATTGTAATGATTTTGTCTCACCATTTCTGAGGAACTGAAAATTTCATGCTAATATGTAATATGTACTCTCATAATCACAGAGCAGCCTACTGCCCCTCTCAATTAACTCTAAATCCTACAGCTTTAGTTTCCAAACATTAAGGCAAGACCGTTTATCCTATGTGGAAGGCAATCTTCCTCCCAAAACTCCAAGTTAGACCAGCCAGGCTGTCAGTCTTTGCTATCAATGAACAGACAAGGTTCAAAATTTCATCTCTGGTGCAGGAGGTAAGCCTGCCCTCCCACCTCACCATTTTTCCTGGGCTCTGAACATGAAGGGAGCAGAGGGCTTAAGAAAAGGAATAGTTAGCACTCAGAGCAAAGGAGGAAGGAGGAGAAAAGGGCAGCAAGAATGAGTGTAAAAGTGCCTCATCTAGTCCTATTTGAGATGCCTTCCTGGCCATGGCTGCTCGCAGCTAACAAGCTCACTGTTTGCAGTGTCCTTCTTCCTGGCATGTCTGTTGTGTCACAATAAAATCACAGAATTGTGTAGAATGTCTGCTCTCAACTTTTTACAAGGCACAAGAATGAGAGGTGATTTGTATTATGTGTATGAAAGTGCATACTACTTTTTAGAGGTAAACACCAATTGTGCTGGGATTTTTAATAGCAGCATGTTATTATCTTCCACTTAGCTTGCTCAGGAACAAAACTGTTCGTGTATTCTTTGATCAGAGGCTCAGAGTACATCAGCAAGGACAGAACAGCTCATGCTATGTGTTATGCTAAACGTATTCTATCTTTTATCTTTTCAGAAAACAAGTAGTTGAAGCCTTTACAGTGTAGAAAATATTTTGACCCACTTACAAGTAACTTTCTATCTCTTAAAATGCCAAGTGCATGGTGTCTCTTTAGGGTTAAAAAAAATATATATTAATCATGAAAGATAATTATGAGAGTATTCAATATTTTTGTCAATATTCTGGCTAAGGATATTAGCTGTTTTGAGATAATAGGCTGATGTCTAATCAGGCAGGTCATCAGTATTTTCTCCATTAGGGGATAAGGTTTTCCTTAGCCTGGATGATTGTTCTGTATTTCAGATGAAAATGTGAAATGGAGAGATTTCACTGTACACCCCTTCCCCCTTCTCTGGAGGCCAGAGAAGATTAATTTACTCCATTTTAGAAGTATTATTACTAGTTATTTGTGGTTTTTTCTGTATTGCTTTGGACTTAGTGTCATATGTAATCAATTTTTTTTACATGTTCTAGTTATCAGTCTTTTTTTTTTTTTTCCCTCTTGTTGCTTCATGTAATTGGTTCAGATGCATTTCCTTCATTAACATAATTGGCTACTTGGCATTTTATACCAATTTCAAACCTTATGTTCTGCTCAGTTATACAGGACCATTCAGACATTTGTCTACAAATCCTAAAAACGTTTAAACTCCTTGATTATTATTTCTTCAGACAGATTTTTACATTAAAAGCTGTCAAGTATCAAGAAATATAATTCTGTGAATAAATTGACATGCAGTTTGCAAATTTTTTTTTTACACTGTTTGTCTGAACAGTTACTGAAGATAAAAAGATCTGCTTCAGATGAACATATACAGAATTTGATTTTTTAAATGTTAGTGGTATTTTGGTTTTACAGAAGAAAGCTAATAATAACAGTGGTAATTGAGATTGCTTTCTATCATGATGCTTTTTAATCAGTTATGGCTTTTCTGAAATTATAGCACTGAGATGAAATTTTGCATTGGGAAAAGTTTGTGAACTTTGATATCCTGTTGCTGGCATAGGGACAGGAGAAATCTTGGTCACTGTGATGACTGGCACCACAAGCTTCTGTGGGGTTTTTTTGATTATTAGGTGAGAAATGGAAGTTACCTGTGTAATTATAGTGTTGGCACTAAAGCTCATTGACATACAGAAGTATATTGCTGAAATTGTAGAACATAAGGCGGAACCCTAAAACTTCCTTTGTCTGTTTGGTTGACTGAAGGCCTCATCAGCTGTGTGCATTGTTCCTGGCAGATGCTTATACAACATGTTCTTACAAATTTTCAGTAATTAGAATTCCACAGATGCCCTCAGCAACCTGTTCTACTGTGCTTGCTCATAGATAGTAGTTCCAGATGTTCAAGCTGAATTTCCTGCTGTAGCAATTTTAAGTCTTCTATTCCTTATCCTGATTATGATGATACTGAAAATAATTTATTCTTTTCATCTCTGTAGCTACTTTTTACAGAGCAGTGTGTACCCCTCTTCCACTGGCAAACTCTTACTACTGCCTTTTTACCCTTCTTTGTTTCCTGCTTAATCAAATGTAAATGTTGCTCCCCTCCCCACTCCAACAATTAAAGGCAAAATATTTTTAAACCATTCTTCAAAAGTAAGTGGTTCAATCACATTTAATCATTTGGTTACTTTTCCTTAATTTTTATATGATGTTCTTGTGGTCTGAAGAATATCTAGCAGTGCATTCATTCAAAAGAAATTTCTCTGTCCTTTGTAGGGAAAAAAAAAAAAAAAAAAGACTGTCACTGCTTTTGGTGATGACAAGGTGCTTTTCAGCATGAATTCAAAATATGCCTGGTGTTTTACGTTTCATATGCCAGAACAAGTGTATAAAATAACTATTTCATCATCTTTCATTGAATTACATGACAGGCTATTAAGTTTGTTGCACACTTTTTTCTGTTTCTTTTTATTTTCTTCTATATGTTAATAAGGGAGATATGAAATTACTTGTCATCACTGGTAATTGTTTATTCTCCAGCACAAGAACTAGCATGCTGCTTTTTACAGGAATTCTTTCTAGCTTGCTGCTTTGACAGTGGAAACCATTTTCTTTGAGAGAGTCTTAAGGAATTCTGTGACAACAGTCCTAGATAGAAAGCCTATGCTTACATCCAAGGCTATTATTGAAAATCCTCAGTATTCTTGAAAGACCATAGTATGATACATAAAAAAATTATTACCATTTTAATATGTAACCTGATTTGGACAAGAAACTACCCTGGCACTTGTGTGATTGTGCACAACTTCAGTGACGTGGTGAAATCTGTCACTGAAGAAAAATTACAGGTTTTTTCCTCTGAAAACAGATGAGTTAACTTCTTTGTAAGGTTGAATTTAATATATTTGGTCACATCTGCTAAAAGGTTATTACACTAGAAGGAGGCAATGGATAATTTATTAAAATACTCCTGCAGGGAGATAGCAGGCTATCTGGTTAATATAGAGGAATGCTTGATGGTTACACTGAAAGCTCCCTGGTGAATCCTTTAACTTAGGAGTAGAACAAGAGATGAAAATGATTGCTCGTTATATAATGTTTACTGTGTTATATTGGTGCCTAGCAGATGAATAATATTTATGTTAACAGCTCCTTTCCAGCTTTTTATATTGATCTCCTGCTGGTCTAGAGATGATATATAATTGTACTGAGAATAGGAAGATAATACTTCTTTATAATGGAGGGCAACAAAAAGGTTCTTCCAACACATCACCCAGCTTGGATATGAAGGGAAAGATATTATATCTTTGCCACAGACTTCTAAGAATTTCATTTACTCTTTCTTGATGAGCTGTTTCACATCTCCTTGTATATTCAAAGGAACAGCAGAAACAGTGTCCCACAGGCAAGAGAAGGTTCTTTGCGGGTGAGAAAGCTTCATTCCTTTGCCTCAAAGGTGCCTTGCTGTTGCCATGCTTACTGAAGGACCAGGTGACTCTGTCTTTTCATGGGTGCTGAAAGCTAAAAAGCTGACAAATGGCTGTCCTGTCTTACTGAATATACAGTTGCTGTGTAACTGACTAGCCTTAGATAAAGATTTTCATTCGTGCCGTAAGAACTGAAAATTGACATTCTAGTTGTGGTTGACATTATTTCTTGTGTGTATGTACAGCCTCCTTTTTAGAGAACAGAAATTAAACCAAGTGTTTGGTGGTGGTGTCCAGCTGGAAGCTCCCCAGGTCATGTACTCAGAGGAACTGACATACCTCAGTTTTCCTGCTAACAACAAAGGACAGTTTCTCATGACAGCTAAGAGCTCAATGAACCTAAAAAAATCCTCCGGGTTGTTTTCTTTCAGTAATTCCTTGGGCTGATGCCTCTGGGTTCATCCAAACCTGCTGTTGAGAAAGCCAGGCCTTAGAAATAGCAATGGTTGCTTGAAAAACAAGGTAGTATATTTTTAGGAAAAAAAAAAAAAAAAAAAATGCAAAGGCAAAACCCAACAAACCTTTTACATGTTATGGATTGTTCTTTTCAGGCCCAGTGATGTTACATGAGAAACTTCTGACCATACCTGTTAGTCATTGTGGACTGAAGGTTTGGGTGGAATGATTCTTGCTCTTGTGATAAGAGCTGCTTCTGTGAGTTTTACAGGATTCAAGGGGTGTGAACACTTGGAAGAGAGCCAGTGCTCTGCTCCTTAATCCTTATTAACTGCCTGAAAATGCAGCAGAAACATTGCTTTCCTATTAAATGGGTGATATTAAAGTAAGACAGAGCAAGACTGGAATTGTCCACAGATTGGAAAGCATTGCTTTCCAATTTCCTTCCTTCCTTGGGGAAGGAACAACAAACATCAAAAACATGTATATCATGAAAAAAACACAAAACAAAGCTCCTCTTTGGTCATTTTAGTTCTATAATAACTACATTCCTTAAGTGCATTGTTGTGTGCTTCGGTAGAAATGCTTAATTTCAAGTCATAGGTTACAATGAAAACCTGAAGTGTTTAGGGGAGCAAAACCAAAATATTGAAGTATGTTATTTGGTGATTTATCCTGGAAAAGGAGTAAACTCCTATATGTCAGACAATTCCAGTCGTTTTTTCTTCTTAACGTCTCAGTAACTAATGCAATGGAAAATTACAGTCCCTTCTGTTATAAGAAGGATCAACAAGGGTATTGTAATCCTAATGCACTGCTGCTTTAGAACCTTTCCTTTATAAATCTTAATTTATTTTTTTTAAAAGCTTCATATGACCTTTGTGAATAAGTGAATGGAATTTGATGGAATAGCTTGAATTCTGCTTAAAATCTGTTTCCCTCTTGCCTCTGAAAAGCAATAGCATCTATTCATCTGTGCATACCAATGCTACAGAAGTTTAAAAAGGTAAAGTAAGAAAAACATCACAGCACAGAGCTGTCCAAGTTCAGCATTGAACATGACAGTTAAAGTTTTACACAAAAAACCCTCAAAAGTAGTCAAGGGTGTTTATTTTTCATCCCATACAGAAGCAGCTCAGACTTAGGAGATCCTCTAGTGATTTGATGGACTTAGTATTGGTTTAGCATTAACTAAGGCGTTGGTCTTTCATGCTATTAATGACTTATCCTCCGTAGAGGGGGGGGGGAAAGCAGTAGTGCATAATTAAAGCAAAAGCATGTGCTACTAATTACAGATATACATAATTAGTCATTACCTGTATCAGTCGATACATATTTCTGTGTCAGGAAAGGTGGAGTCCTTTTTTCCTAATGAAGTGCAAAAGTAAAGTTAGGCTGTAGCAGATGTGGAGAAAAGCAGTTACCTGCTGCCATATCCTTTCAGTAGCATATTTGCATTTTTAGGAAAAAAGCTACTATACTTAATGCAACCAAATAGACACTGTTTAAGAGTGAAGTGCTGTGAAGTAAATAGCTGTTTAAATTGACACCATTTACTTCAATTTGCTTCAAATGCAGTTCACACAATTTACTTCAGTGCTGGTTTGCTGCTGCTCCTCTGCTCCTGTGTGATAGCTTACTAAGCTGTAGAAACTTGATCACTTCAAGGTCTTGATCTGGGTCCACAGTATTTCAGTGCTGAACTTGTTTTCAGCAGGAAGTTTGACTCCTTGACTCCTAACTGGAGTAACTGTGATTTCTACGAACTATTCTAATCACAGAATGACAGAATGGGTCATGTTGGAAGGGATCACACTGAATCATCTGGTCCAACCTCTCTGCTCAAGCAGGGTCATCCCAGAGTACATTGCACAGAATTGTATCCAGATGGTTCTTAAGTATCTCCAGTGAGAGCGACTCCACAGCCTCTCTGAGCAATCTGTTCCAGTGCTCAGTCACTCGCACAGTGAAGTGCTTCCTCATGTTCAGGTGGAACTTCCTGTGCATCAGTTTCTACCCGTTGCATGCATCTAGTCCTATTGTTAGGCACCTCTGAGAAGAGCCTGGCTCCATCCTTCTTTGCGCCTTCCTTTCAGGTACTTACAGACATTGATGAGGTCCCTTCTCAGTCTTCTCAAGGCTAAACAAGCAGAGCTCTCTCAGCTTTTCCTTGTAAGGGAGTTGCTTCAGTCCCTTGATCATATTTGTCACCCTCTGCTGGACCTGCTCCAGGAGCTCCATGTCTCTCTTGTACAGAGGAGCCCAGATCTGGACCCAGCACTCCAGATGTGACCTCACTAATTGCTCTAGGCAGTGAGGTAGACATATACAGTCACAACTTCTAGAAACTACTAATATGTCCTGGTAATCATGTTTTTCATAATACCATATAAACATGGAAAAATAGCAGTTCTCTTTGTTCTTCCGTGTCTATTGAACAATTTGGGGGAAAAAATCCTTGACTATTACATGATGAAAGATTCTTTATGCAAAACTTGACTGTTAAGTTATTCAATCTGAATGACTGAAGTTTTCTTTTTCATATAGGAGTTTGTTATTGTAATAAATAAGAAATCAGTTTCTTTTCAGTGTAATTTGAAACTGCCTCCCTAGAAAATCCTGCACTTTACCAGCTTATTCCCTAGTTCAATGGTACTCCACACAATTGCTGTGAAATGCAAAAGAAGTAATGAACTGTGTTTTTTATATCTTCTAGCTAAAAAGAAGAAGAAGCCAAAGCTCTTAAACAAGTTTGATAAGACCATTAAAGCTGAACTGGATGCTGCAGAAAAACTACGTAAAAAAGTAAGTTTTGAATGTTTCACTTAGGACTGTAGGCAGTGGACAAAAATGAATAAAATAAAAACTTAGAAAAAGGAAGAATGACTTTTAGATTATATTTTGTAAAATTAACTTTTTTAAATTAAATATTCAGTGCATATTTGTCCTTCAATTTTAGCTCCTGCTGGATGTTTTATTTAAATTTTTTCAAGTCATAAGTGTATGTCTGTTCATGTATGTTTTCTCACTGTTAATGTTGAAAATATTTAGCTTAACTATTGAATTTATGCTTAAATTAGTCACATGGAACAGGATTAGTTCTGTCCTACCACTGTTGTCCATTTGAGTACTGAAGTCAGCTTTTACCAGAGAACTTAATACGTGTGTGTTAATATGGAACTCTCAGGAAGTGTTTGTATGCTTCAGAGCATTAGGTGCAGATCTTGAAGTAAGTGTTGTTTCTGTTGGGATTCTATGTATGTCCTATAAGCATTTCTGCTGCCGTGCAACTCCCTGGAGAACAAAGCAGATGTTCCTTCTTCTCACCAGTGGCAGCAAGACCTTAACATCAGTCAGTCAGTTTGGGTAGTTCTGAGTTTAATAACTTACAATAGAATTACAGAATCATAGAGTGAACTAGGTTGGAAAAGAACTTGACAATGAAAAGCAAGCAAACAAAAAAACCCAACAGTAAGAAAGCTCTTCAGTCATCTCCCCTTTTAGGTTCCAATTTTATCCTTTTGTTTGAGTATTTCAGAAAAATAAGACCTTTGCAGAGATGTGAGATCCCTTTTCCATAAGTGAGATGAAATAATGAACTTGTGGCTGCTAGAAATTAAATGCCTTAAGTCTTTTGGATGTAAATCTTCTAAAAACTCTGATACACCTCACAGACAGTCCTAGCACATAAAACACAACTGCAGGGTTTTGTTGTACCCTGGATTTAAAATGGATGAGCAAGGAGTTATACTATGTTCAGTACAGTACAGTAAAGTACAATAAAGACCATTTTAGTCACTGCAGATATAGGATTATTCTTAATTTTCAGAACACTCTGCCGTTTAGACTTTATATTGCCATCTGTGCAGCCCCAGAGTTCTGGTAGTCCTATGATGGGACTAGAGTGCTATTAGAGAATACTAACCTCATGCTGCCTCTACTGTTATCATTAGAAGCCTCCTTTACATGTGTAGAATATAAAACTGAAAGGAATTTTCATGCTTTTTGTTACTTACACAACTGATTAATCAAACCAAGGTGTAGCAGAAACTTTTGATGAGCCTATAGTCACTTTGCTGACTCTCTTTTCCTGCTTGCGTCTCTCCGTAAGTTACGGATGGCCATGCTTGTCATGTAGGAATCAGGATAAATTTAGTAACAAATCACACATGTAATATTTGAAGAGAGCAGGGGAGTTGTGTGTAATAGCCCACTAATATTTATAAAGCTATAAGAGCTGGAAGTGGCAGCAAGGTCTGTTGCCAAATATTGACAAGCAGTGCTTAGCACCTGTTTGACACTGTGGCTGGTTCTTCTCAACTTCCATCCCTATTTGCTAGTCAGCATCCATCACAAGAACACCGTAGTTACCTTTGGACTTGGTGTGAGATAGGGAAGAGACACAGAGCACGTGGGAGGTGTCCTGAGGGACATGGTTATACAAGAGATTTGGAGGAAACAGCCATACACTATGGATAAGTCTACAGTATTTCCCCTAGAAGAACTGTAGTTACGATGCTGTTCATCAGAGAAGTGCGCGGAGAGAAAATTTCCACATATGTCTAGAACTTTCTTCCTATTCTCTGTTATATTCATTTTGGACTTTGTTATTAGCAGTAGAACCTTTACTTTTTTATGTAGACAGGTTATTGTCATCTCAGCATTTTGTCCAGTCAACAAAAGGAAAGTGAGTAAAATTGAAAAAAAGAAAAAGCTATTTGTTTTAACCCTGAAAAGTAGGTAATATTGTTTCATAAACAATGACAATGAATTTCTCTTAAATAAAAGGAATCCTAACAAAAATATAAGTGAAAACTGTTGATTCAGAGTACATTGTTTATTTTGGGGGGGGTGGGGGGGTGATTTTGGAAATTTATGTGTTATTAGGTCATGCATCCTTCAGCATTTTTATTAGATAGAATTGCTGATAAATATCTCTGCTTTCCAGGGAAAAGTTGAAGAAGCTCTAAGGGCCTTTGAAGAATTAGTGAATCAATATCCACAGAGTCCTCGAGCAAGATACGGAAAAGCACAGGTATTTAAAAAAAACCCCTATAAATGTTAAAAAAGCTAAAATAAACCCTTTTTTACCAATGGAGTTATAAACCCCAGTCAGAATTAATTTATAAATTTGTGGAGGTTTTCTGTGCAATCTGTCATATCATATCTCTTTCAGTCCACTGTCCTTCCCCAATTACTTTGGCAGCTTTTGTCTAACTTGAGTCTAGTGGAAAGCACTGTAAATAAGACAAAAATAAGATATGCCTGGTAGATCTCACGAGAACTGTCAGGTGAATGGTAAGAGATAAATCCCAACTAATGTCCCAGTGTAGGAACAACAGGCAGAACATAGCTGTTGCATACTGGTTGCTGTAGTTGGTAAATCAACACATCAGTCAGCTCTGGGATAAATGCTGCTTTTTGCTGAGTAGGAATAGGGAAAAGGATATAGGGAAAGTCTTAAAGAACACTGATTCTTAGGGAAGGAGGCTTAATTAGGTTTTTGGGGTTTGTTTGGGGGTTTTTTTTGTTTGGTTTTTTTTTTTTTGTGGAGAGAGTTGTGTTTCAGGTGTTCTTCTTCAAAAAGAGCCAACCAGAATGCAACAGAAAATAAACTCTGCTTTCATAATATTTTCGAACTGTGTTGGGATGTCTCAGAAGGGAACGATCTTTGAATTTTCAAAAACAGTACAATAATCCTACTGCACTAGGAGTAATAAACAGCTCCTTGAACTCATGTTACTCAAGATGAACAAAATGTAGGAAGGAATTGTGCTGTTAGACAATTAATAAGGCACTTGAACTGGAGTTACAGCCAGTTTTCAATTGGTTAATAATAGATATGCTAGAACCAAAGCCATGATTATCCAAGATACTATCACATAAGCACTTGATGCACAGCAAACCAAATCTTTGCCCTTGAAAAAAGGAAAAGCAAATTTCCTAGTGAATGTATTTCAGAGAAAATAAATTATTACTTAAAACTGATTTCTGAAGTTATCTCTGAAACTGCATGATGAATTGTTTGGCTGAGTAACCATATACTTTGGGGTTTCCCATACTCAATTTCAAAGCAAATCAAGGGAAAAAAATTAAAGGACAGAAGTGCAAAAATATTTCAGATACTTGCTACAGCATATACAGCAAACACAGTTGAAGTAGTTTCATTTAATGTGTATCATTGATACAACAGTGAATTTAAATAGACTAACAAGAGCTTCTGCACCTGTAGTGCTTGCAATGCTCTGCAAATTGACTTAAGAAAGAATGTATGCCAATAGTAGTGTTTGGGAAGAATGGATTAAGCACATGAAAATGCATGCATTTATATAAACAATTCAAAGCCTTGAAAAATTCTGCATTTGAGACATAATCTTACTTTTTCAGCAAACAAATTATGAAAGCTCCTTACCACAGGTGAAATCAGTGATAGTTTCTATTAGATTCACTGAAGCTGTAAGAGAGCTCATATATCCTTTGATTTCACTGTAGAGAGCTCATATATCCTTTAGTCTGCTTCTGAATTTAACGGATGAGCTATTTGATGAACAAGAGTTGTAGGGTAGATGTTCTATCTACATATGCAAGAGGAAAGGCAATTCCTAATTCATTTTCTAAGAAAGAGCATAAATAAATTTGTGTCAGGATAGATTAAAGAAATATTTGTTGGTATGTTTTGATCTGTATATTACTGCCTGTACGCCAGTAGTCCGCAGGCAAAATTTTGTGTTCCTTCTGTATTATTAAAAAAGATTGCTTCATTTATTTTTTGAAAGCAGAAATTCTGAATTCTACAAATATTAATCAAAAGTGTGTGTCAATGTATGTTTTAGGTGTAAATCTTCTCATCTTCCTGCTTTCAAACAGTTTGTAGCTCACAAGAACTAATGGTAATGCTAATGTGCCTTCCCATAAAGCACAACCCATAGTCTAACAGTTACATAGTTTGCCTGTTAAGAAAACAGTTATTTTTAAGATTAATGGATTATTAAGTGTTCTAGTGAGGGTTTTGTGATTTTTTCTAGTCAGAAGATGATTTAGCTGAGAAAATGAGAAGCAATGAGATGCTGCAACAAGCTATCAACACCTATGATGAAGTGGTTAGTCTGCCAAATGTCCCTTCAGATCTGATAAAACTGAGCTTGAAACGAGAAGCAGACAGGCAGCAGTTCCTTGGTAAGTTTTGAGGGTGGTGTAAAAATTACGGAAATTGTGTGAGCAAGACTTTCAAGAGATCACTAAAGACTTAAAATGTCAATTCCATTGAATTTTTGGTAGGACTTGTCCTCCTAATATCTTAAATGCTAATGAAAAAAATTGAAATGATTTAATTTTTTTCTAGGGAACTAGTGTATATATGTATATATAAATACATAATTTATATACAATATAATAATTTGCTTTTATGATAATAGTGCCTATAGAAAGCTGCAATAGATGGTACGAGAAGCTATGATGAGAGGTGGTCAAAAGTTTTTATTGACAGAGAAAGAAGAAATCTTTTTCTCCTGAAGCTGAAGAAGATCAAGTGGACATTAGTGGCATAAGTAGAGTAAATATACTCAGAATAAACTTTCAGTAAACAGAGAAGAATGGAATTGAACTTGAGGATAACATCATTTTAGATTATAGATTTAGATATCGGTTCTATGATGTATGAGAAGTCCTGATTACAATATGAGGCATAATCAACTTCGGAGAAAAGAGTTCTGTTCCCATGGGTTGAATTTTTAGTATCAACTTGTTTTGATCTTGCTGTTCCTTTACAAGACCTCATCTAGGAAGCTGAGGAACATACCTAATTTTAAGCATGTATAGCATCATAAATTTCATAATGGAAATAGAGTAGAACTATACTTTGATGCTAGAAATGCATTTAATTACATAATTATGATTATTATTATATGTTTACTTAGTTTTACTGAGTGCTTTGATATCTGTGTATGACAGAGGAACCAAAGCTGCTGCACTGTGAAGGATTCTCCACAAGAGGCTACCATAACACTGTATGATGTGCACTTTCAGTGATTCCGTGAAATATTCCTGGTATTGCTACACCCCCAGCGCCAGCCAAGCAGCTGAATGTGCTCCTATCTGCACAAGCTTTTTCAAGTTCTCCTTCTTGATTGTTAGTGAAAGTGGAGCAATTGGCTCTGATTTGTGTTTTTTTAAGATGTTGTGTAAAGGTCTTGCTACTGTTACTCGTATCTGCAGTTGTGATTAAGTCTTGTTCAATCAACTCAGGTCGCATGAGGGGCTCCCTGATTACTCTACAGAAATTAGTTCAGCTGTTTCCTGGTGATACTTCCTTCAAGAACGACCTCGGTGTTGGTTACCTGTTGATAGGAGATAACAGCAATGCTAAGAAAGTATATGAAGAGGTGAGTTTCCATTCCAGCCAAGGAAAAATATTATTTGCATTCACATGTAATGTTTTGAAGGGTTAACATAGATACGATTCTTTTTTCTAGTGCAATTATCTTCAAATTTTTATTCAGATTTCTTGGTATTGTTATGCTAAGTTTTTCCTCACAGACAGAGAAATGCAGATTTGTTTCATATGCTTCATAATATTTGAAATCTTACACCTTCTGGTAGCCAGGCTTGGAGTATACTGACAACACATCTAGATGTGTCGTATGTAATGTGTAATATGTAATGTATAGTATTAAAAATTATCCAATCTGCAAAACAAGGAAAGCAGAAGCCAGTTTCTTTACAGGAACAGCATCTCTAAATATGTGATCAAGTATTTAACTATTCAGATATTTAACCTTTGGTTTTTCATCATGTTGTAGGCATCTTAAATTCTGTTTTTCTTTCATGTTTGTAGTGTGGACAATTGATTGGATTTGTATCCTGTCTTATACTATGGTTATTTGGCTGGGGAAACTTCACAGCCAGGAAGGGCCACTCTGCTCCTGTGATCTAGAAACCCTGTTAATATCTGGAAGCTGACAGATGTGGAGCCTGACATCATTGCTAGAGCACAAGCTGTCAGCGCCTGACCAGAGATGGTCTTGTTGATGTTGGCACGCTTGTTGCAGGCTTGTTTGGTACAGACCTGGTATGGTAGTTGGCTGGTTATGTAGGTTGGAGAGGAGTCAGCATGATCACTACCACCTCCTGAGAATAAAGGCCCAGTTGTCCATCCCCCACATCTGGGAGTCTGAGGGGATTCTCATCTCTGGTGGTTTCTCAGAGAGAAGGAAGACGTTCAACCACATGGTTGGAAGCAGGAGCCAAAAGCTATAACACCAGGTTTTTTCCTCAAGCTCCTCTGGGAGACTCAGATGTTGCCAGAATAATGTTTGCTTGGCTACTTTGTAAGCCCCTCCATAAAACGTTTCTCTTCAGTAGCTGTCAAAATTTCTCAGAGGATTGGAAATATCAGCTTTTAAAGATGGAATTTATTAACCAAAGCTGCTACTCAAGCTGCAAGGAACTTGAGAAAACAAAAACATGCTCCTTTTGGGCAAGATTTTCCTTTGCAATTATTCAGTGTTTTGCTGCAAACAACGCAGTTGTTAGAATTTCTCAATATCAATAATCACAGGAATTTTTGTGTGTGGAAGAAGGTAATGAGCTTGCTATATAATTACTGTAATATAGAGTTTTGTATGCTTCAGAAGAAACATATAGTGCTCTGATTAAGAACTGATGTGCTTTTAATATATTGTTTTCCATTCTTCTTCAGACTCTATCCAGTGTAATTACTCTGTTTTGCTGTTCACTAACCACTGAAATAAAATAGATCATAGTGATGTTCTGTCCTCATAAAAGAACAACAAATAAATTTCTTTAAAAGGAGTTAAATTTATTCTCTTTTAACATCACAGTGGGTTTGCCCGTATTCTGGATATTCCTCAGGCAGAATTCCAGCACAGTGATATAAATTTGTTGTTGTAACTCAGGATACATTTACACTGAGAATCTTAAGAAATAATACATAGCCAAAGAAACAGGGAGAAGGTCATGTGTACCTGCTTTCATTCTTGTTTCTGCTCAAGGCTTCTGCCATGATTTTGGGCATGTTTCTTAGGGGCTACCTGGTCTGGCCTGGTGTGCTTCACTCAGCTGTTGCAATGCATATTTAGAAAGTGATGGCCATATGGCTCTGTGCTCCTGCTGTAGGTGCTCAGGTTCTCTACACAGTCAGTAGAGAGAGGGGCAAGATGTGAATAGTGGTTCTGTGGACCTCCGTGAGACATCTTACTCTTTCCATGATTTTTGAAAAACTTGGGAAACTTACATAGTGCGACTAAATCCGTCTTACTAGTGTAGGACGAATTAGTCTTTTGATGGAAAAACATAAAAGAGCACAGATGAGGGCATGAACTCAGTGTGGCACAGTGTATGCTTCCAATAGTTATGAATCCTGGGTTCTGTTTCCCACTGTAAGGATGTTCATACATTTTATTCAAGTGTTCTTTAATACCAAAAGCATGGGCATCTGAGAAGACAGAGCAGAGTTCAGGACACATCCTTGAGAGAACATATACCTTATTCATGTAGTTTCAGCTCTTTGTTGATTCCCCTCTGGTCTCACTCTTTTCTTCATGGTTGTCTAACTTACTGTGTATGTGGTACTTGTTTCTGCTGCTCAGGTAAATTCCCAAGTAGTTAAACACTCTTCTTTGCAGGAGAACTTAAACTCCAGATTTTCTGGGTATTTGCTAGGTGGGCAAAAGGTACCTTTGCTTCCTGCTGTTACATTTACATCTTAATTCAATATTACCCATCTGTATTAAGCATGGACTGATCACATGCAACCAGCTGGACCCTTCACAGACACCGTTCCCTACATGGGATCACAGTACATAGCATGTCAGACCAGACTAACCCTAGTTTGCATCACCTCCAAGGAACTGAATAGAAGCCCAAGGAATCCTAGGGGATTTTGTTTTACATTTAACAGCCAGTTTACTTATTTTCCATTCAATTCTTATTTTCCTTTCCAAATTTGTTACATCTTAGCAGCTTATTTTAAATATCTTTAATATATGTTTCTTCTTTTAGCTACAGAAGTGATGTATATGAACACTGAGATTTTTTCACTTCCAACTGTAGTGTGGTGTAATCTGACCCAAAATACACTCTTCTAGAATAAGTTTGCCAGAATTTTTGCTGAACCACAGATGAAAAATGGTGTCCAACTGGAGAGGATTTCACTTTTGCCTCTAATATTAAAGCATTTTCTATGGAGCATTACACTCAGGGACATGGACACATAAGGTTAAAGGTAGTCCTAGTAGAATTCAGAGCTATTTTTATTTTCAATGAACACATAACATTTAAAGTAGTCCTGGTAGAATTTAGAGCTATTTTTGTTTCAAAGATCTACAGATTATAAAAAAAATACAGCAGAAGAGAACTTTATAAGACCAGTTACTCTGCTAATAGAGCAGAAGAGAACTTTGTAAGACCAGTTACTCTGCTAACAGCACTTTTTCTGCCTGCCATACTGAGGTATGTGTGCATGGCTCAGTGCAGCATTATACAGATGCACAGAAGCCAGCTCTGAGCTATCTCAGGTACCAAAACCAGAATATCCACATTAACACAGTACTCTGTCCTGGCTAATTAGCCATTGATAGCCCCAGAGGTTAATTTCTATATTCATGATTAATATTTAATGGGCTGTGAGCAGTTTAGTAAAACTTATTTCCAAACATAATTAATATTGCATGCAGCAACAGCAACAGAGTAATACAATTTACATTAAATACTTCCAGTGTAATTTCTGCTGATTGTATCTCTTCGCTTCTCTTTAGGGGCTCTGAATGTAGATCATTTCTTAATGCAACTCGGCATAGTTTAAATGAACCATAATACAGAAAATTCTATTCTGTCTTAATTAATCAGATAGCTTTATCCTATAGTTAAAGAAACTGTAACAAAATTATATGGCTAATAAATACTTCTGTCAGTCATTTAATTTCACCCTCCAGGTACAGATTCTTGGATCAAAATAATTATACACAGAATACTGTAAGACAAAGGGCATAAGATGCATAAGGTGGTAGTGTGTTCTTAGGTTAAGGATCAAGCTCATCCTTGCTACAGCACTTTTTGCTAATAATGTCTCATATTATGGACTTCAGATAGATTTTCAAATTGTTTGTTCCCTCATAGTGACTCTTTTCTGACAAAGAAGTGAAATCATGCTATTTTTAACTCAGAACATTTTATGCCCCCATTGCTCTGACTTTGGTTTTGCTTGGATGTAGTTTGTATGTAATAATGTTTGAGAAAAGAGAGAAGTTGGTCCAGAGAACTTGTTACGGTTTTGATTGTAATTATTTTGATTGAAAAATGTTGTTAGACAGTGACTGGAAAAGGCAGAGGGGAAATAACTATAATGTATGAAGGCATTTTATCCATGACATAAGAAATGGATTTAGGCAAGAGAAATTGTTCATCTGTCCGTTGTTTTGTATTTAGCAGCTGTCTAGACATTCAGCGGGTATCAGCCTCTGTAATTCCACTGACTGCTGGGCTCTTGTGATGATCCTCACAGACTGAGCGTCTGTCCAGATAAAACAACCCTTATTTTAAAGTGTAAAAACAGATTAACTTGACCATGTAATTAATATCACATAGAGCTACAAATTATATTGAATATATACATCATAGAAATGTGAAGCTAGGAAGCAGAACAAGACATTCTCTAATTTTCCCCTTGGCTGAGTCAGACCAAATGCACTTAAATTATCTGACTGGTGTTGGAGGTAGGTGCATGTTTCAGAACTCAGGCTGGACAGCTTCACACCTCCTTCCCCTGAACCACTGCCCTGTACACTGATCCTCTCCTACAGCTGTCCCTGTACTTACAAATCTTCCTCTTGCACAGTCCCCATGAAATATCCATCTCTAGATATTTGCCCATAAGTGTTTCTTTTCTGCAAAAATTTAGCCAGTTTGTAACTCAGATATTATCTGAATCTTGTTGAGGGTACAAAAGCTTTTAGCTTAATTTGGCATGTTTGGTCTTGGTCAAAGAGCACAGCACATAACTATACAAGAATAATTTATCCCTCACCACCTAGTGTGAAAGCACATTGAGTCACTACTGCATTAGACTGCATTACCTTCTTTCTCTTGGCCAGGAAAGTGCATGCTGTTCCAGAGAGTGCTGCAGTTTACCATTGTGCTGAGAATGCTGTTGGTGTTCCAGGCTTTGCATGTCCCCATCATGTGATGCAGGCATTACTTTACAGCTTCTGCCTAAGTTGTAGTCACTATGCTTCACTGCACCTATGTTTTCTCTTGTGAAAACTAGTTTGCCACCAGTAGAAACCTATCTGATTTTAAACTATTTCAGGTATATTTGTACACTATGCTTTCTGTAACTGCTGTAGACTTTTTCAAGAGCAGCTGCTTTCCTTCAGATTAGTCAAACCTGGATAAGAACTTCAGTGTTAATGAATGGGTTTAATTCTGTAATGTAGCATGCTGTACCTCAAGAGAGACGGTGAACAAGAATGGACAACTGCAAATTAATTATTCCTGTTGAAATAATTCTACTTCTGAGACTTCAAAATTTGAATTGTAATAGATTTGTCTGAAGAAGCACAAAAGTGAATGTCATAAAGAAAGTACAGATAAGCCAAGGGTTTAGCTGAGAGTCAGTAATGGAAGAAAATGTCATTCCATCACTAAACAGTAGTGCTTGCACAGGTTTGTTAATTTGCATAGATCCATGCAGGTGTGTTTTATTTGTTTGTTCTCAAACAGGTTCTGAGTCTGGCTCCAAATGATGGCTTTGCCAAAGTACATTATGGCTTCATCCTGAAGGCAGAAAACAAGATAGCAGAGAGCATACCCTATCTACAGGTACTTTCTCACTCATAGTAAATGTTTTGCCAGACAAAAAGTAGAGTTAGAATGTATGAGATGTGTCAAACTAGAAACGTGCCAATTATGAATCACAGTTTAAGCTACTTGGAGTTTTATTGCTCTGTCACTGCCTGTGAACTGGAACAAGATTGTATGTTGAAAACCCTCAATTCTTAAACATCAAGTATTTGTTTTATTAGTTGTTAACCCAAAGTATGTGGCTCTGAGTCCCAAATTGTTTTGAGGTTGGCAGTATGCTGCAAACCTAAGGTTCTTGAAAGATCCAGAGAAGGCTTGTTGCATATATTTCTGAGTGTTTGAAAAGAAATACTACAAAATAAACCCTTAATCTAGCTTTCTAAAATGCTTGTGTATATGTTTATAGAGTCAGGGGCAAATGCCCATCTCTGAATACACCTCTGTCTTGGAGGGACTGAGGAGAGAGGCCATGGGATTTGGAAAACTGAAAACATTTCTCAATGATTTTTTACTGACTTATTGTATTCATTTAGCTTAGTTCCAGGTTACCATGGTGGTTATCTTTTAATCTAATTTTGTAGCCTGTCTCTTGCATAGAATTGACAGCCTATTTACAGCAATCAAGTGAGCTCTTTTAGAAGTCCTATTGAAGTTTCTCTTATACCATTTATTTATTTATTTATTTATTTATTAGGAGGGCCTAGAGTCTGGTGACCCTGGCACAGATGATGGACGCTTTTATTTTCACCTGGGTGATGCCTTACAGAGAATGGGAGACAAAGAGGTACGCATTTAAACATGTTCTTACTTTAAAATCTAAATCTCTGAGGGACTGCAGAATCCAAAAAAACCCTTTAATGATGGTCTTAATGTTGAAAACATGAGTAGTCCTATTGCAATAATAATCCAACATGTGGAGGTTAAGATGAGCAACAGCAAAAAATCTGTCACTGGCATAACAGTACAGTCTCTTAGCATCCCTTGCTTTAGAACTAACGTGAAGATTTGAAGCTTGCACAGGCTTGAACCGAGGGTCTTAAAGCTTTTTTTTGTTAAATGAAGATGTTTTTAGAGTCTGTTTTCTCATCCTGCCACTTACAACAAAGATTTTAACGAGTTACAAGGATATCACTGTATAGAAGTTCTCTCATACTCTGGTAGAAGAGTATTTTATAAATTTCTATGCTTTCCCAAAATGACCTTGAGGACCAATGAGTAGGTGATAAAAGAAGACATTGAGAGGACTGAATGTGTGGACTGAGTTATGGAATTGTTCAATAATTAAATTAGCAAATAGATCAGAAAAGCATCAATTTGTACAACATATCGTGCCCAAGAAAAACAAACATATATCACTGGAAACCATACGAGTTTTTACTTTGTTTCTTTAAAACCAAATTTTATTTAAAAGTCAAATTTAAATGTATGAATTATCACTAATGTCATGGTATGGGAGCAAAGGGCCTTTGTTGAAGACTGTTATTAGTAATGAACATGGTCATGAATTGAAAAACAAAAAAAAAAACCCATTCAGCTTCCTAGGTGGGAAACATGAAAAGAATAGGCATTTAAAAGAAAAGTAGAAACAGCTATGAAAATCACTGCTTTTTAGTTACTTACCTAGTAATGTCTGAACTATTAATATCTAAAATACTGTAAAAAGTGCTGACCTCTTGAGTATCATGGCCCAGTCAGTAGGTGGTTCTCCAATATGAGCTATAGACATGTGAGCTATGATGGAGCCTATGTATGCAATCTTTCTCAAGCCTAGTTCATCAGCTTGGCCTTTTTTTAATAAATCATGGAACTTTTGTTACAATACCTTATGTATATAGTACATCTAGAACATTGAAATGTAACAGTGTCTGAATTTTAAGCTAGATTATGTTCCCTGAAATACTGTTCTAATGAATTGGGGTTTTTTGATCTAAATGTTCATTTACAACTGAGAATTAGTTTGCCTCATTTTACTTTGAAACACATGCACATTATCACATACAGGCACACTCTGTCTATCTGACCCTGTCTCCTCCCTGTGTGCTTCCATGGGATATCCTGGATTGAATGGTTGAGCCCAGAACATCCCGTTGCAGTGTTTGACTAAACGTACCACACAGGTGGAATTAATGTACATCATCCCTAACCCCAGGATAATTATGTGTTAACGTTTATGGAGTTAATGGTCAAATCTGCTGTAGAAAAAGTTTAATTAATGACAAAATAACTTCTTGGGATAGAGGAGACTTTTAAATTTATAAGTGGAAAGTCCATTGTTAAGCTAGGTTTTTCTCGCTGACCTTGTTAGACTTGATGAATTTCAAGATTTAATCAAGGAAACAGATCAATATTTAAGGAACATGTGAAATTGCTATCACTGAAGGTTTGTTGAAGGTAGATGTTCATCTATTAGCATTAAATTAGGAATTATGAATATGGTCTTGGTAAGTGTTAGGGAAACAGTGTTGAGTGTGCCCTTTCCAACTAAAATTTGATAAAATGCCAAATTGACTTAAAAAAAGATAAATTAAAACTGTAAAAGTTATTATAGAGCAAAGCACTGTTCACACAGAATGTAGAAAGCAAGTGCGTCTCAAAAAATTTCTGTCCTGGAGAAGAAGATACACTCTTGTAGCTCTCCTGAAAAATACCCTGGTCATTATTTAGTCTTTTCACTGCCAAAGACCTTCATGAGAAAAGAAAGGTTCCTCACAGAATCTCAGGAATGGAAAGGATGGCGAGGCAGCCTAACCCTACTGCCATCTGTCAAAGGCAACCTCCATGACACAATTCTTCTAATAGATAAAGATTAACAGTATTATACATCGTGATTATGGCTGATGTGTCTTAAAGAGCAGCAACATTCATATTCATCAGTCAGTGGCTGAAAGAAGTAATTCATCCCCCTTATCATTTGGGCTAACTCCAGACATTGCAAACGAATGCAGGCAGTCAGCGTGAACAATCTATTGATATTCCACTGCTATTACAACTTACATCTTGGGGAACAAATGTTATAAATCATAATGCTTCCATTTCAGAGATTTAACCATCAGAATTTAAAGATACACTGTATATAACCCAGAGGTAACAAATAATATTTTTTTGACCCATGCACAGTTTCACTGAGCTTCTCTAGGGAAAAAAGATGACAGCTTATATATGATCTGCTGTTATTCTGTTCATCCACATTGCTTTTCTATACTTCAGATAAATACTGTAAGGCAGCATCCTGTTGCAGACTTTCCTCCACGCTTCAAGGGAGTTATAAAGATCAGAGTACCAAATTTTTTAAAAGCTTCAAGAAAATTTACAGATTCTCAAAGAGGATTTTGGCCGATTTCTGTTCAAGGCAGGGATTGCTGCCTGCTTCAGTCCCTCTGCTCTGGACTTCTTATCCTCATATGTCCCTATTTAACTGTCCTGTTTTCTGGTTTGTTTGGGGGTTTTGTGTTGTCTAAAATATTGCAGCTGTAGCAGCACTGCTGTGTAGGAAGGAGGCAGCTATATGTAACCTTCTCTGTATGTGGTTCATCACAATACTGCTCATGCTGGATCTTCTTTTTCCAAGCATCTCACTTTCTTTCTTTGCAGGACCTTGTTTTGCTGCTATACAGGGGTAAAACAAGTTGTATCAAGGGAGAGTAAGACAACCAAAGGTCTAATATTAGCCTTAGTAGGTTTCTGCTGTGTGATCAGTTTAGGTTTGCAACAAATATTTAAAGAAACTCAAGTGCATTTAGGTATTAGATAATTAAGGAACAGTTTGGATGCACAAAGTTATCAGTGTTTTTGTCATCAGAGCATCTCCACTGGCAGCAGAAGAAAGTCATTTTTAATTTATAGGTAGAGAATTGAAACAGAGAAAATTAGGTTGACCAGGATGAGAAACTATTGGATCTTCTAAGTCCATTGACAGGGCCTGAATTACCGACTCATATTTGATGTGAATGGTTGTGAGAAGATTATCCTATTTTGTTAATGTTGGATTGGACAGCCTTGCCTACTGATCTATTTTGTTATTTGGAGTTTTTGTTTGTTTGTTTGTGTTTCTTTTCCTTAAAGTATTCATTAGTACATTTTATTAAAATAATTACCCAAACATCCAAAGAGACTGTCTGTTACCTTGGCAAAAAAATGTTACATTTTCCCTGTAGGAGCTTGGCTGATGTGAATTTGGTTGTTAACAACTCTGATCTTTTAGGCATACAAGTGGTATGAACTTGGGTACCAAAGAGGTCACTTTGCATCAGTCTGGCAGCGCTCCCTCTACAATGTCAAGGGACTGAAAGCTCAGCCTTGGTGGACAGCAAGGGAAACTGGTTATACAGAGCTGGTGAAGGTAAAGCTTCTTTAGACTTTCATTTTTATTAAAATTACAGTTATAAGTTATTAAGCAGAGTAAATGCTAATCTGTAATATCTGAACTATTGCCTGTGAGTTCCAGACACCACTGTCAGACTGAGCACAACTGAGATACTATAAAATGAGCTCAGGCATTTTCAAATTTTGAGGATGGGGACAGGACTGAAATTATTAATAAATACAAAATTTGCATGGTAGACAACTGTAACATCTCAAGTGGAAAATGACAGCAAACTTTGGTAATGTCTGGGACACCCACTGTGAATTTATAATTAGTCAGGAAAGGCTGCGTTTTTCTGCCCTTGTGTAATATTTAGTGACTTTGGAAGCTTTTAATTGCATAAGAGAAGCAAGTGTAGATTCTAGTGATGAATTTAACAAAAGATAAGAACATATAATTTAAATTCTTTAAATGGTTTTTCTTTAATGCAAGTCAAGTAGCCTGATTATTGTATATAAAAATAGTTTCTATTTCTGAATTCCCTTCTTTATATTATTTTATAATTTTAATAATAATTTCTAAAAAAATTAAAAAATTGAGAGAACCTTTTTTCCCCTGTATGTTTTAATTATCAGTGTGTGGTTTAGAAAAACTATTCTGCGCAATTAATTTAAAACCATAAATGTTTATTTGCAAGAAACAGGTTCATTCAGTATGGGAGTTGCTTTATACTTCATTACATAGAATGTTAAAAAACTACTATGGAAGGATGATTTTATTTTGCAAAACAAAAGTGGTTTAAAAAAGAAGATTGCTCTTTGTTATGGTTTTGATGGCAGCCTAAACAAGGCCAGGAAATTTAGATTAAAATGTGGTTTTCCAAGGTAATCTGAGCCACACAAAACAATTAGCTTTATAGACTACCTTTTCAGGAGATCTGAAATGTGCCCATATTGAACTAGTTCTTGAGGAAAGTGTAGGAATAGATGCTTCCTGTCATAAAAGATACAGAGAAACTGGGAACTTCTTATTGTACTTCTGTCAAACAAAAAGAAAAGAATATATATTAGTTGATTGATGTATTAGAACCACCTGCAGTGTTGCTGAACAGTCTCTAACATATAACTGTTCAAATTCCTGTCACAGAAGGTAATGATCCCTTCATCCTTGGCTTGAGTCAGCTTTGAAGGGTGAAAGAATTCAGTTCCTGTTATAAAATAGCCAGAGCTCCATCTTGAAGGGATTTTTTTCAGATGAATCAGGCCATATACAGAGATCTTGGTTTGGATCGGCGTCTCGCGTAGCTCCTTAGAAGAGCTACTCAAAAGACCAACAAGAATATAAATTCACCCCTGACCTCCACAGCACAGCTACATCTCTGGAACCCAGTAATACCTCTTCAATCCAATCCTTTGGTGGTATATATTTTAGCCATCTTTAGTGGTATATATTTTATTGTCAATATGTCACTGAATCTGAATTAAATTGTGGCTTCTGATTTACTTACATAGATACAATAATCTTACAATAATTTGTAAGATTTACATTCTTGAAGACAGTATTCACAGTTTAAAGTATAAACCCAAAATGTAAGTTAAATGCATCAGAACAAATATTGGTATTGTTGTGTTTCCCCATAGCTCAAGAAAGTGCTTCAAGTTTTGAAAGAAAGCAGGTTTGATTCTAATAATATACAATGCTGCAAGCAAAAACAGAAGTAGTATTCTCTAGAAAGTGGCAAAAAATCATTGATAACATGGGGTTTACTGATATCTGAAATATTCCAGCTTCTGTACATGGTTTAATTTAAAAAAAAAAAAAAAAAAAAAAAAAAAATATTTTCCATTTTCACAGAGCAAAAAACAATCAAAACTTATTTCCTACTGCTTCATCTCATTACATTCCTCTTAGATCTGTGTGGGCAGTGCTTCTGAACCCTAATGGTAGAATTCCATATGGAAGCTGCTGTACAGAGCATTGGAGGTCCCAACCCTCTCTCCCTGTGTTTCACTGCTTGATGTTAAATGTGAATGAACTGTTTTCAATATCTTGGTAGCTTAATAATGCTAAATGAGACAGTACTAAAGCTGAGCTCTCTGGCAACTTTTTGGTTCCTTCCAATAACCAGCACATCTGTGGTCAGTAGCATCTTATAGCACAGATCTGGCTCAATTTTGTTGTAAAGGGTCGTGTAGTTCCTCAGGACTGGAGATGAAGATGTGAATTTTGACAGTGCCTTGATTTTTCTTCCACAGAAAGTCTGAAGAGCAAATTGTCTTTTTTCAATATTCTCAGTTGAATAACTTCCTTCTGAGAGACATTCTAGTCATACAGATGTGAGGCATATTGTCTGTGCTAGATGCCTTGTTTACAGGTCAAAAAAAGGGGTATTTCAATGGGATGATTCATTTTTACTCTGTTAAGTAACTGTCTAGGGATGGCCTGTCTCCCTTTCTGGTGCTAGTTTTCTTCCTGCTGCGCTTAAAAAAGAAAGCCTAAACAATTAATTTATGCCTGATGTTTAACTGCCTGATGGGTAAGATTAAAGAAGACAATCTCATGCTCAATTTACTATACCTACTTGCTTGGATGTCTCAAGGAAGAGGGTTTTGGGTTGGGGTTTTTTGCAGGGGGAAGAGGAGAGAAGACACAGAATATCTCAGTAATACTTACGAGGACATGCTAAATCTTGGTTAGTGGAACTGTGCTGAAGGGAAGTGGATCTTTGCATCTCTCTAGCTGCAGCTTATTGAGGCTGTAGTTTCCTTGAAAGAATAGGAAGAGGCACCTGATTTCTCAGGGAGCAGAAATTATAAACCTTTGTATCAGGAAGGGTGTGACAGTTGGTTTATGTAGAAATGTTCTGCCAATGTTTCTGATCTACAGTATTTCAGGCCTTTAGGTCTGGAGATTCAAGAAACTGTCTTTCTCTTTTGATCTCAGCTAAAAGGAAACCTTACTTTTATCTTTGAATACCTGTCCTTTTCCCTCCGGACAATTAGCTTTCCTTAGCCAGTCTTACTGAATCCTTTCATCTTTCTCTGGTACCTTTTGCAGAACCTCAGTTTTAGTATTATTCTATTCTGGTCCTTATTTAAAAAATAATAAAAGAAATACATTATTGTTGGAGACATTTCACTGGTCTGAAATTAATACATAGGTAATGACTTAAGTAACTTTGTCCTTTCTGCATGTGTCCTTTGACTCTTGGAAAGGACCCAGAGGATGCTTTGCTATAGTGAATAACTGATTGATTAAAGTAGATCTTGCATTGTTGGTTTTCTCTGACAGCCTAGATTTTATTAATTAAAGTTTCAAGTGCAGCAGGAAAAGTGCAGAAAGAGAATGAAAGTACTGGCAACTGCACATATCTATATCGTTTTCCATAGATTGACAGCTAGGCCTTAATGGTTTAGCTAATAATAGCTAAACATCCATAGTTAAGGGAGAAATTAAATTGAAATGTGCATTTAAAGTGTGGTTGGATGCTTTAAGGGCAGCCTTGTGTTGAAAAGAGCAAAGATGATGCATACAAGTGCTGATGTTTAAGCACTGTGAGTGATTGAATGAGTGCAAGAAATCTGTTTTGAAAGGTTTAAAACACTGCCCCTTGCTTGGAGGTCATCAGCCTTACCCAGTGGAGAGGCAGTAACTGATTGTGGATGCTTTCCTATTCTGTTTTAGTATCAAAGTGAAGTATATTAAACTCTTCATCATGATTTTCTTTTATAGTTCAGTGGATTAAAATGGATGTGTTATGCCTCACATGAGGGGTAGCAACCTCTTAATCTCTCCCTGTTTCACTTATGATCATGCATTGAAAGGGTTTGACAGCACAGAGTAAGGATTCTTTAAATAAAATAGTCTCACATAAAAACAAACCAATAGTAAGAAATGTATTTAAATAAAGTCTACACTATTGCCAGATGTACAGCAACTGTACACTTTGGTTGTTGTTAGGAACTATATTTTAAAAGCCACTTGGAGGTTTATGGGAATCAGCTGCTAGCAAACAAGTACATATGCTCCCAATGCTGGTTGCCTTCTGATTCTTCCCTTAGAATCAGGATATTGTACTAAATATAATACAAATTTTTTGCTCCAATCTGGAGCTTGAATCCCTACATAGCATGGAGCAGGAGCATATTTAACTGTTTACTGTAGATACCAACTCTTGGCAAGTCCAAGTCCTGGACTTAGTCATTATGCTTTAATGGTAAATATGCTTTAAGGGATATTCAAGGTATACCTAAAAGTCAGTAAGAAGACTGGAGATCAGGGAGATCAAGGCTGAGCTGTGTTTGAACTCCCCACTTCATTTCTACCTAGGAGTTACTTGTCTGTTGCTCATTATAAAACTTAGTGTGTTTTACAGATGAGGTCCAGCTTTTCAGGAGTACAGAAACCCTATTGATTTTCAGAGCAACTTATGTCTAAAACCATTAGTTTAGGAGGAGGTTAGTTCAAAATCAATTATATGTATTCAAATAACTGTACCCTAAATGCTTGGGAAGGATCCTTTAAATGCAAGGACAAACACCTTTACAGGTTAACTTTCAGCCTGTGGCACTTGTGAGAGAATAGAGGTGACAAAGCAGCTGTTGCCTGCAACTGCTTGGACTGCCAGTGCTCTTTGTGCATCATCTTGTGTGCACGGATGAATGCCCCCTCTTACCTTTTTTTCAGCTGAGGGAGTAGGAAGAGTTTGAGGAAGCACAGAAGCACCTGTAATATCGTTTAAAGGTGATGTGGTACAAAGAAACATCTCCAAGAATAAAAACCTTGCCAAAGATGGAATATTAATTAGAATGAAGAGACAA
>JAWWEU010000081.1:116385540-116397913 GCA_035583155.1 Acropternis orthonyx | reverse complement strand
TCTTTTCTTGCCCCTCTCCAGCGTGGTCTGTGTGGCCTTTCTTGGGCTCACGGGGGCCACGTGTTTGGGGGGGGGCCCGGGGAGAGCAGCCCCCAGGAAATCAAGTAAGCACCCTCTCCTGGGGGGATCCAACCACCTGCCACATAAAGGTTTTTCCAGTTTTGTCTGTCTGTATCACTTTAAATTGAGGCTGATGTGGATGTAAGTTATTCTTTTCTTTCTCTTCTCCAGCCAGTGCAAAACTGGGTACTCAAGCTGGTATTTCCTTTTATAGATATGACAAGCACTGAATCAGTAGCAGCACTGTTGCCATATTCATCTCTCATTAGGTGGAAATTTTCAGTCTGTTTTGTACCCTACACTTTGGAAAAGTCAGTTTTCCAAAGATGATTAAAAAAAAAAAAAAAAAACAACCAAACAAACAACAAAAAAACAAATCCCCTGCATTTTTACATAGTGTTAACAGTTAAATGAGTGTTATGTAAACCATCAACAAGGGAGAATAAGGAAAAATGCACTGGGAAAAATAAGTGCTGCTCCCCCTTTTCTGAGGGGTGAGAAAGAAAACAATTTGTTTCTAAGAAGAGATTACTGTAATAACAGAAATGAAATCTATGTTTTCATAGGTCTTAGCCTACCTAAAATTGTTCTAGTGGGAGAAAGTAGCTACATTATAGATAGCATGTTCTAGACATGGCTTGCTTTGTTGAGCTGTTTATAATCTATCAATATACAACCTATTTTGCCACATCAACTTGTCTTTTAAGTAAAAAAAAACACTCAAGTGGAAAATGCAACTGTTTAATTTAAATGGGGAAGGCTAATAAGCATATGGAGTTTTAAGACTAAAAGGGCACAGTTATATCACCTAGTCTGCTCTCTGTTATACAGACTTTTGAGTTTACTCAGTTTTATACATCATATAAAGAGGTAGTGTCGGAACGTACCATATGCTATTTTAGTGCAAAATGGATTGAAAATGCCTTACAGAAATGCTTTGTTCAAGAGCACAAAGGAAAAATGAAAACTATTCACCCAAAATAAGGTTTAGCGAGAAAAGTAAGCTGCTGGGAAATTGAAGTTACTTATATCCTGATCCACTGTTATACTGTGGGTTTTCCATTTATATTGCTATAACACTAAAATTACTTACTGTTGGTAGAATAAAAGGTTCTCTAAGCTATCTGATTTCTACAAGTATAATGTCCTAAGGCAGCACAGAACAGAAATTTTAATTCTACTATTTTATGTGTTTGATTTGTATGAAGTGTAAGGCAGCTTACATGTTCTTAATGGTTGTGTCTGTAAATCATCACCTGACATTTCAAGTCGTATGTGATTTTTTTCAATAGCATCAGTATGTGCAAGTGAATCTCTGTGAGCCTTTTTGAAGGTTTAAATCACAAATTTCAACTTAAGTGTGTATTTACATTTGTCCTCTTTGAACAGTAATATTCTGCCAGCACCTGGAGTTTCAGGTTATGTGAATAGTTTTCTAGTTGCAGGAATGATTCCAGGTCACATATGCAGCATTTAGGAAGATCAATACATTTATCTTACAATACAAAATGATCACTTAAAGAGCTGTTTAGCTCCTCAAAAAGTAAGTCAAAGTGAGGCCGAGTCTACAGAGAGGCTGGGGATTGTTGAAATTTTACAGTCCCAATGTAATTGAATCTGAAGAACACTGTGAAAGTTTTTTTTCCTCCCTTAACATGTCTGAAGGAAATAGAATATAAAGCAACTTCATAATAATGACGAACAGTTCATTTTAATTCTTTTAAATTAAAAGAAAGAAGTTAATAATGGCAGGAGACAATAAAAATGGTACTAATGCCAAATGCAGTAAGTTCTCAGTGCAGTAACATTGCTCTCCCAACAGTCCTTAGAGAAAAACTGGAAGCTCATTCGGGATGAGGGTCTTGCTGTGATGGATAAAAAAAGAAGCCTCTTCCTGCCTGAAGATGAAAACCTACGAGAAAAAGGAGACTGGAGCCAGTTTACTTTATGGCAACAAGGTAAAACATTATGTATTTCTTCTCTTACCTAATTTCACTTTCTCAGATTAACATAGTGTAATGAGGACTAGCAACACAGTTTTCTCCAGAAGTGTTTTTGTAATTGCTATGTACAGAAGAGAGTAGGTAATAAAATAGTGTCTGGGACCCTTGTGACAATGAACAGGAGTTCTTTTTTTCTGATCCATGTTATCCCCACGCACTTCTAAGAGTCCCTCGAGTATGTTAACTGTTAAATGAGTGTACTCCTGTTCTGGCAAGGTTGCCAGTATTTTGCATGGTACAGATCAGCCTGAGGGAAAATGAGGAAATGGGAGAAAGCACATCCTCAGTACTGTGTTTCCTGCTAGATGAGAGCTGTCATTCAGAAGTTGCATGACCAAAAGAATATGACTTCAATAAGCCTTCTGTCCTGCTCCTGAGCTGTACAGTGGGAGGTCCAACTATTGGAATGACCTTAAATTCTTATAAAACTCTTCATATGAAAGAGTACCATAAAATAAAATATTAAAATCAACTTATAAGAAAATGTAATCTAGTGTTGAAATGCTGTGATATTGATAGCATTTTTAACCTTTTTTTTTCTATGCAACCTCATTAATGATTATAAATTTGCAATAATATTTTTTAAATGGTAGAAAGCAAAATGTGCAGGCTGCTGTGATATTACAGCATGCAAGCACTTCAGTTGCACAATCTGTAAAATGGGAATAATAATATTTACCTGTCTTTCAGTGTCACCTCTTTAACAGCTTTGTTGCTCTTCTGCAAAGCGAAAAACAGGGAAATGTTGATTCATTGCTCTTACCAATATTCTATCCATTATTTTAACTAGGAAGAAAAAATGAGAATGCTTGTAAAAGTGTTCCGAAAACATGTGCTTTATTGGAAAGATTCCCAGAAGCTACTGGCTGCAGAAGAGGGCAGGTACCTGGCAAATGTGTTCATTTTTGCAAATTCTTAATGCTGGGAGCAGGTGATTTTGAGGAATAGAGGGGTATAGAGAGAGGGGGATGCACAACTTCAGTATATTTAATGATGCTTCAATCACATAAACTTAACAGTAAAAATATGCCCGATTTTAGCTGTCAGCAAATACCACGTGAGATATGTCAGCTGAAGTCTTTCTACGGACTCTTTAGTTGTCATTTTAACTTGTGTTTCATGAGAGCTTGTGCTAGGTAAGTAGTTATTTGCCATGGGTCAACCAATAAGTAATGGCTTACCAGACCTCAACCTGAAGAGACCTGATCTGACTCATAGCTTAACTCTGCTTTGAGCAGGAGATTGGTTTAGATCCTTTCCAAAATGAATTTTTTTTCCCAATTGGAACTTAACTTTACATGACTAATTCAGTGATCTAGATTCTAACTGTGATAAACTTGACCTATCTACCCCAGCCTTGCTGCATCAGACAGAAGGAGAATCATCTTGTGGAAGCCAAATAGCAGTACTACTGTCACATTCCTTTCCTAAAGGTAAAGGAAAGAAATTTTACATCCATGAGCTGTGGCTATGGGTACCAGCAAAGTTTGTTTCCAGTGCCCTACAGTGACTATTCAGCTATAAATTAACCTCATTAAATTTGTGTGGTGTGGATCAATACACATGCAGATGAATGAATGGCCCAACACAGCTGTGATTCTGTAGGACAGTTTTTTTCATTTTTTTCCAAGTTATTGTATTCTATCCATAATGACTACATGAGAATAACGTTCACATGGCAAAATTAGGGATGCAAAAGTTGAAAAACACAGTACTAGCATAATCCTAATTCAGAGCCTTGAGAGTACGTGTTCATTGTTTTCACCAGACTCTTGCTTTTGATGTACAGACCTACACTGGATGGCAACTGTTGTGGGCATGAACAAGGTTATTCTTTCACTGATTTATTGCAAAGGCTGATTGTAGTGAATATAACTCATGAGTGAAGTCATCACACTCAGTGTGGCAAACAAGAAGAAAACTGCTCTCTGTGGCATCCATAGTCAAAATGGACCTGTCCCAGACAGCAAATTCTCTTTGAGAGCTACATGTTATCACTAGGATAAGGTTTGCAGAAACATTGTGTATTTACAGCTATATCTGTAGTCAAGTGTTTTGAATATATAAATGAAAAATAATCTGAAAAGTGGTGCTCTAGAAGCCTGAAGTTTTACATCCAATATTAGGGGATGCCTAGGGCAATGTTAGTCTTACTGCTAGCCAGGACTCAGATTTTACTAGCAAGTTAAATTTTAACTATCAGCTGATCTCTATTCACATATTGAAACACTGGGAAGCAATGGGAACAGAGACAATCAGGAAATAAGGAATTCTGTCTTATGTAGACCATTTGAATGCTCTGGACACCTCATGTAGTGAAAAGATAAAAGAAACGTAAAATAATCAACTACCTCATCAGTGTTTCTGAGAGACTGTACAGAACAACAGCAAGTGATCATATTATTTAAAATTATGTAATTCTTCTTAAAAATAGCAGTAAACTAAAAGTAGCACCAGTCTTCAGTTTAACATTACAACCATAGTATAACTCCCTGGTAGTTTAGAACTGTTCATCTATAGCACTTGAGTGCAGTACATAGATACAATTTGTAGACATATTCAGACCGCTTTACATGGACAGATAAGGTACATGACAGTAATCAGTCTGCAGTGCTGATATGTTAGCATTAAAAAAATTGTTTATCTTGGATATTATGAACTATCCTGCACAGCCAGTTGTGTGCATTGCATTAGGGTCTGACAGGACAATCAACACATCATGGTGTAGCAGAGGTTGGAGTAGAGGCTTTGTGTTCACCATGGCCACTGGAGCTTATCACTTCTGTTGTAAGAAACTGCTGATAAGCTGAAACTTCAGATGGCGAGAATGGCTGAGACATTAGACACACACAGTCTTCTGCTGTGTTACAGCTGGAGAGCAAGCAAAACATTAATGTGTAAGATTTATTGAAGTTAATCTGTCCCAACCAAATGTGCAGATTTCTCAATTGAGCTACTTTTTGTCACTGTCATGCATTATTCCCACTTCCTGTTCATTGAGTTGTAGAATGAACCAAAAAGGTTGAGGTGAAAAAGGATGTCTGGAGATTACTTAGTCCAGCCCCTTGCTCAAAACATGAGCTAGAGCAGGTTGCTCAGGACTGCTAGAGCAGGTTGTGTTGAGTTGTGTTTTGAATGCCTCTAAGAAGAGAGACTCTACAGCCTCTGTGGGCAACCTGTTCCTGTGTACAGTAGAAAAGTGTTTTCATATGCTTAATTGGTGTTTCCTGTATTTCAATGTGTCCATTGCCTCTTTGCTTTTCCCTGGATACCATTGAGAAGAACCTGCCTCTGCCTTCTTCACTCCTCTCATCAGGTATTTATACACATCGATAAGGATCCTCCTTGAACCTTATGTTCTCCAGACTGAGCAGTCCCAACTGCCTCAACCTCCTTGTGTATGTTAGATTCTCCAATCCTTAAGTCACCTTTTTACCCCTTCATACCCTGCTGCAGTATGTCCATGTCTCTCTCACAGTAGGTAGCACAGAACTGGATCCAGCACTCAGGACATCTCACCAACTCTGAGGGGAAGGATAACCTCCATCAGCCTGCTGCCAGAGCTCTCCATAATGCAGCTCTGGAGGCTGTTAGTGGTCTTTCCTGCAAGATCACATTCCTTGGCTCATGTTCAAATTAGACACCATGAGGGCCCCCATATCAGGACCCCACAGTCTTTTTCTAGGAAGTTGCTTTCCAGACAATTGTCCACCAGCCTGGAGTTATGCCTTCCCAGTGAAGAGCTTTCCACTATTTGTGTTGAACATTGTAAGATTCCTGTTTCCTCCTTTCTCCATCCTGCCAAGATTCCCTATGAAGAGCAGCAAAAAAAAAGAAAAAAGAAAAAGGGTAGTGTATCAGCTGTTCCTATCCAATTTTCTATGATCTACAAGCTTGCTGAGGGGAATGCACTCTGTCCCATCTTCTGAGTCACTGTGAAGCTATTAAATAGTGCTGGACCCAGTACTGAGCCCTGGGATACACCTCTGATCAGTGTGGCCTCCTGCTGGACTTGGTGCCTCTGATCACAGCTATTTGAGCCTGGCTTATATGCCAGGTTTCAATCCACTTCACTGAGAACTGATCTAGATCCTATTTCATCTGTTTGTTTGATGAGGATGTTTATGGCAGACAGTGTTCGAAGTCTTACTAAAGTTGAGGTAAACAGTATCCACCAAGCTAGACACTTCACCATAAAAAGCTGGTAAAGTACCGTATCTCCTTCGTAAACCCATGCTGACTATTCCCAGGCACATTCTTTTCCTTCATGTGTTTGAAAATTGTTTCCAGGATTATTTCCTCCATCACCTTCCCAAGCATGGAGATGAGACTGACTAGATGGTAGTTCCTCAGATCATCCTACTTGCCCTCGAAGATAGGAACAATGTTTGCTTTCTACCAGTCCTTATGGATTTCTGCTAGCAGCAATGACTTTTCAAAGATGGCATGGATTGCATTTGCATTCACAACATCGTTCATCTCCCTCAAGTCTCATGGGTGGATCCCATCAGGACCCATGAACCAGGTTATTGAATTTTTTTAGATGTTCTTTAACATGATCCTTCTCCAGAGAAGATAAGTCATCTATGCTCCAGTCTATTTCACTGGTCTCAGGTGCCTGTATTCCTGAAAGTCAGTCATACCAATAAAGACTGAGGCAAAGAAGGCGTGTAGTGCCTCAGCCTTTTCCATGACCTTTGTCATCAGATAACTCTGGCACATTTAGTAACTCGCCCATGTTTTCCATAGACTTCCTTTTACTGTTGAGGCATTTGTAGAAATCTCTCGTTATCCTTCAATTCCATCTCCAGATTCAACACCAGGAGAGCTTTGACTTTCCTAACCTCATCCCTGCACATGCAGAGAGAGAGTGTCTTTTCAGTCCTCCTGTGTGATCTGATCCTGCTTCCATCTCTTTTGTGTTTCAATTTTGTCTGGGTGGCCATGCTTCCTGCAAATGAGGATTCTTGAGTTTGGACACGGTGCTACTTACCATCTACTGTAGACTCCTCTTCTCTCATGGGATTTTCCTTAGAACATCCCTGAATAAGATCAAGTCTGCTCTCCTGAAGCTGTGTGTAATAATTCTTCTCATTATGTTTCTCTGTCGTCTTGTGATCTTGAACTCCACCATCTCATGGTTGCTCCAGCCAAGGCTGACAGTGACCTTCACAGACATGTCATCTGAGAGGGGCTGGCCAGCCTGATGAGCAGAAGTCTTGTGTCTCCTGTTGTCCATCTTAAATTATGAGTGTCTGTAAGTCTTTCCATAGGAAAGAAAGTATTTTTTCTGATTGTAGACAGAAGATAATTATTTTCAGCTTGAAATAAAAATACTGTGTATTTTAAGTAAAATTACAATTATCTACTATTGCATGCAAACATATTCCTGGATGCACAGACATCCCACCAGGCATATTTTTTGTAGTACTGAATGCCTTTAGAACATGAGAAAGCAATTGTTGCTGAGATGCTAACAAAAGGTGACATTGCACTTTTCACCCATCATCAAGGATGAGACAAAATGAAGTCCTGAACTCCTAGCAGCATGGTTGTGAAACAGAATGTGTTGAAAATCTGCTTTTCTCTTCTTGCAGATCAAATACTCTATCATGCACCCCGGGACTCATGTCTGGCCCCACACAGGGCCCACCAATTGTCGGCTGAGGATGCATTTGGGCTTGGTGATACCTAAGGAAGGCTGCAAAATACGGTGTGCCCAAGAGAACAGGTAGGGTTGGGGCTCTTGGGGTTTGCTTGTTGCTATAGTTGTTGTTGTTGATGATGATGATGATAATAATTTTGGTGGTGGTGGTTTTTCCCTCTGCTTTCCTCAAGACTGAAAAAGGGATGGGACTGCATACAATTGAAAAAAATAATGGGGTGTTTTTCTGATCAGGAGGTGTAATACATTTCATTAAACAGGGAGTTTACACCCTAACTCTTGGTACAAATATACAAATATCAGTTCTCAAACAATGCCAGAACCTTTGGAGACAAACCTGCTCTTCTCTGCTATGGCATGGAAATAACTGTGGGTTTAGGCAGCAGGGTCTCTGTGTTTACTTTTAAAATGCCAGTCTAATATTGCTACTAACAGAATTCCTCTATTTATTTTGATTTTGGGGAGACATAGAATTGATTGCTTCTTCAGGAGAAGCTAAGACTAAACTAGACCTACATTTTTACCACTGTGACAGAATAGTGTGGTATTTCTGGATGAAGCCTCCTTTTTAGCTGGTATTACTTGTTATAATTCAAGTAAAATTATTCCAGTTGAAGTTGATTTGAGGGTGAAGACATTTATGAAGTGTTTGGCCCAGTGAGTTACACAGGTGGCAATTTTTTTAAAAGCGCACTTTAAGTAAAATTTCTTACCCCTTAGGGAAAAATTATACGTACTTGAAGACCAGTTTTATCTCTGCTTCATCCAAAAACCAAGATAAAATGCAACAGCTCATACATTTACAATCATACACTCCCCTGAGAAATACGGGAATATTTTGTAACTTTTTGCATTATATTATTAAACACAGGCAGAAAAATACAGTATTGACTATATTGCTTTTTGCTTACAGACTCAGTTTGCTGAGACTTAGGTGAAATTCTCGTGATGTTTAGTATCTATGTGTATATTTTGTAAGATTCTTGTCTTGTCTGCAGCACCTGAGTGCAACAAGCATTAATTTTGAATTCTTTTTGTAGTAGTAACGTACAGATTAATTTGATATTGGGAAATTAAATGCCACTTCTGTCTGCAATATGTAACAAAGATTTTATTTTTTTATAACATTTGAAAACAGCTACAACAAGAAATCTTTAAAATTTTTGAGAAATATCCAGCTGTTAATAACTGAAAGTGTCACTACTATACACTCTTGCCAACATATAGCTTATTTAATTATTTGTCATAGTCAGTGTTACAATCTACACTACTTAATCTAGGAAGTGATGGACATTTGTTTCCAGCATTCCAATCCAATATCCAAAATAAGTTGGGTAGAGGGAGAGGTAGCTAATGGGTTTAGAGGACTAATATAGAGGCATGCAGTCTTTTCACTTTAGGACATTATTGTGAATTCAGATTGGTGGTGACTGAATTGCATTACCATTAGGTGGCTGTCTAGTAGCTGGTGTGAATGAAGTAGTGGTTTTGATCTGCTGCCAAGAGAGCAGGTGTCCACAGCTCACCACCCGTTAGTGAGGCTGGCACCCTTTTTTGTCTTAACCTGAACAGAAGGGGTAGTCCCGTGGAGAATGAACCTAACTACCTCCTTGGTAGCAACACTCCCTCGAAGTGAAAAGTGGAAGAACACCTGTTGCTGCAGACAGAGCTCAGAGCACATCAGTGTCCAGGTTCCTGCACCTGACTGAGTCTTATGCCTCCAATGCACTCATTTGAAATGTGAAACACTCGAGAATTGACTATACCCTATACTGGAACGTTAATGTCAGTTGCTTCTGGTAAGAGCTATACATTCAGAATCAAAGACAAGATTTTTCCTGGAAGTGTTCAAAGTTTATCTACTGCTGTCACTGAAAGGGTTTTTTAACATCCCTTCTCCCATGAAAGAGGAGATGGGTGAACTACTGTGAAATGTAAAGGTGCCAGGAGGAAGACTTACCTTGGGCAATTTCTATTTCTCTCCTGGTAGTTCAGAGCAGTGGTTTCAAATAGGAGAGCTGGCTCAAGCAGAGGGTTAGTATCATGCCTCTTCTGACCCCCTGTGCCACTGCTGTGTGTGAGAGAGCGAACAGGATGAGAGGTTTGTGCTTAGTTATCTCTGTGCGACAGTGTGGTTGTTTAGAAGGGCAGTTACAATGCAACTCATCCTTCAATGGGCAGGCAACTCAGCACTGTCTAGTACTATGTTTTACTCTGTCACTTGCAGAAGGGCCTTTTGCAGCTGTTAGGAGTTGGTATGCCTTGCGGTTGAGGGTCACAGAGATGATCAGAGGGATGGAACACTTCTGCTATGAGGAAAGGCTGAAAGATCTGGGGCAGTCCAGCCTGGAGAAGAAAAGGCTCCAGGGAGACCTCATTGCAGCTTTTCAGTACTTAATGGGGGCTTATAAGAAAGATGGGGACAGTCTTTATCAGTTAGTTTGCAATAGGACAAGGGGTAATGGCTTCAACTAAAAGAGGGTTGATTTAGATTAGATATAAGGAAGATTTTTATAGAGAGGGTGATGAGACACTGGAACAGGTTGTCCACGGAGATGGTAGATGCCTCATCCCCAGAAACATTCAAGGTCAAGCCTGGATGGGGCTCTGAGCAACTTGACTGAAGATGTCCCTGCTCATTGCGAGGATGTGGCCTACATGGCTTTTCCTCTCAACCCAAACTATTCTCTGATTCTGTGTTTCTTGTTCAGTACAGCTGTGGTCATTTTAGGTAGCTGGGCCATTTATAAGACCCAGCTCTGTAAAATGTAGGGTACAATGCACAAAAATGGTGGGTAAGTAATATTTAGTTGTCATAATTGAACATCGCTGTCAGGCAACACAATCTTATTTTGAAATGAAGGTGCAGAGTTACAGCCTTATGCAGAAGCCAGTCAGAGATCTCACCTTTAACAGGTGACACTAGAGCCGTGCAGGTGATAGGGAAACTACCCCAGAGTAGCTCAGCATCAGAGCAGAAGAGTATGATCCCTGTGTTATCACTGTGAAGTGTTTCTCACACCGTCAGGGCTCTAGAAAATATTTATTTGCATGCTAATGGTGGAGTTTGTAGCCTTTTCAAAAGGGGCTAATAGTTCTGTCAACTTTATGACTTTTCCTTTGTTGTGCGAAACAGACCATCCCATTATGATGCAAATGATAGATCCTGGGTTTTAACCTCTGGAGCTACTTCATCTGGATGCCTGGAGTTTTTATTGTCCTTAACTGAGCTGCACTTTCAGGCTATTTAGATCAGGTTTTTTCAGGCTTTAAAAAAAAGAAAGAAAAAAAAATCACAAAAAACCCCAACCCAAGACAAGCAAACAAAAACCCAAACCAACTGAAAATCCAACTACTCCCCCAACAACAAAAACAACAGCAAAATTCAATTGCCCCAAACAAAAGCAAAACCAAATCCCCCAGCCCCTTCCCAAAACACCCCCTGCAAACACTCCTCCAAGCAAAAAACCAAAAAAAGTCCAAAACCAACCCACAAAAAACAACACACAAAAAAAATTCCAAACCATAAAACTGCCAAAAAAACAAAACAAAAAATACCAAAGCAAAACAAAAATACAACCCAAAGTCTGCTTGAATTTTTTTACCACATTAAAATACTGCAACTGATTGGCTTCCATTGACTTGAATAAAACCAATATGACTTCATTGCAGTATCAGCAACTCAAGATCTATATGACATTAAACATTTTTGTTACCAGATAACTAATGTGGTAGCTAAAAAAACCCACATGATGGTCACAGCTGAAACCTGCAAAAGGCTGGTTATCTGGGCCTTCGATGCTGAAGTCTGTGTACAAGTCAGTGTGTATTTTTTCACTATGTTATGCTTTCTTGTTTATCTACTCTTTCTAATTGTGTTTCGATGGTCATTTCAGTTGAAATTATCCAATTTCAGTTTCCATTTCCCTTCAGAACATTACAACACAACCCCATAAATTTTGATGGTTAGTTGTTGCTTTTGTTGAATTAAAAATACTGAGATGAATTGGGAGTATGAATCTAGTTTTCACCCTGTTTTTGAAAAAAGAAAGTTGTTTTCTCTGTGAATAGACATGGCTGAATAATTTTAAGCAACATATTTCCATCTTTGATGGAAAGGCCTTTGTTTCTTTGCCATTGTTACTTTTCATAGTGCTTAATTCCCTTTAAGGGCACCGATCCTCTTGAACTGCTTAAGCTCTTAGGGGATTCTGTTAAAAAAACTTGATTATGTGTTCACTGTAGAGTGGCTTTAGGAAGGAATGCTTCTTTGACCATTACTGTCTGTTTTCCATCCAGTCTCACCTCAAGGGGTATAATCAGGTGTTAAACTTCTTCAAAATTATGAATCCAGGTCTCAGCAGGCTGGACAGCAACTGCATAGAAAGCAGCTTTGCAGAAAAGGGCTTGAGGATCCTGGGAGCTAAGTTGAACATGACTTACAATCTTCTTTTGTCTTGATGAAGGCTAGCTGTGCACTGAACTGTATTAAGAAGTGTATAGGAAGCAGTTTGAGGAATGCAGTCTTTTCCTTAAGAAGCCCATACGTGGGTGAGTGCGGGAAAGTATGTTTTGGTTTGACTCTTGGCAAAATGCCAACTACCTCCCAATGCGACAGAGTTTCAGTTAAAAGAAGTGAGGAAAA
>JAWWEU010000081.1:116214108-116385440 GCA_035583155.1 Acropternis orthonyx | reverse complement strand
CCCCATCCTGCAAATTTAGATTCTCAAGCTGCTTTGCTTCCAGCCATTCTTGCCATTTAGCAAGCCACAACATATACATAGTAGAAGTCAAAATTAATTCCACAATGGCCTTAATGTCTGTAGGAACCAAAGTTTGATATTTAAACAGTGCAGAAATCTGATTATGAACCAACCGGTTGTCATGCCCATATTGCAACACTGTTTGTTGCAAACCTTGTACCAATTTCCAATTCAACGGTTTCCATTCAGCTCGACCGCCCCTCTGAATGACCGGCATAGCTAATGGTGTAAACACAAAATCTCCCTCAAGGTGAGCATTTTCAATCAAACCCCTATATTGTTTGTGGCTATCAAAAGAAGGGTCACAAGGGGGCGACAAAACTGGTTAGAGTCACCACCCGACTCCAACTTCCCCTTCCTGGCCACGGTGTCACGCAACCAACCCAACACCCCCTCCCTTCTAAGTTTCGCTTCATCAGATCGTGAGGCTTCTGCTGCGTGCAAAAGCTCTTGTTTATCCCGATCATCCAAACCCGTCCCGAACCTTGATCGCAAAAAGGTATCTCCCTCTTCAACCGACATTTCCCCTTTTACTATAAGATTCCCTACCACCTCCCACATTATTAACTCATTCCATTCATCTTCCAGCTGTGATCTCTGTCCCTCCTGCTTTCCACCCCGCTCCCTGCCTAGTTTCTCCAATTGCCTATCAATGTTATGTAACCCCTCAACGATAGCCTGGTGAGCACTTGAGTAAGCGCTCTTAATATCTTTTTTCTTTGACCCTTTATCAAGCCGCTCCATTTGCTGGAGCAGCGCAGTCATGGTCTTTGATTGTTGACGGGGTTCTTCGCGCAGGCTTGAATATGAAAGTTGACCCTCATCGTTGTCCTCCGGCAGAGGGATCTTTGACAAGTCCAGCTCCATTCCTTCTTCTTCCTCCGCAGGGGGTGCAGAGGGAGGCACAGGAGGTTCCCCGGGAGTCCACGGTGGGAGATCATCCACTTCTCCCCAGGCTTCCTTCTCAGCGAGCGACACAGGACACATTTGTGCCCCCCGAGTTGCCTGTTCAGGCTCTTAGTACTTAGGACACTCATCTAACACAGTCCAAGAGTCATTTTCTTCTGAGCTAACCGCGGTATTGGCAGGCTGTACTGCCGCCCGGAGAGCAGCAGCGACTTCCCCTTCTCCATGCAATTGTTCTAACATGAGCCGAACCGGCCGATAAGTTTTCGCCAGCTGTCTAGCTTCCTTTGACCCCATTTGAACATTCTCCCACAGTTCTTTCCCCACTTCTTTCCGTGCAGCCAAGCTGTACACTTGCTGCACAGAACTCAAAAGTCCCTTCTGCCAACACCATATTAACAGGTCAGCCAGCTCATTCTTCTCAAGCTGCGTTTCTGTTTTCTTTGCAAGCTTCAACAGGCTCTCTAAAGCTGCTTGCTCAACCGCGGACGCGGCATTCCCCATCCTGCTTTTCCTGACTCACCGGTCAGCCGTGCACGATTCCACCTCTCTTGGGCACCCAGCTTCTTTGTCTCCGCTGGCAGCAGGATCCTCACTCGGGTCCTCGGCTCGTACTTTACCCTCGGCGTGGATCACGTCAGGGTCACCAGATGCCGAAGCCCATACGTGGGTGAGTGCGGGAAAGAATGAACACACCAATATGATGCAGATTCAATCCACTTTATTCGCATAATCGCTACACTTTTATACTCTCTAAGAGGTCATTCACGCAAACACGCGCCTTTCCTTGCTTTGCAACTGGCCAGCAGTCTTTGTCCGCGCACCTTAGGCAAGCATTTCATTGGTTGCTGGTTAAGCGCTAGCTCCGGCTCCACATCCTGTTATTCGCCTTATCTTCCTCCTTTTGCTCTTGCATCAGCCGTTTTCGACCTTCACGTTAACCTCAAAACGACCTTTATAGCCTCTCATATTCTGCCAATACAGCCAAGGCCCCAACATTTTCCCTTCTCTTCTGCACTCAAGACAGGGCCTCTGGAGTACTGTGTCCAGTATGGGACTCTTCAGTACAATAAAAGTCATTGATAAACTAGAGGAACTCCAGTGGAAGATGAAAAGATGATTAGCAGACTGGAGAAACTCAGCCAGCTGGTTTGGAATCTGAAAAGAAGAAAGCTAAAGGGGAGCCTTGTTACTGCCTTCAACTACTGATGGGTGACTGTGCAGAAGACAGACAGGCTCTTTTCAGAGAGGTGCAGTTATAGAGTGAGAGATAATGGACACGTGACAGTAAAGGAAATTTCATCTACAAAGAAGGAAGTCTTCATAGTGACATTAGTGAAACACAGGGGGAGATGGTAGAATGCCTGTGGTTACAGGTATCTCAGGTTCTTCACTAGTGGATTTTTGAGTATCTCATGTAACCTCAAAGCTGGATCTAAGTTTGCAGTGAGTCTTGCTATGACCAGAGGCTTGGACTACATGCCCTTCCAAAGTTTCTTCCAACCTAAATTATTCTGTGACTCTCTACTCCATAAAATTGACAGAAGTACTGATTCTTCTACTGATTAATAACACCCTTATACAAAGTTTCTTGGTTAATTTTTTCAAACGATGGAGATGCTCAAAACCAAGTCACTTTGAGTAAATTGCGTGTATCCCTTTTTGTGCCTAACAAAATTCAAATCTAGTAGGAAAAGTACTACTTTTAAAATTTGGCCCTTCCCTGCTGTAATGAACACTCACCCAGGATATTTACATCTGTTTATTGATCTCTTCTGCCTAACCAGTACTTGGCAAGCAGAGGGGCTTTAAGTTATGGGAATTCATCCTTCCAGTTCAGCTTTAACAGTATAGCCAACCCAGTGTACACTATGGCATTGCAACCTACTTCTCAAGAGAAATCTTTAGGGTTAGTGCTTTGCATGGACTTAAGGCACAATACTGTTAACATCCCAGAAATTTTAGGTGTGATGAGTGTCTAATTCTGTTGTTCTGATTTTTAGAAAAAGTAAATTGATTTAATGTAATTTCTTTTCAAACTGCATGACCATATCACTGGTCCTTCCCTCAGTTTCTATCACTTATGTACATCACTAATGTATCTGATTAGAAAAGAAGATAAGTGGGTTATTACACCAATATTATACCCACTCCCTGCTTAATGGACTCAACTCATTAAAAGTATATAAATAACATATATCACAGATGTTTGAATGTGTTTGTGGGCGTAACTATGCAGAGTGAGGGGAAGGGATCCATCAGTATGAAAGTCCATTAGACTAATCTTTCTGTAGTTTACTTCAATTAAAACTCTGGTACTCCCATCTCTTTTTCTTAGGTAGTGAAATCTTGACTGTGCAATCTGCACTGTTTAAATCTTTCTCGCATGTCAAAGAGCATCTTCAGAGCTGATATGTAGCTTGCCTGCTCCATGGCCCTTCAAATAATACACTAAAGTATGTTCTTTTTTGTGTTGCAGAGCCTGGGAAGAAGGAAAAGTTCTTATTTTTGATGACTCTTTCGAACATGAAGTATGGCAGGATGCTGAAAATTATCGCCTGATATTCATTGTGGATGTGTGGCACCCAGAGTTAACAGCACAACAGAGACGCACCCTTCCTGCTATTTAAGGGGTTCCTTCTGATAAGTGAAGCAGAGCAGCTTTAACCCCTTTGGAGTATGCAAATGGGATTCATTTATCCAGCATACAAAGTATATAAGTATTTTAAGGATAAGAAAAGATAAGGATAACATTCTACAATCAGAGAGGACTTGGTTTAAAAAAAAAAAAAAAGACAGAAAAAAGGAAAAAAATCAAAAAAAGAATCCATGTTTTGTTTCATACTGATACAGCACTGATATGGATTGGTTTTTTGGCTGCAAGTTTGAAAATACAAATCTTGTCAGCCAAAAAGCAATAGGTCTAGGTTTTCAAACTGAGGAATGTGCTGATGGTTTTGCCATGCCTGTATTATGTTCACAAAACCAGTCAGTCGGTCACATGCTCGGCTATGTTCAGGCACGAGATTTATGATTCTACATCTAGGAAATACTTCCCATGCTTTTATCTGGGAAGCAACATGTAAAATATTTGCAAACATATGCACACAACCAACTTTGAAAATCAGTATGCAGCTGTAATGTTAGCTGCTTTAGGCACAGAACGTGTCCCTATGTTATCACTGTAGATAATGTGAATGAATTACATGTGTTTTGTACTTTTTCTACCTGAGTAATTGTATTTTTCTAGCTTAATTATGAACAAATCTTCTTTAATTAACCACTATTTTTTAAAAAACCCCATTATATATACAAGTGTGTCTCTAGCTATCAGAAGAAGGAAAACACTATATATGAACAGATTTCATTTTTACTAAGTGTGGCCTTTTTTGCCTTCCTGTAAATGCAAACAGAAACTTGCATAATCAGCTGCCTAGTGAAGATTTGTTCTTCTAAAACAAAACAGTTCTCTTAGTTAGCAGGCAACCTTCAGTTTGATAATGTGATTTTGGAAAATGTTGAGCAAATGTGACATTTGTAAGCTCAGATTGTAAAATGTTTGACAGTTCTTAGGAGTTTATGGCAAGCTGCTGTTTTTCCTTTTGTTACAAAAGCTTGTGTTGTGATACCCTTTTCCTACTCGTCAAGGGTCTGGGGCACTTCTTTCTAGGGGCTCCTTCTTGGCTGCTCTTTGGTGATCATTCAGCAGAAAAAAAAATATATGAAGAATTTCTTGTGCTTTGGGCAGAAGGACATGGTCTAACTTGGTTTCCTGCCAAAATGCAAAGCAGACAAAGAGCTTCAGGTTATTAACTTGCATTAATTTCTGCTGCCAGCATCCTACAGAGTTCTAGAATGATCCTCTAATTGACCTAAACCTGTTTTCCATATTTTGAAATGTATGACATAATGCTGAAGTAGTCTGATCCCAGTACTGTTTACAGGATGCTCAGTAATTACAGTATTTGCCAAACAGAATTTACTACATTGTAAAAAGGCATATTTTCAAGAAAGAAAACTGGTTGGATGTTGAGCAGTTGGCAGGTCTTTTGGGTCTGTGCTGTTTAATTTAAGACGGGGCACGCAGGACTCTCCACTATTAACTTCTAAGAACACTAAGAGGAGAGAGAGACCAGAGGTTGCACTGTTGATGTTTGTCAGGCTGTGACCTACTCACCTGCAGCACCAGCCGGGTGTGGACAAGTGTGCTGGGATGCTCAGTGCTCATCCAGAGCAGTCACCTCATTCCTGAGGGTTATGAGAGGCAAACACTAAGCAAGGAGACATTGAGGTTACTTGTCTCCACAGCTTTAGCTTTGTTGTCCAGAGGACACTGAACAGGCATCTTTTTTGTGTGATACTCAGTGGTTTATTACTTCAGAGACTACATCATGGTACCTAAGTATTGTGACCTGAATGCTGCATGTGCTAAAGCAAACTACAGATAAGAGCTTTGCATTCCCATAAACTCAATGCTTTTCAGATTTTGTATTTTACTAGGTAATTAAATCTTGTAATGCCATATAACACATGGTGATTACACCATAAATTTGTGTAACCAGTTTCTGGAAGTGTGCACTTTAATTTTCTTTTTTGAATAGTAAACTGATAAACCCTCTCTGATCAAGAGTCAGTTTTAGACAGCCAAGGTAATTAGGTTTTAATGTGTTGTCCATATAAAAAGTAATCCTGAGACTATACACAATATACAAGAGAGTAACAATTCTCACTTAATAATAATAAAAACTGAAAAGATTTGTAAGCTTCACACTTTAGAAAATTTAAAAGTATTTTTGGAGATCATTAGGAGAATCATGCAAAACTAGAAATAAGGTACTCATTACTGTGAGGAGTAAAAGAGTTAAAATGTTTAAATCTCCGAGGGGTTCTTAAATCAGAGACTTTATTTTATATCTTTGTGAAGTGATCAAGCAGTACAAATTATAATGTATTTTGTAATTCTCTAAAATAAAGACAGTTTGTAAAGAAAGAAACAACAACTTTTGAAACAAAAATTGAGGTTTAGGAATATTTTTATTGATGTTGCATTTTAGTTTCTATAGCTCAGATTAAATGCCAAAGGAGTGGTAAAAACTTTGGAGCTTTATTTATGAAAATCCATGTCATCTTTCAGATTGTTTCATTGTTCCTTTGAAGGCTCATACTTTATCCTTTTCAATTGCAATTGACAAATAGATAAAATTGGCAAATAGATAAAAGTAATCTACACAAGCTGTGTGTGTGCGCCAAAGTAGCACTGTTTATTAGATTGTGTAGTGATACATTGGCCATGTAAAATCTTAAGTGCCTTGAATAACACAAGGTGTACTATGAATAGCTCCTGCAACACTAAAGTGAATCTACTCAGTGCCTACAAGGGAGGAAGCTGAGAGTGTATTGTTTTGTTAGGTACAGTTATTGGGTTAGCTATATACATGGGGAGGATATATATAGCAGTGAATACTTGGTATATTATTTTAGGTATTCCTGTTTGCCAGCTGGTATTTTGTCTTGAAAAGGCTTTTCAGCACTGGAAATACCAAGGGAAGAAATTAATAGAAATGTTTTTTAAATGGTGATCCATTGCAATTTAATTTTTTTTTGTTAGGGTTTTTTTTTACAGAAGAAAATGGCAGACAAGGGCAATATAGTCTGTAAGGCAGTATATACTCCTCATAATGTTAGGAGGTGGGTTCCACCCTACCTGTCATTACCTTCCTTGCACAGTCTCTGTAGGATCCTACAGTTAAATACAGGCTTCACACAGATATATACAATGCATCAAATGTATTTATTCATATCATTGTTAAAGAAAAGAAATAATTCTAATCCTTTGCGAGGTTTGATCCTCAAGGACTAGATTTCAGTGATATTTGCACTTCTTGCGCAGAACAAGACCCACTTCAATGAACAGTGATTGTAACAGGTCATCACAAAGATTCAGTGGCAGTGGGGGTAACAAAGATTGCCTGGTTTTCTACGTATTAACAGAAAAAAATCACAAACCAAAGTATTTCTTCCTTAATGCTGCAGTATACTAGGCAAGGTCTGTCTTTTTTTGTCTGGGTTTTTTACTTTCTGCATCAAGTAAGTTCTCTTTGACAAATCCAAATGCCTTGGAGTCTCTATGAGCCCAGGGAAGGGAAGGGAGCTATGTCCTTCTTCCAGGACTTGACATCCTGTAATGTGTGGCAATGTCAGGGGAGGGGAAATGGAAAAAATTCCAAAGATAAACGGGCTCAGTTGTCTTATATGTTTAATGTTCCTGGAAGCTGCAAGCTTCTCCTTCTTTTTCTGTGTTGCCTTGTTGGGACCATCCACTGCCTTAAAGACTCACTCTCTATCACGGAGGCCAGGTTTTGTATCAATGACATGTTGCTGCAATAAGAAGTTAGTTAGTCTGAATGAGATTATTCTGTACAAATACTAGTGGGTAAATCCCAGGTGAGTTTGGATCTGACAGGATGTCCTTTATGCCCTGTGCAGGCATAAAATGTTGTTGTAGTTAAAGGCAGTATTTTGTTAGTCCATCTGTTAAGGCTGACCATGTCCACTTGAACTATATCATCACTTCAGTGTAACACTTAAGAATTCAGTGAATGTTCCAGGGGCACATTAAAAACCCTTGTGCCCATTATCATCTCATTTTGTATGTATGGTTTACACTGCTACCTTTGATATCTTGTTGCCACCCACTTGTTCTAGTAAATTGTCAACATGTGGCAATATAATTGAAGACTAAAGTGTGTACAGTGGTTGTAACTCTTTTAGGAAATAAAGTCACTGCACATGCAACTTGATAACGATTTTTCTTTTATTTTTTTAATCCAGTTTCCATTCAATGAAGGGATGGTACTCTTTGCAGCTAGAGCAAACAGAGAAATAACAAACTGATCTTTGGCATTTCAGTTCTTCTGTTCTTCAGCATTTCCTTCTAGCAGAAGTTTGCACTGAATAATTAATTCAAAATTTTCCTTTTCCATTTTAAACATGGCCTGCGTCTGCAATCAGCATACCGTTCTGACTACACCTTTCCCTGACTGCAGGAGGGAAGAGGGTAAATGGCTCTGCAGATCTTTCATTTGCTGTTGTAACCTGAATGAAACAATCTGGATTGAACCATTAATCACTGGCAAACATTTCCAATGGGTCTCCCTGGCACCCTCCTTCACATGTGCACACACATGCACATGCACGTATCTAAATAGGCTCCTGAGTTGCCTGTGGAAAAACACATCGTCAAAATTAAATAATTGCATTTCAAATTGTGTGTCTGCTGCCCACACAGCTCATTCCACTTTAGCAGACAGTTTTATAAGGGCTTCAAAAGTTAAGAACAATTCTTGCTAGATACTGAAATGTGACCCCCTATATAAGCAGCATGGATGAGGCAGTCACAAAGTATCATACTGAATGGCATTATGCTGGCACTGGACTTTTTTGGGTTTTGGGGTTTTCTTTTTTAAGTGCCAAATCCTTCTGTACAACTCAAGGACTCTGCAGATGCTGATGATTCTGCCCTCTGACTCAGATTACACTTGCTGATTACAGTGCAAAGTTTAAATCTGAGAAGTTTAAACACACTTAACCTACACTTCTATAAAATGAGCATCCCTGATGAAGTCTTCAGGAACACTACTGCCATACCCTGGTTTCTTTAAATAAAGGATGCGGTCCCATCATTTCTGAGATTTTAATGTCCTAAGTCAAAAAAAAAAAAAAAAAAAAAAAAGGAAATTCTTTGTATATGGACAGACTCCTGTGTCAATAGAAATGTCTCAGTTTTTGTTCAGCGTTGGCCGCACAGACAGATGGCTGGTGACAGTTGTTACTTGGTCAGGAAACATGAAGGATTTGTCATCAAGCAAAACATGTGTGCATGTGTGTGTGTCTGTGTGGTGGGTCTGTGTCTGTGGGTTTCTGGTACGATGGAAATCTGTTCATGGATCTGTGTCTGTCGGGCATGTGGGACCTCAGTCCAGAGCCAGCAGTGGTTGGGTGTTCTCACTTTCCCCCTGGTCTTCATGTTTAAGTGTGCCAGCTTCCACCACAGACTGGGACCTGAAAGCAAGAAGACATGCATGCTAGCAAGGACTGCTGCAGAAACACTCACCTTCCTGGAGTACCCATGCTTCATTTTATGATCTTTGTTTTAGTCCATTTTCATCTTTATGACTTTTTAACTCTTTTCTGTGGAAAGCATAAGGAATTTGAGAAACATTCCTTTAAATACAAACAGGGATGTGACTCACTGAAGATCTCAAATGCTTTCAAAATATTTAGTGCTTACCTGCTATCCGTAACACTGAATATCCTCAGCAATTTAAAGCCCTGACCCTGTAATACCAGGGGGTCTGTTGGTGCTTCATGTCTTCCTAGACAAAACTGCTTGTGTGACTTCTTATTGGAAAGCAGAGTCATTTGCACAAAGTGCTTGCAGGGATGAGTCGCAGCTAATTCTTGTTGCAAATGTCAAGAAATACAAGTAGATAAATCACATGACATAGGGGCTTAAGGGGCAGGGCTTCTGTGAGTTACCCAAGACCAGTAAAGAAACCAGAGTTAATATGACAATGAGGGAGCTTCTGGTGTGCCCAGTCCTGCAGTTTTATGTGCCTGTCTACACCCTTGAAGGAGAATTTTATTCAGGGCTAGTCCATTTGAAATTAATTTCTGTCTTCAAGGTGGGAAGCATAATTTAACTTTTGTTATTAGTGGACAGGAAAACCCCAACGCATGAAAAAATGAGTAAACACTAGAGAAAGTAGAACATAATGATTTACAGTAGCAAAAGCTGAATGGGCTTAAAATGGGGGGAAAATTCAAGACTATTTCATTTTCTGAGGTCTGTGTGCTCCAATGTTTGCTTATGCCTATGGAAGGAGAATCTGATGAGTTTATTGTTACAGAGATTTGTTATCCTCCATTTTCTCTGTTTTGGGCTAGGAGTTACCTCCCAGTATGGAGTGGACAATGAGCTTTAGAGCAAATTCACTGTGTGGTTCTGGAAGTTCTAGAAAGGGATCTTTTTCAAAATTGGGGGGTAAAGTCATCCAGCCCAGGCATTTGTATAGTGCATAGTAAAATTTTAAAGAGCCACTTTTCTCATGGATAGCTTTCTATAATTAGGGGTAGCTCTCATTCCCTACATGATGTGTTTGTGGTTCCCAGTTGTTCATTTAAGCTTTAGCTACTTCATGAGATTAGATGTCACCTTTCTTTTGATAAGCATCCTTAATAAATTGCATCCTTTGGTACTGCAGCACTTGATCAGGACTGAATATCATGACTGTGAATAACTTGTATGATAATTACTGTTTTTCTTATGCTTGGAGCTTTCTTTAAAACATAATAAAAAATTTTCATTAAAAGAAGTCTCCAAAGGAAGATAACAAGAATTTTATGCCAAAATTTTAAAAGTAAATTTGTTTGCCCAAATGTTTTCTCTGTGTATTTTTTACAGATATGTGACATGCACAATGTTTATGATTGCATTTTAATATAGAAAAGCAACTGATTTGGGAGATTATGTGAAATGGCAATGTACGTATTTCTAGTATGTGGCAGTAAAAACTAATCATGTAGCCACATGAAACTCACAGGGAATAGATTCAAATCACAACATTAGCAGGTTTTTACTTTCTTTTCTGAACTACCAGATTAAATTATTATTAAGTAGTACCTGATTAATCCTTGTTGCAAATGTATTGTTTCTGTCTGATCCACTGCCCTTCAATGGATATAAAAAGTTACATATCCTTTGCAGCATTTGCCAGCACACAGCAGAAAGTTTCTGCTCTCTCAGCTGTGAAAAATCTCACAGTTTTGCCTTTTGTGATCACAGCTGATCATCTCTGCTCTCATATCACACACACAAAAGTTCTTGCATCTAGAACAAAAGATACCAGTTTCTCCCCCATACTGGTACTTGGACTCACACCACTTTGGGAACAACATAATCCCAAACTCTCTGTGCAGGTCCCATGTTATTCCTTTTCACACAAAGACAAAATAGCCAGAGCATCAAGTAAATGCGTTGTAACCCACCTGACCTCCAAATTCAAAATGCCAAGTGATTCAAATACTATGCCCAGCCCTTCTGAATAATGTGAAGGGAGATCCAACTGAGATTTTAGTATCTGCTAAACTCTGCAGCAACAACTTCTTTTCCATTTCTGCTAAAAGCTACTTAGCCTTCTATCCTAAAATAAACAATTCTGACATCTGAAGAGCACAGTCATGGTTTGAACAATCATCACTATTTTCTGAGACACCACAAAAAAAGAACTTGTGTTTGGATTTCCGTTTTCCAAACATCCGTTTTTTGTTTGCTGAAAAATGCTTCCAGTTTTATTTTTAACTTAATTTTTTTGTAGAAAAGCAGATAAGTCAATTCTCAACAGAATTCAATAATACTCTTTTCATATTCTTCATTTATCATAAATATTGAAAATGGAAATGCTTGGAAAAGCATTCTGGCAATATACACCAATGCATTTCACAATTTAATGTAATAACTTAGCATGAGATGTATGTTTTACTGGCCTAGGACATCCTGGAATATACATTCTATAACTATATTTTATTTAATGACAGAGAAAATATGATTTGCCATAGGTCACTGTTGCAGAAAGCATTTTCAACTCACAGGAATTGTAGAATGATAGAATATGTTGAGTTGGAAGGGACCCATCAGAATCTTCAAGTCCAACTCCTGGCCCTGTGCAGGACACCCCAAGAATTACATCATGTGCCTGAGAGCACTGTCCAAATGCTTCTTGAACTGTCAGGCTTGATGCTGTGACCATCCTGGGGAGCCTGTTCCAGTGCCCAACCACATACGGTGAAAAACCTTTCCCTGATATCCAACTTAAACCTCCCCTGACTCAGCTTCCTGCCATTTCCTGGACTCCTGTCACTGGTCACCAGAGTGAAGAGATCAGTGCCTGCCCTTTTACTCCCTCACAAGGAAGTTGTAAACTGCAGTGAGGTCTCCCCTCAGTCTCCTCTTCTCCAGGCTGAACAGACCAAGTGACCTCAGCTCATATGGCTTCCCCTCAAGGCCCCTCACGGTCTTCATTCTCCTCCTTTGGACAGTCTCTAATAGATTAGTATCTTTCTTATACTGTGGTGCTTTAAACTGCACACAATATCCAAGGTGAGGCTGCCCCAGTGCAGAGCAGAGTGCGACAATCCCCTCCCTTGACCAGCTGGCGATGCTGTGCCTGATGCCCCCCAGGACACGGTTGGCCCTCCTGGCTGGCAGGGCACTGCTGACTCATATTCAACTTGCCATCAACCAGCACCCCCAGGTCCCTTTCTGCAGCACTGCTCTCCGGCCTCTTGTGCTCTAGTCCATACACACAACCAGGGTTGCCCCATCCCAGGTGCAGAATCTGGTACTTTCCCTTGTTAAACTTCATACAGTTGGTGATTGCCCATCTCTAATTTGTCGGGATCTCTCTGCAGGGCTTCTCTACCCTCTAGGAAATTGACAGCTCCTCACAATTTAGAGTTATCTGCAAACTTACTTCGTATTCCTTCAAGTCCTGCATCCAACTTGTTAATGAAGATGTTGAAGAGAACTGGACTGAGGGTGAAGCCCTGCAGAACCCCGCTAATGGCCAGTTGCCAGCCTTATGTTACCCCATTCACTGTAACTCTTTGTGCCCAGCCTCTGAGCCAGTTGCTCACCCATCACATAACATGTTTATCCAGCTGTGTGCTGGACATTTTGTCCAGAAGGATACTGTGTGAGACAGTATCAAAAGCTTTGCTAAGTCCAAAAAATTACATCTACTCACTTTCCTAGATCAACTAGGTGTCATAGAAGGAAATCAGGCTCAACAAGCCTGATAGGTTGAAGGTTCCTGGTAGGATGAAGGTTTATGAGAACTTGCCCCTCATGAAGCCATGCTGGCTGTGACCCATGCCTGAACTGTCTTCCAGGTATTTTTCAATACCTCCCAGAATAATCTTTCCCATTACTTTACTGGGCACTGAAGTGAGCCTGACAGGCCTGTCGTTTCCAGGGTCCTCCTTGCCCTTGAAAAAGAGGGACAACATTCACCAGCTTCCAGCAGCTAGGATCTCTCCTGATTCCCAGGACAGCTCAAAAATTATCAAGAAAGGTTTTGTGATTACATCAGCTAATTCTTTGAGGATTCTAGGATGAATCCCATCAGGCCCCATAGATTTGTAGGGATCCAGCTGAAGCAGCAGATCCTGCACAATTTCAGGGTCATCTGGGAGTTGATCATTCTCACAGTCATGGTCCTCCAGCTAAGGGCACTGAGATCCCATGTATTTTGTGGCTGTAGAGATTAATATAAAACAAATGAAGTTTGGAAGAAGTACCCTATATGTTGGTTTTGTCTTGGTTTTTGTGGATCTAGCTGGCATACTCAGTTCAAGGAAAGCAGTCACATTCTAGGTACGTGCAAGCTTACACACTGTTTAGGGGGTTTTGTATGCTGACTCTAGGACTGAACTTAGACTAGGTTTTATTTTAAAAGTACTACTACCTCTTTTATCTGCATTAACATTTTCTTCAGAGGACTTCACAACCACATTTCAAATTTTTCAGTAGAATCTGATCATGGTTCTTGAAAAGGTGTTTGGGTATCTAATGGCACCTCAACCTCCCATTGAAAAGGAAATTACAGTCAGACATGAAAGTACTTTTGCCCTGACTAGTCCTTGTAATTTGCAACTGTTGTGGGTTAGACCTTGGCAAAATGCCAAACCTTCCCCGAAACCCACACAGTCCCAGCAAAAGGAGGGAAGACAGGAAAAAAATGAAACTGAAAAAAACTTATATATATATATATATATATATATATACACAAAATTTACAACACATATACATACAAATATAAAAGAAAAACCAACAATAAGTTTACCCAAACTGCCCCCCCAACAACACAGATCCTACCACCCAAAGACACTTCCTGGGAAGAACACCCAGCAAGGAGAGGGAAAGAGCAACCCCAAACAAAAAAGTATTTACTTCCCAGAGACCAAAACTGCTATGAATATCTCGGCAAGGAACGGCAAGGCCTATTGCTCCCAGAGCTGCAACAGGGTGTCCTCTTAAGGCACCACAAGGAGAGGGAAAGAAGCAGGGAACACCTCCCCCACTGGATTTATACTCGACTTTATGTCAGGTGATATGAAATACCTCTTTGGTCGCTTAAGTCAGGTGTTACTTGTCCCTCTAAATCTATGGAAAGTCTCATGGCCACAAAAACTGAGGCCTGCTGAATTTGACTTTGGACCTAACTAGACTAAGACCTTAATCTGAGTTTTTCGGGGTTTATCAAACCCATCACAGCAACCATCTTTGCATTCAAATCAGCCTCTTTTGCAACAATTTAAATAATTTTGATTTTAAAGGGTAAATAAGCAGTCAGAATTTTGCTTGTTTGGCAAGCAGAGTTTTAGCTTTGGCCTTGTCATTGCAGTGGGTACTGTTCTGGTGGTATCCTGTGCCAAGCAGAAGCTGTTCATGGCACCATACAAAAGCATCTTTATTTTGCTGCCTTTCCATATCAATGTGCTCAAATACCTGATAGAACGGAGTAGTAGAACACAAAAGACAGAATCACCTCAGTGATACTCAGTGACAGAAGAGGCAGAGACACAAATGGAAATACAGAAACTTCCATTTTTTCGCTGGGGGAATGGACAAACACTGAAACAGATTGCTCAGAGAGCTTGTGGAGTCTTCATGCTCAGAGATACTCAAAGTCCAGATGGACACAGTCCTGGAAGACCTGCTCTAGCTGATCCTGCACTGAGTGAGGGATTGAGTAGAAGATCTCCAGAGGTCTCTTCCTCAACCTTTTTATGATTCTATGCCCACAGAAATACCATCTTCTCTGAACCATCCCAATTCATCTTTCTTTATCCTGACAGGGCAATTATTTTCTTTGTAAGCCCATTATGCCTTTGGGGTGTCAACTTTCACAGTGCGGATGACACTCAGCTGCTAAATATAGACACCTACAGCCATTGAAGGCACCTTAGGGTATCCAAGACCACTGAAGGTCATGACTCCAGGTTTTATAAAAGACTTGTAGAGGACTCATGTCCTTCTGGAGCAACAGATGGAGGCCAAGAGTACATCATAGTGCCTAAAATCATACAATTTAATTATACTTAGCAAGATGAACACAACTAGTTTGTAATGTTCAAGACATGTCCAAGTAATTGTGACCTGGGCCAGACATGAACTAATCATCTAAGCAGGAAACAGAAATTACATTAGCCTTCTCCTTCTAGCAGTACATTTTAGTCACTTGTGTTTTGATTTGTCTCACCATCAGACATCTATGGTCACTGCCCTATAAATGGCAGAGAGAAATAAACATTCTCAGGGTGCTATTCATCTGACCTGTTCTGAACATATGGTCTAAGCATATGATTCATAGGTCACCTATACTCAAGTCCTGATTCTGATGAGTTCTTATCTGTTAAGTCCAAGGAGAACAGGTTTCCTGACTTATGAGGCAATGTTTCCTACATATCATAGCCATGACTGCCTCACACCTTCAATATTCACCTTCACTTTATTACCTTCAATACTCACCAGAAATGTGACACTTGTCCTGTGTGTGCTGCAACTTTGGAATTATAAAGTAGTATATATTTGAATTCAAAGACTTCTGGTTTTCCTCTTTTTTCAGCTAAAAATTCTCAGTAATGAGTTTGAAAGATGCTTGGTTGTGAAGGATCTGGTTGACTCAAATTTTGACACCAGTATACAATTGTTTGTATTACATGGATAGAGTCACTGTCCTAGGCTGGCAGACATTGTGATTGTCTTTTTTTAACATGATCCATGCAGAAGACTTAGCTCCTGTGAAAGTATATGATTACAGTAGGCTGGGAGCTAAATCTGAAGTAATTGAAAGACAAGTCAATGCCCATAATTTTACTACCCTAGATTCCAAGGCTAGATAACCTTGCTTAGGAGAACAAAGTGAAAATGGAAAGAGAAGTGAATTCTCAGTCTCACTTCTGAACCCTAGGTACCATTTGAGTGTGGTCCATTTAAAGCATCAGCCAAACCCCCCATGGTTGTTTTACTGTTCAGCAAGAATATTTGGAAATCTGGAAAATCAACAGTACCCAGCTGTTTCTCCAGCAGGCTGGCCATATATTTCAAATGACAGCACTGCACAGGTATGTACATCAATATCTAAGAGAACAGATGGCTTTATGTGTGTGGTCACTTTAATGCAACTATCTCTTATTCAGTCAAAAGCAATGTAAGAAAACTGGATGCAGGCCTTCTAGCTGCACTGGTTTCAGAAAGCTCTTGTCAGACTAGGGCTGCAGTCAGTCAGCTCACAGGAATTGATGTCTTTTGGGTATCAGTTTTGTTTCCCATAAAAAATACAGTACCAAAATCCTGCACTGAGCTAACAGTAACTGCCAGCATATCATAGCATGTTTGTCTTAGAAGACATCTTCCAATTCTCTGATTCCTCATTTTATGATTTTCATCACAGCAATGCTGATGTGCTGCAGCTCCGAAGTGAGAATGTATTTGTGCTGGGCTTCCTTTCAGGGGGTTTGTGGAGGAAACAGGAGAGTGATATAATTTTTTTCCCTCAGTGCAGGAGGCTTCACGCTCTCAGAGCGACACATTGCAGATCACATCGTGTGAGCCTACTTTCTGCCACTCACCTCCCATCTGCTCACTTCCCTTAACTTCCATTCACATTTCACTGGTATCTCTGAGCTTTTCATGTCCCAATTATTCATCGCCTTTACAGAATAAGCACTTTTTTTTTTTTTAAATCACACCAATGAATATTCGTATCAACACGGTCTGAGGGACATTTCTTTCTCTGCCCTCCTCCCTTCCTGTCAGACTGCAGGTGGGGGTGCAGCACCTCAGAGTGTGCTCTACAATACACGCCAAGCTTCATCAGGTGGAAAAAACAAGGCTTTCTTCCCGGTATCACAGAAGCAATGCAGATGTACAAGTGCGAAGTAATTGCGGTGAAAGCTGCTCTTTTGTTATTTAAAGCACTTGAAAACGAAATGCTCCCCAGGTGGTGCGGGCAGATGCCGCAAGCCCCGCGGTACACAACCCCAGCGCAGGAGCCGTGGCGTGTGGCTCTCTGCCCAGGCTCATAAGCCCTGCTCAAATCTCTTGCCAATGCAAGTCTGCAGCTTCTCCTTGTGCTGGCTCACAGCTCTGCATGCAGACAGCAGAGCATTGTGCCGCAGAGACCTGCCCGGAGGGGCAGCTTTTGTTCACCTGCTGCAGGACTGCAAAGAGATGCAGCAGCATCAATGTCTAGGAGCATAGCTAGGCTGGGAAGTGATCCACTGTACTGGTTAGTCGGGGGAAAAGCAGCACAAAAACTGCCATAGCCTTACTGCCAGCCCAGGGCTTAGCCCACAGGACAGCAGAGACAAGCTGCAGCACTTCCCAAATGAAAGCTGGCTTTGTGGCCACTGTGGCAGCACTGACCATCTTTCTCCCTTGTGGTGTACACACCCTAGGGAGTGGTCTCTGAGTAGTGCCTTGGTACAACAGTAAAGGGCAACCCTAGACCAGATCTGTGCCTAACTGCATGTGTGAAGAAGTCTCTCTGAGTGCATCTGCAGTGCTAAAGAGGTGACCGCTGCAGAGTGAAGCCCAGCACAAGACCCCTCATCCTGTCTATGCCCACCAGCTCTCTCCATGCCTCTCCTTTTCTGACAGCTGGCCACAGCTGCTTCTCTCCACGGCAAACTCTGGGCACAGCTCGCTGCAAGGTGTGCACTAAAGAGGGATAGGGATGACACTGCACCACGTTTGGCTCTAACAATGACCTGGCTGGCTGGGCACCCCGTCATGACCTGTCCCTTAGCCCACACGACACCCTAGGGGTGCAGTGCATACCCTTTGGCACTTGCTGTAAAGATAGTTTTATGGTGGGCTACAACACAGCTCTCAGCTTACTGCAGACATTCTGAATCACAAAAACATACAGAAATGCTTAAATATTTGACACAGCACATACAGTCGCTTATCTTCAGGCCACTGAGACCCAGAGGGAGCAAGAGCCTTGCATTATGCAGGGCAAATGCAGCCAAAATCCTCTGTCAGAGGCTATCCCTGAGCAATGCAGACAGGAGGTGGTCTGTGCCATCAACCTTGGAATTAGGGTGCACGTCTCACTCTTCTTTCATCACTGTGGATTTGCCTGGTATCTCCTGCTACTAAGTGCTCTGAGCTTCTGTGTCAAGATCTTGCCTCCGTCACAATCCCAAGTCCAGGGCAGGGGAAAGGCATGGGTGGGAGCTTGGCCTCTCCATTTCCCGTCTCTGCTATCAACTGTCTTCCACATGCTTTTTTTCACATAGAAGGAATAGAATAACCTGCTTAAGACAGGAGTTCCTGGAAGACCCTTAATCCCCTGGAGTCCAGTATGTCAACTGTCAAAAGGTAAGCCTAGTAATGGGACCAAATAAAGACAATACTGCAGCAGCAAACAGCAATTTACAGCAGATTCAGCAGAGCTACTATAAAGTGTGCAGAATTTGATACCTAAAAAATTAATTTCAGGCCAGGTAATGAAAAAATTTCTTCTCAAACTTTATGCATATTCACGCACACACCCCCATGCACTTGTCATCACCACTCATGCTTTTCCTACTCATTCCTATTTTGTTGCCCACCAAGCAGTCTTTCTAGCCCAACAGCTTCCAGTCTCTTTGTTCAGTCACTCCAGTGCTTTACTCCTGCCTCATCTTTCAGCCTGCCTTTTTTGCTCCCATTCCAGTGACTCGAGTTCTCAAAATCTCAACCAGATTTGCCACTGAATCATAGTCTCTTCACGACTGTGTGGCAATAACAGGGCAGATGGAGCCCTGAGTAGAGGGTATCAGTCTTCCTGCTTCCCCATCATACATCAGAAGTTTCCTGTATTTAACAAGAACAGCACTATGGCACAAAAGCAACCCTGCAGATGTACTATTTAGGCTGGAAAGTCAAGTTACACCACAGTGTGAAAAGCCAAAATGTAGGTTGTGGGAGCAGCAGTCACTTGGCCATGTGTGTGGGGGTGTTGTGACCCCCACATTGTGCGCTGGCCCCAGGAACATACACTGTTCTTTCTCAGAGGGCTCTTTCCTCCCTCAGTGCTCAGTGTAGACAGTGCTGTGCTAATAAGTGGCTGTTTATTTTGCTTTTTGTAGCAGTTCAGTGTGTGGTTCTATGACACATTTGCTGCATATTAGTCCAAGCCTCCTCTGTAAATAGCCTTTGTTAATTCCCTCCTGAGCTTCTCTGTGGAGTTCATCAATGCAGCACTTGTGTGCCTCTTAAATGCTAATTCATTTACTGCCATAGTATGACTGTGACTGTTGGTTTTCTTTTAATTTTCATTTTGCATGTGGAGAGCTGATGCACAGGTACAAGTATTCCTCTAATGTGGGGTGCCCATTTTCCAGTGCTGAAGGTCTGATTTTGCAGAGTCCTCAGCACTAAATGGCAGCTTGTGTGTTCTAAGTATGTGCTGGGTATTTCTGGAAATTAGACCCCAAAGTCTATAGCTTGGCAGGTTGAAAATAAACAACATGCAATCTCACCATCTGTGTGAAGTTTGGATTAAGCTACTTGCCAGGCTGACACAGGGGCTGAGGGGGAGAGTGAGTGCAGGATTGGCTTCTCCAGGGTTGCACCCAACAGGCTGAACCAAAGGATCAATCCTGGTCTCCATCACCCACTTGCTTTCTCACCAAGTGTGTGTCCTAGCCCAGCTGCTTCCACTTGTTTATGTCTACCTCATCTTTCAGCTTGCCTTGTGGCTCCCATCCCAGTGATCCAAGTTCCCAGTATCCCAGATGGATTCACTGCTAAGTCCTCATCTCTCCAATTCTTCTGCCAACAGCAGAGAGGATGCAACCCCGAGAGCATGGGGTGTCAGTCTTCCAAATCCTGGCCCCATGTCTTGCTATAGATTGGCCCGGGGAGGGGGACAGTAGTGTTTACAAGTAAAAGCTGTAACTGCAAAAGCCCTCTGCACCCCACAGCCTAGGCAGGAGATGCACACTGTGGGCATTGAACCATCAACCTAGGCTGAACAAGTTTATTTACGTTGGGAGGCCAAGGTAAAGCATGAGGCAATCCTTGGGGCCATTAAATGCTAAAATTAAATATGTTTCCACAGGGCATGTGTGAATTGTCCTTTCAAAGGCTTGTAACTCAACCAGATGTAGGTGGATTTTTCACAGGACAGCAAAAGACATAAGCAGTGTAAAACCATTTGTTTTATTAAGTGTCATGTTTCTAATCTAAACTACTAAACTTTTGGCAAATTTATAGCCAGGTGAAAACATAATTTACAATGCAATATTTTAGCAGCCTCAACAGCACTGATTGTGCCATTCCTACCTCCAGCCTGTGTTTGTGTACCTGTGCACTGGGAATTGAGTGCTGCAAACAGATGAAGCCCATGCTGTCAATGACCCCAGACTGATTTCCTGCCTTGTTCCAGGGCGTCCCCAGCATCAAATTACCCATCTCCTCTGTGCTTGGTTCAGCTGCAGCTTTGCAACATGGCTCTCCTCCTTGGCTTCTCTTGCTGCTAGTTCTGAGGGTATTCTTCACTACCTCCCCTGCAGCCTTCCTAGGACCTGATAATGTGCCAGATACACCAGTTCCTTTCCAATTGCCTCTGATGTATTAGCAGAATTCTGGTCAAAAGCTATAAAACTGTTCAACAGCTAACAATCTATATTAAAAGGTAATGCATACATTAAATGATATGCATGTTCCTGGGACACCTGTTTTACTATCAGGATGTGTCTCAGTCATCATCTCTGTATGGGGGAAGCATTGCCACAGAAGTATTCAGCAATTCTCCATTGTTTGAAATAATTTATAATAAAATGGTGAATGTAAGACTTGCACTGTAGGTCTTGTGTATTATAGAGCTATTTTATCACAAAGAGTTTTTCCCTTTTTCACCAAAACCTGCAGCAATGCACCCCAGCTACAAGCAGAGCAAGCCAGGTGCCATCCATGAGCAGTTGGAATTTTTCACGCATTTTCTTACTGATTTTTATTTGCTGGTATTTTACTACTTCTGCAGTAAATTGGTGCTGACTGTGAACCGGCATAAAACATGACCCATAAAAGCAGAAACATATGGTGAAGGAACATTAAGGTCACACTAAGGATAACAAATAGAAAGGTCTGCCTTGCACAGCACAGCTGGGCATATGGAGGAACCAGTCTGAATAAATAAAAACCTTACATAATTCACCCCCATGAATGGCCCCTTTTGGACCTAAAACTGTTCCAGTCGGCATTAGTGTGTACCAGTTGTAATACCCACTCCTTCTGGGAGCAGGATGCCATTTCTGAGAAACAACAATTAGTTTCAGGAAAAAATTCATTTAAATATCAAGGCTTTCGAAAACACGCACATCAGGAGGCAATAATGGCAAACCCTAATCTGTATTTTAAAATCCTTTCATTCTAATCTAGGACATAAAAATCCACATGCTACAACTCAACAGCATGGGGCAATGCATTCCAATAGGCTTTTATTTTTTGCTGCATTATCAAAATGCCTAATATGGTGGCTTTTGATGAACCACTAGGCAGGTCATTGCATCTTTAGGTGCACAAGTGCTTTAGAAAATGGCCTCATGTTGTGCCAAGGGAGGTTTAGATTAGATATTAGGAAAAATTTCTTCACCAGAGGGGTTGTCAAGCATTGGAACAGGCTGCCCAGGGAAGTGGTGGAGACACCATCCTTCGAAGTATTTAAAAGAAATATAAATGTGGTGCTTAGGGACAAGATTAAGTGATGGACTTGGTAGTGCTGGGTTAACATCCCACTCGATGATCTTAAAGATCTTTTCCAATCTAAATGATTCTATAATTCTATAATTTTATAAATTTCTACTTCACAGGAGGAAAACATAATGCTGTCTTGATGCACAGATTGTACATTTTCACAGTTAGTGTGGTTCCACTTTAAAAGTTGTACCTTAACTCTGAATTTACTGAGTCTCTAATAAGCTTGACTCAGTGATAGTATTGCTCTTGCAACCTATGTTATCCTAAGAATAATTTTTAACCCCTAATATGATTAAAGTTATAATGAATTAAACTTTGATTAAATAAATTTGATTAAATGGCACGGGTTGTTTGGCCAGAGTAAATATGCAGTTGTTAGGTAAAATTTCCTTTCTCTGCAGGGCAGTTTTAAATTGTAGTAGGTTTTCAGACCTGTTTGTGCCAGCAGCAGGTTAAAAGCAAGAGCTCTTTTGATGACTGGGAGGGCAGCGGAGGAACATTCAGCTCCCAGGCTGTGCTTGGTGCCTGCACAGGGAACAAGCAAAGGCAGAGAACACTCTGTCACTTGGACTGAAGACCCAGTTCAGACATCAAGAAGTGACCCAGATGCAGCTGCAGAAGGGCAGTTCTTGTAAAGAAAAGCAAGTCACAGAGAGGTAACATGCTGTTGCAACTTACTTTTTGCTACTGGACCCGTAAGTGCAAGGGTTACACTGGGGAAAAAAGGAAACTCTTCAAAGAATGGAGCTGTTTATCTTCCCCAGTCACTGAATCCATCCCTCCAACTGGGAATGCTCATCTACTGCAGTTAGCTATCCAAATAGCTACAGGCACGCTTCTCCCACTATGGCTGGTCAAAATACTATGCACTAATGGTACAATGGTATTTTGAGAGCAGTGTCTGACTCTTTAACTGCTAGGCTTACCAATCCACTATAACTATTCATTAAACTGCACACCCAGATAAAAACTCCAGCTGTTCTTAAAAACAACAGCTCATCAACAAAAGCCAGCATGAACCCTCAGGCAAATTCTTTGCTTTTGTGTGAGCTCCCTCTTGACTAAAGCAACCCAAGGCCTCTTTCTGACCATCAGGGCTCACAGAAGATTTGGCCACAGCTGAAAGGGAGGTGATTTTCTTCCCTGTGCTCCAAATTTTCACACCATTTACATTACTCTCAAAGCTCATAAGTGACAGGCTCCCTGCATGGATGCAGAACCTTCAGAAGAGATGGCCTGAGACAGGGGAAGGGTCTGTTGCCAGTGCTGCCCCCAGGACTGTCAAATGGACATGCCCAAGGTCTCAGATTAAACAAATTTTGCTATTACTGTATCTGTGCTGTTTTGAATGTTTACTACTTTGCCTATTTCAGACTTCACTGAGCTAAATCTTAATAAACATATATTCTGAATGGATTTTTGTTATTGTTGCTTCCTCCCCCTCCCCCCAGCCATTAAGTCTCATTATGTGGAGTCATCAGCTGTTTTGTTTTGTTTCCCATCTGTTCATGCAGTAGTTGAGTTCTGAGATAACACTGCAGATGGGAGTGCAATTTCCACTGTTTTGATTTTGCCCCAGTGGGGCTTCGTGTGGCCACTGGTGGAAGAATTGCAATGGTTTTGATTAAAGATTTTCTGTACTATAGAATCTTGTCAATTCTCAAGAATTTCAAGATCATGTCACTGACTAGAGTCCATGGCAGTCTTTTTCTAAGAGGATATTCAATCCTTTCCACATCTACAACGCCTCCATTCTCTGACATAAACAAGGACACTTGTTTGAGAATAAATCCTGTGCAAGTTCAAGTCACAGGGAAAAGCCACCCCTGCCTGCGACTGAGAAGAAGATAGCATTCCAGTCCCAGAAACTGAAACTGTGAAGGGCAAGTCTAATCTCCTGTAGCCACTTCATATTAGCCCTTTCACATTAGACCTTTCACTTGTGGATCAGTTAGATTGTCATATTGGCACACTGTTTCAGCCCTCTGCTGACTAGCAAACCAACTCTAATTTGCAGCCAAGATGTACTTTGGTCAACCTGTACCTGTTTGATACCATGCCCAAGTTGTCCTTTTTCTCAATAACCTGTTCTCTCTCCCCAGTTTGTATTCCTTTGAAATCCATTTCAATGCTTGCTCTGAAAGTCTGAACAAACCACTGTCTTCTATAGCTTCTTGCTACAAAAATATCCTCTCCACCCTCCTTATTCTCCCACAACTCTCAGGTGAACTTGTTTCAATTTATATGCACCTGACCTGGTGATGGAAGTCAAATCACTGCTGTCAGTCCTGAAGCCAACACACAGGCACGTACCTGCTCCAGCTTCAATCCCCCACACCAATGCTGCCTCATGTTGTATTTTTTCCTGGCCTGCATTTTCACCTTTATTTTAATTTTCAGGCCATGACATTAGTTTGGTCTCACGCACATCTTCAAAATGCCCTCGTTCCCCCTCTCTGCATTAAAAGGCTAACATAGATTACGTGGCTACAACAGTTATCTCCTGATTCCATTTCCTGGCACTTTGCTTCCAGATCTATAAATCACATCTTGATTTCTTAACATCTCTGCTGCTAAAATTGCTAGACGCTATATTTGGAGTAGGTGTTGGCCAGAGTGAGTTTCTCTCTAGTTGTAGAGGATGGCATTTCACAGGGATGCTTTTCTGTGGTCACAGTGCAAGACTCAGTTACTATAGCAGCATTGATCTTAGAGATTAAGAGCAGTTTAATACAGCACTGGTCCAGTGGCAGCTCTAGCAAGGATATGCTTGCATGGCTTTACAGCAAGTGGCCACAGAGCCAGGACTCTGCACCTTGTCACACAGCAAGACAGTCCCATAGAGGGGAACAACCACTGTAGCCCCAACTGCCAGTGTAAATCCACCCCTCATATGCACTGCACTCCCCTGCAGCTGATTACTGGGCAGGTAAACCTGCAGTGGTATGTTGGAAGTCAGAGGAGAGGACCTATAATTGGTTCAGCAAGGCTTTTCGTCCTTAAATTTCAGAAACCCAAGAAGACTCAGTCTTATATATTAATGCTTTTCAGAGGAATATAAGTTGTTAAGGAAAAAAGTCAGTGACCTTGACCTTTTTTTTTTTGTTAAAACCAACATTTCATCAGAGAAATACAAAACTAACATGTTACCTAAGAGTGTATGCTGTGAGTGGAGGAGTCAAGGAGAGGTTTTCAATGAAATTACAAAATTCCCTTTAGTAAGTGAAGAAATGATAGGGCAGTTGTGAAGAAATTAAGATGAAGAGAAATGTTAGGAGATCATCTGTGTCTTGTGTAAACCTCCCTGGAGTAGCCAGGAATCTCAGCCATAGCCTGAGTTTCAAATTTTCTTAGAGATATATGAACCTAGGAGGCAATGAGGGGAGGTATATAAAGACAGGTAAAGCTGGTAAAAGTTTGGAGACCTTTTAAGACACCTTAGATATAAATCTGGTTTAATAAATCTAATAAAGCACACAATCACTTTCTGAGCGTAGCTTTTACCTATGCTTGGACCAAACTAATTTCAGGGCAAGAAGAATCAAAGCAAATACTCATAGGAGCAAATCTGTTGAAGCCATGAACTTTTCACCTCTAACAGCAAGTAATAACCACAGGGTGCAAGATCAGATGGTTGACTTAACCGCAGAGTAACAAAATTAGGCTAAAAGTTAGACCTAGTCTGCCCAGAGGCAACATGACAAATTAGATTCATCCACTCCCCATATTTGTATTAATGCACTTTTGTACTAGTGAACAGATTATAAAAGAAGGCTTTGCCTCAAGGCAGGGGGTTTTGGCACTGAACTAATTTTCAAGCCGAGGTTCTCCCCTGAGGGCACAATAAGACCCTCCTTTCTTTGCAGTTGAGGATCCCATCTTCACCAAAGATTTACCTGTGAGCAGCTCTTAATACTTTGGAGCTTTAAAAACCTACAGATTTCTTTCCATAAAGTGTATACTCTTGAGATATGTTTTTATAACAATCAAATATTTAGTGAGTATTTTTCTAAAATCATTCAGTGTGTTTCACTGACAATATTAAAAAAGGGAAAAAAAAAAAGATTATTTTAAAATTAGTTCTCTGGGACAGGCTCTGTGAACTCATCCCAGCTCCCAGCCTTGGCCGGCAGTCAGTAGTAAGAACTGCTGACAATTCAGGTGGCCACCTCTCTTTGTGACGTGGCTGCAGGTCACAACCCTGCAGTCTTGTGGCCCTACGAGCCCTTGAAGTCAGTCATAAGTGTTAGTGTTTGCAGCACGAGGCCTCACTTTGCAGACACTGCTGCATGGCATCCCTCTGACCTGGGAGCAAGCTGTGAATCAAGAACGTTCTGGTTTTTTTCCTCTGAAGATGAAAGATTTTTAAAATTAATTGCATGACATTATGGCTGTCTGTGTTGTCAGCTTTGATTTTCATGTGACAAAATTATGGCCGCCCCCTGTCAGAGAGAGTGACGCTGTGCCTGTGAGCACTGCACTCATCAAGTGGGAGCAGTGAGGAAAGCATCACTGCAATCTGCATGGAAAGCAGTTTCACGGAGTGGGATGCCCAGGGTGAGGCAAGTGAAAGTGTTACACTCACACAGGGGAGCCGACCTGGCCACCACTTACCTGCAGCTGGTGTTAGCTAAGCCAGACCACCCACAACCCTGTGCCAGGTATCCAACTTCCTACCCCATCCCCACAATCAGTCCGAACTGCTGACGGTGATGCTCTCCAGGGGTGTTATTCTGAGCATTCAGAGCTACATGCATAATCACTAGAACCAAAATCAGAGCTCTTAAAAGAGCAGCTCTGCAGCTGCCTTTGCAGGGCTTGACAGAGCAAGCGGTAGCAGAAGCAGAAGGAGAAGATCAGTCCCTTTTCCCTTTAGAGGGCAGTGCTGTTCATCGTACAACAGCTGCATTTCTGAGCAGGTAAACCCCTTATCGTTAACAATCAGGTCAGCAGCAGCAAAGCAGCAGCAAGTAATAGGAACCAGCACTGAAGCGGCGCTGCAGGTTGCACTGAGCCATACAGAACAGCATCTCACTCTGATGTACTTTCTGTAATGCACTGTGCAGGGGCTCATTAATTTCCCCTCATTTACATGCACAGTAATCAGACAAGTAATTACGGTTCCGCCGAGAGGCTTCCTTTCTCCCACCACACCATGAGCGCAGTCCAGGGTGAAGTGCTCCTTACCATCAGCGTTTGCCAAATTGCAGCTTCTCTTTGAGCCAGATGAGCCCTTCCTGCAAGACTTATGCCAAACCTGTTCAGAGAGCCAAATACGAGATGATTTCAAAGGCAGTACGAACCTTTTCATGGGTTTGGGCGAGGCTTCCCGCTCCAGGTTGGAGGACGTGTGCTTCACGTGCATGGCATTGTAGGAGGTGTGGGTGTACTCGTTTTCGTCGCTGTAGTCGGGACCAAGTAACGTTCGAGCCCATGTGCCCATGTCGTAGGGAGGCAGAGTCCCTCCAAATTCAGAGGGCAGGCATTCAGGGTGTATTAGCTGGTGAAGGCTGTTCAGGTTGTTACCGTGAAGAAAGATCTTTAACAAATAAAAGAAAGTTCAAAGTCATCATCTATTCCTTACTCCATTAAGCACAATAATAGCAGCACTAATGAGGTGTGGAGTGTCATTAGTTGACAATGCAGTTTCAGGTGGGAATTTCAGAAGTGCTCAGGGCTGGCTTGGTGGATGGGAGGGGGGATTTGGGGTGGGCAGCTGAAGAATTACACTTCTGAAAACTCCAATTTGCTTACTTTGGCACATGACACTTTCAGTTTCTTAAGTACCAGGTCAGGAAAAGGGGAAGTCAGGAATTCTGACTGATTATTGCTACGTAAGAAGACAGAGGTTTGTATGGAGAGCAGTGAGAAAAAAAGGGTGACAGTGGAGCTTACTGAAAGTAGACGTGAAGAGAGTAAGCCTTCAGCATCTGAGAGGGGAACCACCCCTGCATCCCAGGACTGACATTTCCCAGGGGTGCACCAGGCTGTGTTACCACTTTGCGCTGCTTCAGCAGTATTTGTCTCCTTAATCCCTCTTTGCTTTGAGGCTAGTCCTACCCTTGTCCTAGTCAGGCACAACCCAGGGTGGGCTCTGGGGCCTCCTGGGGGATGATCCGGTTGTTGTTTGATAGATTGCAGAGAACAAATGGCTAAAATGACTGCCTGACCACAATTCATGTGGGTTTCAGTGGAGAAGATTTGCCTCTTCTGCAGTGTGAGCAAACAGCCTTCAAACACAGGCATTTTTTGTGGAAATAAGTGAGTTACTACCATGTGAAAACAGTCAATTTGCTGAAGGAATGTAAAAGGAATTTTTAATCCCACAGAAAGGGTTGAGCTGAAGTTTCCCCAACTTGCAAGAAACTTCAACCAGGCCTGATAATCCTTCCACACTGCCAGTTCTCTCTATCCATGGCATGTCCCAGTAAAATGTATCCACACTTTGTTAGTAATAACAGATTTCTGGTCCCTGGCAAAGTTATTGATTTAACCCAAGCCATTTCAAACTCTAAGGTTTAATAACAGCAGCAATTCTCTGAGGCCATATGCAAAATGCAAAGAGCAAAATAAGAAAGCACGCGGCTACTCGGTTACTCCGGGTCTGCAGCTTCCTATCCACCCTCCACCACCCCACCCCGATCTAATTACCCTTTTCCTTGTCTTGTCTTTGAGGAATGGTTTGATTAGCGTGTACAGGGCATGGATGTACCAGGGCTGATTGACAAAATGGACTCCTCCAAAACGTGCAGGAAAGCTGTCCTATAGAAAGAAAGATAGCAAGGCAGTTAAGAGATGCAATGCTTTACTCCGGCAGTCAATAGGAAGAAAGTCAGAAGAGGAATCTGCCTCTTTCCATCTGCAAACGAGCACTGCGCTTGCTGGGAGGGGGGAGGAGGAAAAAAGCAAAACAAAATCAAAGCCAAAACCAAACAACTACACAAACAAACAAACAAAACCCAAAAAGCAGACGCCTGGAAAGGTTTGTGTCAGTTTCCTCTGTCGGCAGAGGCAGTCCCTTCGCCGCTCCATGCACTGAAGCATCAATTGCGGATGAGATGCTGATGATTTAAAGTCGGGCCTCCAGCCACTTCGCGTGAACGTTTTTTAACTCCATCAGGGCATCTGACTCGGCTGGCCTGGGAAGTGAGAGGGGGTTGATAGGCATCGCTCCCTCGAGGGGAAGCTTTCTAATTTCTCATTGTGTAGCGCAAGGCAAGCCCCCGGTTCCCACGCACATTGCTGCTCAGAGCTCACCTTTTCACCCTTCGGCCTCCCTGCCTCCCCCTGCTAAAATCATCATTACAATGGCTGACCTTTCGGGGTGAGCAAGCAGCTTATTACAGGGAGGAGGATGGGTGGGAAATGCTGATAAGTGAAGGTGTAGGGAGAGCGCACCATAACAGCACCATGGAAACTGCTGGAGCCCTGCTCACTCTCGCTGCCAGGCTGAGCACAAACACCCTCGGCATTAGCATGCAGGTAGCGTCCTACTGGCGAGGTGTTCGCTATAGCATCCTACCCCGCTCTGCCAGCCCGGCACGCTTAATAGAAGGGGAGGTTGCTGGCATGTCTTTAAAGGTTATTGTATATTGTGATGAATATTTTGTACCTATGATCTTATCTAACAAATGTCAGTCAGGGAAGACCCTAGGATTTTTTTCGTGTTGCATAAATAATGGGACAACTGCTGCTCCTGTGTGCAAATACGCTTCCAGGGAGAGGAGAGAGGCTTGTCTCTCTGCTGTGAAGGGAGATTCTGATGAAGCCGTCCTCAGCTTGTGCATGCTTCTAACCCCTACAGCTCAGCATGTAAAGCAGAGCAGAATCAGGTCTCTTCCTTCAGGGCTTTGACTCTGGGACTCAGGCAGGTTCATTCCCTCCACAATTAGCACAGAGTGTCCTGGGGCTCTCTCTCGCCTTCCTCCAGAGCATCAGAGATTGAGCATAGCTGATGAGAATACAGAGCGGATTTGTGAGACGATATGAAAAAAACCTTTATATAAATGCTTTGTAGAGCTTCTGTGCTGCTTCAAGGTCACTTTTTCCCCCCGATTTAGCACTATGTATGCATCCACCATCTCCTGCCATGCAGTGCAAATCGGCATGCTCTCTAGCACTGGCCATGGATTGCCGTGGCAGTCATCCTAAATCGTACTTGGGTCACACTTTTGAGTAGCCACAGGCTTTAAGTGATACCTCTTTCTTTTGCTGTACAGTAGTAAAAACTGCTTCCAAATCAGACAGGTCAGTTGACCTGAAATCATTACAAATCTCAGTACTGGATGTTCCTTGGAGACTATTGTTTAATCAGGCCAGCCTGCAGGAGGACAAGCAGTTCAACAGCACAGGTGATCCCATTTTAAATTCCAGTAAACCATGAATTGAGCTTTTAAGACCCCAGCTGGTCTGGGGTCCTTGGCACAAGAAAGATGTGAACCTGTTAGAATGAGTCCAGAGAAGACCCACAAAGACAATCAGAGGATCAGAGCACCTCTCCTACAAAGACTGGCTGAGAGAGTTGGAGACATTCAGCCTGGAGAAGAGAAGGGTCTAGGAAGACTTCATTGCTAATAGAAAGGAGGGAAAGGGATTTTTTGTATGAGTAGATAGTAACAGGACAAGGTTTTAAACTGAAAGATGGCAGGTTTAGTTTAGAGGTTAGGAAGAAATTCTTTCCTCAGAGGGTGGTGAAGCACCATAACAGGCTGCCCAGAAAAATTGTGGATGCCCCATCCCTGAAAGTAATCAAGGCCACGTTTGATGGGGTCCTGAGCAATGTGACTTAGTGAATGGCATCCCTGCCCTTGACAGGGGCATTGGAACTAGATGATCTTTAAGGTCCAACCCAAGCCTTTCAGTGATTCTGTTTTATGATTCTATGATTCTTTTTAAGGATGTTCTGTTGAGGTGCTCAATTTCAATGAAGATAACTGTATTTCCACTGGTGCTGGAATATTCATGAGAGTTTAGGGATGCAGCTCTGACTGAGATAACTACTGCAGTGCTGCAAGTTGCAGTGACTTCAACTGGGCTGAGTTGAGAAACAGCTGCAGAGAGTGTGGGCCCAACTAGAAAAAACATGGACTCACAAAAGTGTGAAGGGAAGCCCAAAATTATTTTCTACTACATGATAACCTAAAATTGTGGTTTAGAGCAGGCCAGAGCCAAAACATGCCCATCTCATGCAAAATTCACATATTCAGTTGCCTTCCTCACACATGGTAATGACAATTTTAAGATTTGAAACTTTTCAAAGATTATTCTTAAAAAGAACTTAAGACAAACTGGAATATTCCATATTTGCCTTTATTTATCTATTTATTTCACAGAATCACATAATCACAGAACATGCAGAGTTGGAAAGAACTCACAAGGACCAGTGAGTCCAACTGGAACCCTACAAATCTGCAGGACCTGATGGGATTCATCTCCAAATCCTCAAACAGCTATCTGATGTCATCACAAAACCTCTGTCAATGATTTTTGAGCAGTCTTGGAAATCCAGAGAGGTCCCACCTGACTGGAAGCTGGTAAACCTTGTCCTGATTTTCAAGAAGGGGAAGAAGCAGGACCGTGGAAACTACAGGCCTGTTGATCTCACTTCAGTGCCTGGGAAAGGTAGGGAGAAGATTATTCTGGGAAGTATTGAAAAACATCTGAACAGTACAGCACAGTAATTGGTCACAGGCAGCATGACTTAATGCAGCGAAAGTCCTCCTTATCAACCCTATTTTCCTTTTATGACAAAGTAACCAGCCTAGTTGATTAGGGGAAGCCAGGTGATGCAAACTTTTTGGATTTCAGTAAAGCTTTTGACACTGTCTCTCACAGGATCCTTTTGGACAACACATCCAGCACATCCAGCACAGCTGGATAAACACATCATGTGGTTGGGTGAGCAATTGGCTCACAGGTTGAGCACAGAGGGTAATAGTGAATGGAATGACATCAGTCTGGTGACCTGTCACTAGTGGAGTTCCACAGGGCTCCATGTTGGGCCCTGTGCTCTTCAACATCTTCATAAATTACTTCAATGCAGGACTGGAAGGGATACTAAGCAAGTTTGCAGATGACACAGAACTGGGAGGAGCTGTTGACTTCCTTGAAGGCAGGGAAGACCCTGCAGAGAGACCTCGACAAATTAGAGGACTGGCCAATCACCAACCATATGAAGTTCAACAAGGGAAAGTGCCGGATTCTGCACCGGGGATGAGGCAACCCTGGAGGTATGTACAGACTGGGGAATGAGATGCTGGAAAGGGACCTGAGAGTCCTGGTCAATGGCAAGTTGAATCTGAGCCAGCAGTGCTCTGGCAGCCAGGAGGGCCAATCATGTCCTGGGGGGCATCAGGCACAGCATCGCCAGCTGATCGAGGGAGAGGATTGTCCCACTCTGCTCTGCACTGGGGCAGCCTCACCTTGAATATTGTGTGCAGTTTTGGGCACTGCAGTAGGAGAAAGATATAAAGCTACCTGAGAGTGTACAAAGGAGGGCAGTGAAGACAGTGAGGGAAAGCTGTATGAGGAGCAGCCAAGATCATTTGATCTTTTCAGTCTGGAGGAGCCTGAGACGGAGACCTCATTGCAGTCTACAACGTCCTCATAAGAGGAAGAAGAGCGGCAGACACTGATATTTTCTATTTTATTTATTTATTTATTTCTATTTCTGTGCCATGCCACAAGTTGTATCTCTAAGGAAGAAGTTTTGGACACCCTTGCTCTTTGGGGATAAACTGCCACAGATGTTCCCAGGCTGTAGTGTAGCAGCACAGGTCAGTGTAGAAGATACAGTCTGAGTCTGAAGCGTAAGACAGTAAATGAGAGATGAGAAGCGGGGGAATAACTTTAAGACACAGAGATTTATACAGACCAAAAAAAGAAAATTGTTTTGCCTTCTTGCTGGAATGCACAAACGATATTAATCACAATCTTCAGTGAGAAATGTCAGTTGGACTTAATTTCCAAGGGACAATATGTTTTTTTAGAACATGTTGACCAGACTTAACAATACCAGATTACCCAGAAAGGTCTGAATATTGAGAACTGTAGGAACCAGCCAGAGGTTTAAACTGACAGCCTGCCTCTGGAAAAGGTCGACTAAGGATCAGGATGTACTTTTCTATACAGAAAATTAATTTTATGCCCACCCAGCATAGATTGTTGAGTCTATAAGCTAGACTCCATTTGATACATTTGTAGATTAAGTGTTACAGAAAAGCTCCTCATATAACAATTTTATTTAAAGGCAGTTGCTTTCTTTTCATTCTGAAGGTAACCCAAAAATGTACAAAGACCCTTGGAAAGGAAACATGATTGTCAGGAAAAATTACAAACACCAAAGAACATTTCTTTCTGTGTGTAAGTTTCTGCTGAATTTTGTTCCTTGCCATATTAAGCACAATAAGCTGAGTTTGACCTTCATCCCTCAGTCCACCTGCATTTGTAAGGCTGTCAATTAGAACAAGGACAAAGACAATTTTATTTTTTTTTTAAACCAAAGAAATTTGATATGGGAATCATCCAGACACTATTTGGAACTACAACATACTAATTTTGCAGGAGTCCCTAATTAGAGCAGAGCTGTCTTGGAAAGAAAAGCTCCTGTCTGGAGGTCTGCCTTGTGCAGCTCCAGGAAGACGTATGAGACATTTCCCACACCCCACTTAGTGTCTCTGCTGCTTTCCCTGGGGCAAGGTGAAAGTAGCTGAAATTGATTTTCTGCTGGAGAGATTTTGCTTTTAGGAATTCTCTTTTGATTTCTCATGTCTTGTGATTCTTTGGGAAGGTGTATTTTATAATGAGGTACACTTTTTGGAGTCTGCTGTGAAATGGACCCTGGGATCATGGAGCCTTTTCTTAACTTGATTCCTTGTCAAAAATATCCAGTTCTGAGAATGTATTTATGTTTTATTCCAGAGGTGTAAATGAAATAGAGCACACATGAACTGGACTAATTGTTTTTGGGGGTACCTGCGTGTCATTTTACTTCACAGATACTCACATTGATGAGGTCTCCTCAGTCATCTCTTCTTGAGGCTAAACAGGCACAACTCCCTCAGCCTTTGCTTGTGAGAGAGATGCTCCAGTCCCTTAAACATCTTTGTTACCCTCTGCTGGACCTGCTCCAGGAGCTCCATGTCTCTGTTATACTGAGGCACCCAGAACTGGACACAGCACTCCAGATGTGGCCTCACCAGGGCTGAGTAGAGGGTCACGACCACTTCCCTCAACCTGCTGGCAGTGTCCTTTCTAAGGCACCCCAGGATACCTTTGACCTTCTTGGCCACCAGGGCACAGTTTGTTGCCCACCATGACCCCGAGGTTCTTCTCCACAGAGCTGCTTTTCAGCAGGTTGGCTCCCAGCCCATGCTGGTGTATGGGTTATTCTTCCTCAGGTACAGGACTCTGCGGTTGCCTTTGTTGAATTTTAGATGGTTCCTCTCTGGCTGTCATTCCAAGCTGTTCAGGTCCTTCTGAAGGGCTGCACAGCATTCTGGGGTATTGGCCACTCTTCCCAGCTTTGTGGAGCATCTGCCCCTTCATCTAAGTCATTGATGAATAAGTTAAATTGATCCCTGGGGAACACCACTATAGCAGACCTCCAACTTGACCCTGTGTGACTGATTATGACCCTCTGAGATCTGCCATTCAGTCAGTTCTCAATCCACCTCTCTGTCCACTCATCCAATTCACATTTCAGTGAAAAGATTCCAGCTATTTGCTTGGGCAGCTGGCTCACTCGAGAGTCAGACCAGGCCTTCTTCATTGGGACCTGAAGTGAGCTAAAAAATATACCTAACGATTTTGCAGTGGCACCTTCCTGGACCAGTGTAGGCAAACCAAGAGAGAGAAAATTGTCCAAACACAGGATTTCAATTGATTGAATGAAACCAGGGTCATTGATGGGATTTTTCTTTTGCCTGATTTATCTTTGTTTTGCATTATGTATTTGTTTATTTATTGTTTTCAGTTATTCTCCCCCTTATCATCCCGAAATACGAGATAGAAATGAACACTGGAGTGCCACACTGGAGCTACCAGAGACACCCCAAATCCATACAGGCCTCAATACATCTTTCGTTTCAGACTGGAGAAGTGTCTCCAACCTTGCAGGTCAGGGCAAAGTGTTACAGAGACCACTGTTTCCCTTCTCTGCTCAAAACTCCTCTGCAGGAAAATTTCTGAACTGAAATGAGCCTGGGAGTGAAAACATTTAATAAATAATGTTCCATTAAATAGCTCAGGAGTGATATCTACAGGGTGAATGAGAAACAATTTTTCTTTATTTCTGCCTGTTCTTGCCATCACATCTATTTCTTTAAGCATGAGTATGCATAAGAAATCTTTTACTATGGTGTTGTTCTGAACTGTCTGAAAGCTAAAAATCAACGTGATCTTCCAGCATCTCCTCACACCAAAGTGTGTCAGGAAAGCAAAATGATCTTTGGAATACAAAAAAAAAAAAAATAAAAAAAAAATCCAATGTGATGCTCAAGGTCATTCCTTTCAAACTGCATGCATATGCATCATAGACCAAAGACCTGAGCTCAATATCCATATTATAGGATATTTCTAGTTTACAGAACACTGAATTTCAAGACACAAGGATTTTCAAAATGCTTTCATAACCTTTACCCCTTGTAACCAGAAAAGAAAATGCACACCTTGCCATCCCATTGAACTGCAGTCTCAACCATGCTTGCCAGTTTACTGCAAATCCAAACATAATCCCCCTTGAAAGAAAATAATTTCCATCAGATTCAGGAAGATATCAGTCATAAACAAAACTGTTTAAGCAAAAGGTCATGTAAACTGAGGATAAAAACAGCATCTTCATGCCTGTGCACTTATATAATCAGTCCCCGTGGTGGATTAAAACTCCCACAGATCGTATTAATAGTTCAGGAAGATTTTATTAATAGTTCAGTCATAGTCTCTCCATGGAGAATTTCTGTGAGTGTGTGATTTTAATGGATTGGCACAATAAGGGAAGGAGGCTTTCCGCTCTCCACCTCTGGATCCAAATTCATCCTCTGAAAGAGTGAGAGTGGCTGAAAGTTGTTTTTCCTGGATTTTATGACTTTGTCAGATATTGGATAGGTGTCTAGCAAAAACCAGTTTCTGAGCACATTTGACTGAATTCCATGTAATGTCCTAGGTATGGACGGAGTGGGCTGTTAAATAGTGCATGCTAGGAGAGAAGGCAGTGTCCCCCCCATTGCTTCAGCTTCAGCTTCTAATTTTAATTCAGCTCCTAAGAGATGGATGTTTAGTTCAGCAGGAGGCAGTGGGAGGCAGCATCAGGACTGGAAGCCATGGGGACTCTGGGACTGGGCTGCTTCTGCACCTCTTCAAGTGTTCCCTGGGGCTGCTGGAGCCGAGGCTGCTCCCCCTCTCCCTCTGCAGTGCCTGCTCTGATCCCAGGCACGTTTCCAATCTCCATCCCGACAAGTTGCTCATCTTTCTGTTATCTCTTTTTGCTCCCCTGTGTTTTTGAAGAGATGGGACTGCAAAATTAATGTTGCCGATGGCAATAATTGCATATCGTTTGCTTCTACCTTGGCATGCCCTCAGAGTACATAGGGCTTGGAAATATCTGTGGAGTAGGGGAAAAGCATTGAAAAGAAGACATTAGTGTTAACAGTATGGCAGTCCTGACCTGCCTGAATACAACAGTAAAAAGAAATCTTGCAATCGTGAAGAGTTCGTTAATTTGGGGTAAGCTGTGCCTGTAACTGCTCACACCAAAATACTCTCTTTTCTTTGAAGCACACAATTTCAAAGGATTGGAGCAAAATCACAGGAAATCGTGAGTTCTTGGTTTATTTTTACATCACATGCCCACATATGTAGATGAGGGTGCTCTGAAGTACTTCTTTCAGAGAAGCTGAACTGAAAAATGAGCACTGGGATGCATTCTTCTAAACATTTTTTCATTATGTTTGTTATCTCTCCTGCTACACTTGGTAACTTTTAAAATTCAGTCATTTGCAGTGGGTTTCTCCCAATCATTATTGCACACTATTGAGGTCCTACAGAGCATCTGTTCTTGGGTGTTGGCAGATGGCACCAATAAATCAGGTTATAGAACACAGATTTGCTCAGTAAACTTTGATTTGTCCTGATAGAATCATGCTGTCATGTCATCTGGTCTAACAAATAACTTGTAACCTTGGGAGGAACGGGGGATTTCTTCACTGCCTTTTTACAAGAAACCCTTTACTGAACCAGCTCAGAAAAATTTAGAAACAGAAAATTTCCCAGAAGCAGTGACTCTGTTGGATTGTCACCATACCTTGGTACTACCTTTTTGCTTGTCATGTGCCCCAGTTTCATGAACTTAAGGTACAGACTAAGGCTCTCTCTAGAAACAAAACAAAACAAAACAAAAATTATATTGACCCAGAAACAGCAGGTTCATTCAGGGGGTTGGTTGAGGAGGTACACAGACAAAAGAGGAATTCAAAACATGATTAAAAAAATAATACAACAAAGAGCACTGACACATTAATTTGGAAGTAACCTGTCCATGTGTGTGACTGGGGTGCTGCAGTTTGCTCCAGATTAGGTCAGATTAGGTAAGGCCAGATCAGGATGCTTCTGGTGGAGCAGGAAGAGTGACGGTCACCTGCTAAGCTAAGGCAGGGTAGCTTGGGTCACAGTCAGCATGGGAATGGACATGAATTAGCTGGAGGCTATTTTTCAGAGTTAGTTTAGGAACCTACTATGATCTCTGCAGCCAGCTCCAGCAAACCAAGCTAAATTGTCTCCAGTGTCCTGATTTTTGGTGTAAACTGTAGCTCAGGAACACGTTTATATTCAGCTTTTCTAAGTGAGGGTGACTGCAAGCTGAGTCGCTTCTATTCCTGTATCTCACTGAATGTGAATGTCTGAAATTAGTTGTGGGGGAAGAAAAAAGCAGAAGGATGATCATCCAAGCTGAAACTAGTTTTTGGCTTAATTAGAAATGGCAAAATGTGCTGGGCACAGAGCAAACCTAGCCTGGAGACTTGCTGGATGAGCACAGGTGCTGCTTTCTGAAGTGTGTGACCACAGGTGGGCTGGGATGCTTCACACTCCCTGGATACCAAGCCCTTGACTGACTGTGACCTACAAATGTCCTAGTTACAGCAACTGGGACCAGGTTATCACCGTGTGGCTGTAATCAAAACTGTACACCCTCTCTGTCATTTCTAATGCACTCTAAATAATGGATCATTTGCAGCAGCTGCCCAGGGCACACCTGACCCCTCAGGCTACAAGCTGAGTGTTAAAGAACCCTGTGAGATAGGAAAGTGTTCTCTCTTTACACCAATGACTATGTGATGATAACTGTGATAACTCCCCTCTGGGGAGGCAGTAGCACCTTCACACCCAGCCTGAGGAGTCATGGCTGTTAATGGGACATCAAAGATTCCAAAACTATCCCATGAATCACAGAGTTAAATTACCCATCGTGTAACTCCTCTGCCTGGGGGGAGGTACTGGGCATTCCCATCTGAACCTGAGCATATATAAACCTCGGGTTTTAGGACTTCAGGCACCACTTGTTGGATCCAGAGGAGAACAAGAACCTTAACAGGACTGTGACTACCACTCTCGACAAGACTGTGACCATCATCCTCACCAACAGGTTTTCCTTTCCTTTTGCTTTGCACAAAGGGGGACCATGTGATGCTCAGCACAGGGGTTAATGTACACCATTCTGTTCATGCCCCAGTGTGCTGGATTATACATCTGGTTTTTGTGTGTTAAAACCAGTTTTTCTCTGTATCATTTTATTTATTGTAATCTCTTTAATAAACTGTAATTCTGACTTGTAATCTACCCAGTCACGTTCATTTCTCTCAGTGGTTTACCTTTAAACCAGCACAACAAGCTTTGGTTGCTCACTCAGAATCGTCATCATCAGAAAGTCCCTGTGTAAGTGTTAGGTTTCTGAGAGAAGTGAACTCCTTCCAATCTTTTCCTTGACACGAGGAGATAAAGCCATGCTGTTTGTCTCCACTTGAACTGTTGGTGGGTGCTTGTGGGGGTGAGTTGCTCTCAGTTTTGGGGGCATGATAGAGAAACAGGGGGGTTTTTGTAGCCAGATTTTAATGCAGGGCCTTCTGAAGCAAAATACCCTCCAGCAGAAGAAGCACTTCCACACAAGAAAGTAATGGTCAGCATTAAGACAGGTTTAAGAAAGGAGCATCCTAATTCCCTTGCAGCCAGAAAAGAATCTATCCAGGAATTTTTTGTTTGGCATTGATAACCTGACCCCCAAAACTGTTCTATTTTTAATATACGTTTGGTTTTTTTTTTTGAAAAAAAAACAAAACAACCCAATCAAAAAAACTTAGGGATTTTTTTTTTAAGTAATTTTTTAAAGTTAAGATTTAAACAAAATTAATTAGTGCATTTAACCACTGTAGCAAAAAATACTGCTGCTTTCCTTAGCTGACCTGATCTGAAACTCTCTCTCCTAGCTATTTCTGTTTCCATAGACAGGTCTTGCACCGATCCTGAGGTGTAGTAGATCTGTTGGACAATGTGGTTGAAAGCACATGGAGTGAAGGAGTTAGGGCAGAGAAGATGACACTGAGGGAAATCCACTAGGATTTAAAAGACTGTTGAAAGGAGAGAACTGAGTGCAGGCAAAATGTCAGGACTGAAAAGCACCTTATTTCTTGTCCAGTACTGAGATTTTAAACAACACCACCAAAAAAAAAAAAAACGTGTACAGACACTGCCTCTTTAGAGATACATTGTTATACTGAAAATCCCTGAATCGTGCATGTAAAACATTTACTCTATATTTTCTTCACATTGTTATTTGCTGGATAGATAGATAGATAGATAGATAGATAGATAGATAGATAGATAGATAGATAGATAGATACAAACTCGCTCTCTACTGAAATAGCTCTGTGTCTGAGCAAAGGGCAGTGAAGGCCAAACTCCCATGGTGAGGACAAATGCCCACAGCATTAGTTAAAGTTAGCCAAAGAAAAGCAATTAAAAAGGTCTTGTGGCACTTGCATTTCTTCTCAGGAGTCCTATTGACTTTGCAGAGAAGCTTCTCCTCTCTGCCTATGGAAGCACCAAGGTGTTAAACAGAATTCCTACAGTTGCATTACACTTGTGATTGAAAGCTGATGATGGAGAAAAGGAGATTTTGTTATTTATAGTTCTAGGCAACCTATTTGGCACTGAACAGAACTGAGATCTAGCCTGGGTTGAACAAAGCATGGAACCATCTTAAAACTTCAGCTTTCACATTCAAGCGGCATGGAAAGGAGATTATAAAATATCATTGTGATGAGATTATAACCTAGCACAGTCAGAAGAAAATGATCAAGCAATTTTTTATATGGGCATTCGTTGACTGATTGAAACAAAGTATTTGATAGAAGTTATTCTTTTTCTGGTAAGTTTCTTTGCATATAGCAGTAAGTTAAGAAGATCTTTTGTGTTGACTCCTCTGTACAGCTCCTTGAAGGTATCACAGGGTCCTAGCACTCACTTTCTCAGGGCTATCTGCTAAACAGAAGCTAGATTCCCATATTATTTCACTAAGGATTTAATATTTTATCCTAATTTGTTTGAGATTGAAACCTTGTTTTAAAATGGAAGGTTTCCCTTTACCTAGCTCTTGCAGATCCCATTTTTAAAACAGTGGGTTGTCTTTGACAAATGTACTCTGGTAAGTATTCCATGGTGAATATATTTTTTCAATTCTTTATTCTCTTTCAACAGGAGTGTGTGTGTGTGTGTGTGCCTGTGTGTGTGGGAAACCCTGCAACATACTTTGTTTTAAAGCAGTCAAAATGCTAAATGCCTGTTCAATGCTGGAAACACAACAATAAGAGGCAACTCATGCTGCATTGGATAAACACCTGAGAGCAGCAACACCCTTTCTTTATATCAGTCACTTATACTTCAGACCAATAGAAGCCTTTTACTATTTGCTTGATTCAGTCTCTATCCTTGTTCTGGTCGCTTATCAAGATTGCTTTGCTTTCTTATCCCATCATGCTTAAGGAAAAGCTGTTTTGTGTGTTTGTGTTTCATGAACTCCCATATAGTCACAGGACTGATTTGATAGGAGCAGACCAACGTGTCAGTTCTGCAATAAAATATAATCTCTTTGTGTCTGCCCTTCTGTGATCTCTTTCTCCACTTTTTTTTTTTCATAACAGAGCAGTCCCTTGATAATGAGAAACTTGAACATTATTTAATGTCCTTGAAATAAGTTTTGAGAAAAAAAGAAAAGAATAATATTAAAGATACATGTGCAAAGATTTAAAGATGCATGGTGGGAAATTTATCTCTAGAAAAGCTGTTTTTACAGTGACAGCATGTCAGGTTTCCTAACATTTTCTACAACCTGCATTTAAGAAACAAGTTATGGATATCATTTTGCAGTGAAGAGCCTTTTACTATGCAGTACAGAGAACACACTGATGTTTTATCCTCTTGGTCATAAAAGCAGGCATTGCTAATAGCACCACGAACAGCTAAGGTTGTCTAATGCTTCATTTGCAATTTGTTACAACTTTGCTGGAGTTACACGTTTTGAGCCCAAAAACTTCAACAGAGAGCTAGGCATGCTTTTATGGGAACAGTTTTGGAGGCTGGGACTGAGAAAGGGATTTGAGAGCTTCTCCATGGGCTTGAGGGTAGTAATGTACTTTTCTGCACTTCAATATATTTCTATGATTACTTGGCAGTGTAGATTAAAAGCTCAGAATCTTTGGGGCACAGACCCAACCTTTCACATGGGATTTTCCTAGTGCACGTAGTTCTACTGACACAGTGAGAATTTGCAGCTCTGCATGTGCATATGCCCAAACTCATTGAAGGAGTTTGGAGGTTGAGATCTTTCATAAGAGGAACTAGTCATAGTGATACCCTCTTGCCTTAAAAGCTATGATGAGTCAAAATCCTTGGAGTTCAGTAGTTAGGTTCTCCAGAGAGGCTTCAGTCCTGACCCACAGGTGGAAGGCAGTGCTCTCCTTGCAGTGGCTTCTCCTAGAGACATCATAAGGAGTTAGGGTCCCCTGAAGTTGTACTTTGATACTAGAATTTTTCCTTTACTAAGTGTGTGACTTTGCAATTTTAATGTTCTTTTTATGTCATGCTCACCTTGACAAAGCTTGGCAACAATCAGTGCTGCTCATCACATGATCACTCAGAATCAGGGCTTTTGTCAGTTTGGCAACATTAAATGCCACATAAACTTTATACTCTTTGCTATACAAAAGACATGCTTATACTCTGCAACAGCTCTCTCATTTCCATAACATAACTTCCCCTCAGTACACACTTCTTATTCCTCACTACCTTGCTTTATGCCACCATAACTGACTTCAAAACAACTTTGAAAGACAGCAGTAGGAAAATGATCTCTGCTGTCTCTGTAGGTGCAAGGAAAGCAAGGCACTAATGAGTGCAGATTCCCAGTCTTTCCATGATCATCAGCCAAGCATGGATATTAGACTGTGGACATAATACCAGGACACTGTTTCAGCCCTTTGGCATCCTGTGTGTTATCACATCCTCCAACTACAGTCCCTGGAGAAGAGGAGTCTGAGGGTTACCAGTGTAACTACCTGAGTGGTACTTTTACTGCTTATCCCAAAAGATTATTCTTAATTGTGTTTTCAGGCACCATACCATCAGTCTGCAAGCTAAAAATTACTCCATTCTCCAGGTCTACTCCTGAAAATTTGTTCTGATTATTTTTCTAAAGCCATGAGCAGAAAATAAAAAAATTATATTAAAAAAAAGGCTTTTCTGAATTAGCTAGAACTACAGCTTGCAGGAAGTGTGACCCCATTTCTCAGCCACATCAGATTAAAAAGCCATACAAATTTTCATCCTTCTCATTCTTCTCATGCTGGTTTAAAGTCATGCACTAAGTAGTACTACACGAAGTCTTAAATTAATTAGTCTTTTTCCAACAAGAAGGCTGGAGTATCCTCTGTCATGTCCCTGAAGGTCATTAAAATTTGCTAGATAGATACAGGGCAGTCTGTTTGTCCCTTCCCTGTTGAAGGCTTCCCATCGAGAACTCTTTCCAGCTGATAGCAGGCAGCAGCACATACTTCTTATTAAAATCCCGGCACTGCATACCAAGGCATTTAAAAATCAGTGAGTGTCATTTACCTTGAATTTAGCATGTTGGTCTCCTGCAAACTGAAGGGATATTTTTTTGAAGAAGTAGCATACAGTGTGAGTGAAAAATCGATGAGGTTGCTGGAATGCAAGTGTTGAGATCAGAGGTACAAAGTCTGCTTCATGGTTATTTACTAATATTTTTTTCTCTGAGGTCAATACTGGAGCCAATACAGCTTAATGCCTTTGTAAATGACCTGGATGATGCTAGGGATTAACCCTTTTGATGCTCTTCCTGATCCCACTGGTGGAGGAGGAAGTGACAGGCTGTGTGGGGCTTGGTTGGTGGCTGGGGTTAAACCACAACAGGTGGAAAGCCAAACCACATATCAGGAGAAAGTTTCATGACGGGAAGTCAAAAACTAGAATGCATTTTCTCAAAAGGCTGTGGAAACCCCATTTCCAGAGGCGCTCATACTGCAGCCAGAAAAGACCTTGAACAACCTGATGTAAGCCCAAACTTGGTTCTAACTCCAAAGTTTGCCCTGCTTTAAGCTATGAATGGGATCCAATCCCTTCCAACCTTAATTATCCCACAATTATGTGATATTTTATATGTGCGGGTATGTGTGCATCTGAAGTTGTCAGACTGTTCCTGCCCTGTAATTTACTTACTCATGTTCCACAGTTATTGTTGACTGATCACTGATTATTCAGGTCTTCAGGTTACAGTTTCCATTTAAAGCTGAAGCTTTTATCATTTTTAAAACATGCCAGAGAATTTATTATAGACAAATGGGCAGGAAGGTAAGGTTTATTTATTATATGCTTTGCTGCAAAACCTGTATTATGAGCATAAATGACAGCAATAAACAAAAGAAAATAATCTGTTCAGACTGGAGGAAAATCTATATCACTAACACCCTGCATTGAACTGTTGTTTCAAGAATGAGTGATTTCCTTGTTATCAGGAATGTGCCAGGTGAACAGAAGTCATCAGAAAAGCTGCATTCCCTGTTAGCTGCTACAGAATTTCACACATGCCCCAATGCATATTAATCCCACTTATGTCCATCAACTTAATTAAATCCTCTACATTATTGAAATCTATAACTGGCACAGGAAAGTATCAGAACTTAGGAAAGAGTGTTCATTTATGCAGTCCACTGGACAGCTTTACAGTAATGTTAGGTTATTTCTGGTAGGAATTAATTTCTGTTGGATGCCTGTCAATTTGAAAAACATTTGGAGATTGCAACCAAGGCCAATGTTTGTCTGCAAGGGTTGGTGGGAAGTGAATAGTATTGCTAGATGCTTTGCAGATGCTTCATCTGGATTGTTTTTGTTTTGTTTTGTTTTTCTTTTGGCAATGGCACACTTTTATCATCTATATGCAGTAATGTGCATGTATGGTACATCTTTGCCCAAAAATTGAAGATAAGGTTCCCTAACAACACAGTTATAATGCAGAGGTTACACTAATATATTTCCCCACTTCTGTTAGGATCTGGCTGGAAAAGTCAGTTCTCTGCTTATTGGCACCAAGCTTTCCAAAATTTTAAGAATAATCTGTTAGCAAACTTCCTCTTTTATTTTTTTTCCTTCCCTAATTCTCTGCTCTAGAAACTATATTGTTTCAATTTTTATTTGAAAACAAATCTTAGGTGCACTGAGCTGTATAATCTGGTAGAAACTACTCTCTTAAATAGACTATGCTATTTGAACTGGTTGAGTTTTGTGAAGGGGTTCAGGTTATGAAAGCCTGCTTGGTGTGAAATCCACCACTGAATGCAGAAAATTCTTCACTCGGGGTGATTGTTGAACAACTGATTTTTCCGATAATAAATAGCAAGAAAGTATCCTAACAGAAAAATAGGAAAGTTAAACAATTTGTCAGAACCAAAATTCTTTCAAATCATAGAAGATAATTGGAGTAATTTGTCCAGTACTTCAGTCTGTATCTATAAACCAGAAGTGTTACTGGAAAGGTAACTTAATTTCTTACAGAGAAGTTGTGAAGCACCTTGATTGTTAAACATATTTTCCCATTAAGCTGGGAAGAGAAGGTTAATTATGAAAGATTATTACAGCAATTTGAGGACTACATTCAAGGTAAAATGAAATACATTTGTTTTTAAACAGACAATACAAAGAGATGGTAAAAATAATGCTTGTGACTTACGGAAAGTTTTAATAAAAATCAGAATTTTGGAATTCAGTTTGTGATAAGATCACAGTTAGATTCAGAGACTGCAATCATTCAGTGGACAGACAATTGCTGGCAGCAATTGAAAAGGAAACTAAGGATACTTCCAGGAAATAAAGGAACTCTCAACACAGTATAGAATAGATGTGAAAGGGTAAAGATGGTCCAGGGCTCATCTACACAGGAAAGTTTCTTTTGCCATAATTCAGGCTAGAATAAGATAAGCCTATTGCTCTAAGGAGACAAATATAATGCAGAAGAACAAGTGAAGGTATTGCGCTTACAGATCGTGTAGAAAGCAAGCAAAACACTGACAAATTTCATTTGCATACGAATGACCTAAAAATGGCACCTCTTGCAATGTCTCTAATGAGAAACTGAAAAGGCACTAACACTCTGGGAGGTGACCTTATGAAACTGGGGCATCCATATATGCATGATCATTATCTCTTCAGGAAATTATTTTCTCAGAATGCCATTGGGTTGCGCTTGGAGCCAAAAGGCTTTTGCTTGGAAATACGAAATATTTGACAGTGTAAACAGTACTAAGCTATACATAAGTCATGTTATACATGGGGGAAAATGTAGAAAATCCTATCTGGAGGCCTCAATTCAGAAATTCTGACATAAACTGAAAAAATTAAGATGTAAAATGTAGAGATATATTTCAGAGAACCCCATGGGAATGTGTCCCCCAGGAGAATCCTCACATGGGGGAGCTGTACAGAAATTTGAAACTAATCTAGCTGCTGCAGCAGCAGCCTGAGAGGACTACTAAGATATATAGAGGAAAGGTAGGACGCAATCTGGTCTGTATTTTATACTGGAAAGTTACCAGTGATGCACTGTAGGTCACATGAATTATGAAGACAAATTAGATGCCTGAGCTTGTCAGGCAGCTGTCAGAGTCACTTTGGCCTCACAGGTGTCTTTAGATAGATGGAGCAAAGCAGCAAGTCCAGTATGGTTTGTGAAATGATGCTAGCAGTGATAAAGGTGGGAAGCAGTCACGCCAATGTGCAGTGGACTCGTCCTGGATGCAAGTGACACTGCTGCACCAGAGGGACACAAGCAGAGGTGGAATAGGTTTTCTCATCTGAGACAGCTGAGCTCCAGGACGTGCAACAGCAGCAAGAGAAGGACCTGGTCACAGCAGAAATGAAGCATGGATATTACAAATGAGATCCAAGGATCCATGTGATGTTACAGCACAACTTAGGACTTAACTGAGCCTGGGTAACTGATGGTCTTCGGTTTTCTGAATTGCATTAAAAATCAGTGACGGTGTGCCTAGAAAGGGGAATTGTGGGAAAATAAAGAACTCTCAAGAGGACCTTAAAATAGCCATTTGGTAATAAAAGATTACTGGTCCCTTCCCCACTCCCATCAATCTAACCATTATCAGTTTATTACCCACTCTGTTGCTGTGCTGACAACTTGGAGTGGAAACAAGAAATAGCACTTTCTTTGTATTTCCTTTAGAAGTGGCAGGAAGAACATCTTTTCCCTTGCAGGGGATTGGATAAGGTCTCCCACACTGCTTACAGAAACTAGATTAGTAGAAAGAAGTAAAGAAGAGAAAACAAGAAGGAGGTAGTAAATGTGTTCTCCCCAATGGAATTCTCCCAACACGATAATTTCTCTGGCTTCAGATCCCCTGACCATAATAGCAAACCATCTGCTCATGTAAAGAGGACAGTTCAAGAAAGGATTTCTGGCTTAGTCACCCAGTCACATCACAGCTCTGCAGGGTTTATTTTATTTTAGTAAAAAGATTTTAATTTTTAACCCAGATTCTCCATTCATTAATTTTTTTAAATTACTTTTATAGTTTAACCTGACAATTCTAAAAAAACCATAATGCAAGACAAATAATCGAGCATCTTATGAAGTATATTACTAGTAATATAAAAAATTGCAGTAACAGCACAATTGCAGTTAAGGTATTATGAAATGAGATACTCTGCAATTTAAAGCATGCAGATACTCTTTACAATAGGAGCATCTGCCGTGTTTAATACCAGTTACAACCACGGATATGCACAACCCTGGTGTTTACAGCAGGGGTGCAGGACTCAGCTCCCTATGGCAGATCCAACCCCTCTCCAGGATGTATCCCAAGTTATGGGCCTGTGTGGGCTAAGTTCACAGGGCCAGCTCCACCCTGGGTGGCTGGACATGTCCTATGCTCATGGATGCATGTTAGACAGTCCTACATTTTCTCTCTGACCTTCACGCTGGTCTCTCCTGGCCTCTTCTCTCTGAGCTGCCAGTGTGAACAATTTGGAGGCAGAGGTGCAGGTTAGTGGGACACTATTGTTTCATTGCTCTGCCTTTTTCCACTCCTCCAAGAAAATCCCTGTCTAGTAGATATGGAATCTTTCTTTCTGCTCCAAAGCTTGCTACGAGTTTCAGATTCAGACTGCAAACCAGGACTTGATGCTAACGTTCATGAAGTGCCTTTTTGTGCCTTTCTCCCCTCCATCGTTGTAATTCTTTCACAGTTCCCATCATCCATAGTCCTCCTCTGGCTCAGCTAAATTTGTTGAAGCAAAATGCACGACCTTGTATTTCAGTGGGTGTTTTGTCTTTCACTTTGATTGACTTGCCGTATGTTTTTGGAGCCATAGGTCAAAAGCTTCATTGTTCCCTGCTGCTTTAAAAAGAATTTTTCTAAATAAATAGTACATACCACAGATACCGGCCTAGCAAAACATGAAGATAGCCACACCAGCTGGAAGCTGAAGAAAACAGCACCTGCCTGTGTGCAGCAATTCTGTGTATTCTAGGCACAAAATGAAAAGCCTTGCCTCTGCTGAGACACGGGAAAATTTACTGTGAAGTGAAACCCGACATGTGAAAACAAGAAATTCTGAAAAAGCAAGAGATGTTACTGTCCCATCACTGCTAATAACCTCCTTGAAGCTACTGGTTATCATCCCATGTGATACCTGGTCTTGTGAGGGTCCCTATAATGTTACCTATCACCCTTTCCAGAATGGTTTAGGTGAACCTGATGTATCTGCCCTGAGATACCAGAGCACTCATGGTCCACAGCTGTGGAAAACTACAAGATGAGGGGTGGATACTACTAGGTGCCCATCTCTGGTACTCCTCCAAGAGTACGCTCCTGAGGTTTCAGTTCCTCAAACCAATCTCTGCAGAATTTTGGTGGGTTAACAACAGATACACTCTAATTTTTCACCTCCCTCAATTAATCTATGGTAACATCTAAAGTCTTGTTAACTTATATCCATTCAATCGTATGTTTATCCTCTAAGATTTTTAAGAAAACATCTTCTCATGTGTTTGAGTTTTTAGAGGCCAGGTAACTGAATAAAAGGTTAGCATCTAGCACTTATTCATTTCACACACAGAAGTATAGACACTGTTTTCTTTATTTAGAAGACAACCTGTCTGTGACACTTGTTAGTACATGAAGAAGTGAAATTTGCTGTGTATTATTGTTTTCTGCCTGAGGAGCATCTTGGCTTTATGACAGATTTTAATGTCAGTAGAAACTGTAGCTCCAAAGTACAGTCCCTGCTCCAATGGCTTCAAGTTACAGATTTGTATGTCAAAATGACAAAGTTCTGAATGATTCTGACCTCAAGGTTCTGACTCCACTGAGCAGAATTAGAAACTTCTTCACCTAATTCTAATTTCCATCTGATTTTCCACATTAAGCTTTGCTTCAGCCTTGCATTGTATTTTTTTATTTTGTAATACATAATAAAACTCAAGTATTCATTTGGTTGAACTGGCAGCAAAACAAGAGGGAAGATTTCAGCCACGCATTTTTGCTGTGCTGTTCAGCATTTATGTGCCTTGATTCCAGGCATACTAAACAATGCAGTAAGCAAGTAGATGGGTGGAGAAATGGCAGATATGACTGTATTTTAAATATATTGCACTGGCTGTGCCTACAAGAGCTTCATACGCCCTCCCCTAAAGAACCTGTTATTTTTTTTCATACTTTGTAGTGTCAGACTTTGAGGAAACCCCTGCAATATCAAGTGGGGGTATTTTAAAAGCTGGCTTCACTGTCATGGGTTTGGGATGATGAAATAATCTGACATTTAAATGGAACTAATACTGAATGCTGATTGTATGCTGTCTTGAAGGACTGTGCTTACTGGTAGAAGTCCACAAAGGAGAGTTGGCAGTTCACCTTATGTGAAACCACCAGAGGGAATAGTCATCAGGCAATATGAAAGGGCATCAAACATGCCTGACAGGTGAGTCTTATAATGGCTTGACAGCTTGGACATTTGCATGAGAATCTGCTCACCCTTTGCTTTACTTTTGCTTGAATAAGAGTGTAGGTTGAAAACTCTGCCTTGTCATTTTTGCAGTCATTACCCCTCTCCTTTCACTCAGTAGTCTCACGAGGCCTTGTTTTGCAAAAGTTCACAGGCTACCTTCCTCTCTAAGGTTGCCTACCAGTTTCTTCTTCCCTCATACTCCCTCCTTTGCTCTTCAAAGAAGAAGGATACTCTTCAAAGGACATACTGCTCTGGCAACACTTAAAGGTGGGCCTCCACAGGTGATCAATGACCCAGTGCTCTCAGGTTTGGCACATAAATATTACCTGGGATATTTTTCTGTCAGGGAAAGCAGGAAATACAAGAGCAGGAAATTCCCCAAGTCCTACAACTGGATCTCAACATTGCTTCCTTCTCTTCCATCCTTTGACCTTCCTTACTTGTGTTAATGACTGCTGACACCAGCAAGACCGCTGATTGCCTTTTCTTTGCCTCTGAGTAATTAGCAACAGAACAAATACTCAAGAACTCAACAATTTCTTGCTCAAATTCAATTTTTGACCTTTCATAAAAACATAGAAAGGTCCTTGCTAAGTCAGATCCAGCAAATCTAATATCCCATCTGTGGCAGTGGTTACAGATGGACAGCCAGAAAGTGGTACAAAAACAGGACAAAATTTGGTATGTTCCCGGAGCACCCTCAGCCTCCAGTTAACAGCTTCCTGTGTTTGCTCTTTTCCTGAAAGGTTTTTTGCTGTCTCCAAAGGCATCTCTTCTATAGTGACAATTCAGCCATGATTCTTCAATCTGTGGATTAAAAAACTAAAGCTAAAGTGATGGGAATTTTGAAGATTTTTGATACCTTAGGTGTCCAGCTTGCCTACCTGGGAATAGATTGTGAGATTCAGCTTTCTCCTCTCAAAACATTCCTTACTAAAAAAAGAGGGAGCCAATCAGCTACAATGATGTCCTGGGTTTGTTATGAGAAGGGGGAGGGAACACCATCATGATTTCTTTTCCCCCGCTTTTGACTTTTCAGCATATTTTATCTTTTCATCACATTTTATTTTTATTTGCCACAGTCAATAGCTAATTACTTGTTTCACTGAAATGCTCTTTTGGGACTCTTTGGATCTTGTAGGATAATTTTCCACTGGAAAAAAATAACAAAAAACATTTCTTTCAGAGGAGTCTAAACAATTATCCTGAGAGCATGAATCAGGATTCTAAATGTTGCAGTAAAATGTCCTTCCAGTTGCTCCCCTCCATGTCTCAGGTCAGGTACCATCCAGTGTGTAACTCCATGTGTGCTCCAGGAACATTTCAGTGCTAGGCAGGAGAATTTTACATGCTCTCCTCCAATACTAGTGAATCCTGTGAGAGCTGTGATCTCCCATGCAGGTCTTAAGCATCAAAGCTTAAAAACTTGTTTAAAAAAAAAAAAAAAGAGGATCTTTATGATCACATTGTATATATAATAGATAACTTTGCAAGTCTTCCTTGGAGCTGAGAGCTGCTGAGCACATTTTGCAGTGTGACAGTGGCCTTGGGACCCAACAGTAGCAGATCTCCTTGGACTACCTGAGAACATGACCTGGCTCAGCACTCTAGTGTTGAACACTTACAAACTGTGACTTTCCAAGACACTTGCTTGTTTTTCATTAGGTTGACATTTCCTTTTTAGATTTACTTCCAAGCCTGAGGCATGTGGGCTTTCTAAGGTGAAAAAGATTGAATAAAAGGTGATGATTGATTGTAAGAAAACAATTTGCAAGGAAAGTCAAAACAATAGCATGTCACTTCATCCAGAATCACTTGCCGTTTGAAAGCTCAGCCCCTGCCTTTCTGAAGCAGGTACTGCAGCAGTACTTCTGGATCTGGTATTTCTAAGTGTTTAGTAGAACTCAGTGTAGAGTAAAAGGGTTAAAAAGACTACTAAGGCTATCTCAGTTCACCAAAATATGACATATTTAAGAATCCCTTAAAATTTGTTGTATGCTTGTTATATAGCTGTCTAGAGTGCTAGAGGGAAATGCTGTCTCTGAAGAGGTCAGGAGGACAACAGTAACTTCTAGAAAATACAATACACCCCTTATTCCAGTGCTTTTTATTTTTGTAACTGTCTTTACTCCTGGGAATGTAATGAAGTGTATTTCTAAAAATTCCATGGTGTCAGGCAGATAAACACTGTGCAACTACAGATGCTCAATATACTTTCTATGCAGTACCAAAACAGGTGAAGATAGAAACAAGCAGTCACAAAAAAAAAAAAAAAACCCAAACCCAAGAAAAAACCTATTCTTGTAAAGCAGAATGCTTAATCCACAAAATCTTTGGGTTTAAGAAAAAAACAGCAATCCACAACATCCATAAAGCTTAATTCGTCCTCTTATTGGAAGCCATTCACTGAAACTATGCAGAATGCTGGAGGGTTGCAGCGCTTGGTTAAAAGCAGCCAAGTGGTATAGTCTGTTCTGCTTACATAGGATATATGGACCTCTGCACAGCCTTCCCTTAGAACCAAAATATGAATATCTTCATCATAGGTCAATCCTCTGCCTCAGGATTTCTCTCTGTTGCCTGGCCCGCAGGGAGCACTTAAATACTCCTCTTTCCTGGCCCTGGGAACACCATCTGTTCTGCAAAGTAAACAAGCTCCAGACTGGAAAACCATAGGAAACCCTTTATAAACACTTAAACATTCTTAAGTGACCCTTTCATTGTTTAGATAGGTAAACAAGAAATGATTTTGCTGACAACATGACCAAATTGAAACCCTGCATCTCTCAGTGAGGGACATCTTCTCTTCCATCCCGCGCTATCTAGTTTTTCACACTGAAGTGTGATACAATTTGGTACCAATTTGTTTCAGGTAGTAGGAGCCAGACCACAACAGGAAAAAAAAAAAGTATTTGTGTTTAAGGACAATTTCTAGTAAAATCAAGAATTTGCTGTCTGAGTCAAAAGTTGTTAAAGAAAGCTGCACAGCTACACTGACATGAGAACATATTTAAAGTAACATATGTACTCACATCTCAAGAGGAATTCTTAGCTCAAGTGCTTCTCACCAGAGTGATTATCCAATTTTCAGACTAGCACTAGCAAGTGGGGTTACAGAGGATCTGTCTGTCTCAGTTGTAGAGACAAGACTCATGTGGTCAAAATTTGTTGAGAAAGCAATTTATTTACTGAAGAAACAAAATATTGACTGAAATTACTTATATTTATTTGATTAAACATCTTGAAAAAAGAATGAGAAAAAGAATCAAGCAAATGTACAAACTGAGCCAAGTTTTATTATTTTATTATCTATTTTATTATATTATTTAAGTTTTATTTTGAAACTTGATTTTGTTTTTATATGTAGCTTCAGTGTGGTATAAAAAGGGGGAAAAAACCAATCAAAAATGACACGAAGCCCTTTGCAAGTCAATGAAAGAACTAGATATGTTCTGTTTCGGTTTGACCCCCAACAATTGCTTTTCCAGCTGTAATACTGGGACAACAACTTAGAAAATCAATTTGTTCATCTCTAGTCATTAAGTGTGTAATGAAACATTCAGTGTGGTTTGTGGCCATGTTGAATAAACAACTTCTTCAATGTCATTAACATTTTTGGCCTATGGACTCGTGAACACCCAATGACACTTCTCGTTGTATAGCATGGGTGAGCTGTCTTCAGTACACATTGCTGTCAAAATTCAAGATAATATTTTACTTTTATTGAGAATTTTAAATATTTCCTTATTGCAGAATCCTAACAAAACAGTCTGGACAAGGTGGCCTAATGATCTACCTGTCTGTTTGGCCATTGGACCACTTGTTGGATGGTGTTGAAATGTACATTAAAGTAATGAAAATGGGAAAAACCAGCTCTGATCAGGTATATCAGGAAACTGTGTCTGCACCATCCTGCCAGCCATGTGGTTTTGTTGCATTGTGTAGATGTCTCCCATATTAAGATGTTGAGGGCATCCTATTGTCACCTTGAGGATGATTTTTAATTAGACACAATATAGATTAGTGTTAATTAAACTCATGGCACATATTTTACATGAAAAAGGTGATATATACTGCACAAAATTACAATTTGATTTCCATATCACCTTTTCCATAATAGCGCAAAATGGACTTAGATTGGACCCACAATCCATCTAGACTGGTACTCTCTGATAAGCTCTCTCAGTTACTGATTTTAGTAATGATAATGAAAATTCAGCTATTATTCACACCTGTATAGCTGATATTTATTCAAAATCCACCCAGAAACCAGAAAGCCTCAGCAAAATTCAGGCATATGACTTGAATACATGTTAGAGGATAAGTGCTGTTCCTGCTGTTTAGCACAGAGGAGCTGCAGGCTGTGAATTCCTAGTGCTAGGCAGACATGACTAAATGAAAACCTCTGAAATTGGAAAGTAATCCTATTCCTCCTTTGTTTTCAGTTTTGTAAAATAAAGCACTAAACAAGAACTAGCCCATACAAAATGAGCATGAATAGAAACTGAATAGAAAACACTTCTTTAAAACCAATCTTCAAACAGGTGAAAATGAAGCCTGGGTACAACTGAGAGGGCAAAGCCAGGGTCAGATGTTAGTGGTTGACCCAAATCTTTTGACTGAGGATTGAAATAAACACTCCTTCCAAATTATTTCCTATCTGGTCCCATGACAAGTCTAAAGTGCTTCAAGACCATCTGTAGGTATCTACTGAAAACTGTATTTGCCTGGCCAAGCAGTGGAGGCAGATCCTCCTATCTAAATAAAAAAAAAAAAAAGAAAGAAAAAACTCTCTTTATGCCATACATGCAGGCAGAGAGAGACCACAATGAAATCTGAGAAGACTCTAAGTCTGGGGAAGATTCAACACTTGGATGCTGAATTTATCTTAAGAATTTAGCTCCTACTGGAGAATCCATTATTGCATGGGTTCCAAATTATTGGAAGAAAAATGTGTATTGTGTGTCATGTAATGTCTACAGAGATCCCAGAAGACTGTAAGACCTATCATTGTGGTTGTTCCATGGGTGAAAGCACAGACTTTACATGACCAAATGCCACACCCATTTCTCATTCGGAAATGTAATAAAAGTAACTTAATATTGCTTATGTGACAGGGGCATACTGAGTCACACAAGGGTAGAGGAAGATACCAGGGCCAAGGGAATTGGGATGCCAGAGAATAAATTATCAGAAGATTTTTATTCCTGTTTCCCTCCTTTCTCTGAGAGGGCTATAGCATGGATTGGTTTGAAGTTGGAGTTGTTCTTGTTCGATGCTCTCACTTTCGTTTTAATGTCTAGTAGTCCTAACACATCTTTATTGTGTTTTGTGGACAAACTGACTTTGAAATTTACTGATATCTTTAAATTGGTCTAAATTTCTAAACTCTTAGAGTTGTTTGGTTGAATTGACTTGAGTAATCTCACAATCCCACTGGCAAATAACCCTGACTGGAAATAAATGCAAACTTATACCTAAAAATCCATCATTCCCTGTTTATACCAGAAATCACCTGCTCAGACGTGCAGATATGGGATAAAGTTTTGCTTTTGTAAAAATGTTATCATAAGACTTTGAATTAATCAAGTTGGTTATTATCACTTGAAAATTGTACCATCCCCTATTGAGTTCAATTTCTGGTATAACGAACACCTATCTAAACATTTTAGTTTTCTTTCTTGTCATGGCTCTTTTGCTTGAAACGATTTTGCCTGGAACACTTAATACATTCCTAATAATTTTACAGTCTGTATTTCACTTAAGACACAAAGATCTAAAACTCCTGAGAAAAAATACAACATAGGTACTAGTTAAATACATTATTTGAATATCTGTATTTTATTACTCAGTGTTCTCAAAGACAACTCAAAGACAAAGAATGAAGGTTTTTTCCAAACCTGATTAGGAAAAGGATGACACATACCTAGGACAGTACCATAGACTTGATATTTAGAAAAATAATTTGACTTGTAAAAGGAAAGGAAATGAGTCAACAAGCAAAGTCTAAGAGTACCAAAGGCATGCCCACAGCTCCTCACAGAGTGCACCCCTTGACTACACACAGCCTAATTTAGTAAGTCCCCTTGATGCCATGTAGATGTGCCACATCACACCTGAATCAGTATTACTTCCTTCACATCTCTTTCATTTACCTCACTACTAGTTCTTATATTGATTATCTCAGACATCTTTCGCTCCCTCTCATGCATTACAAGGAAGCTGTGTACCTCTCCTGACTCAGTCTCCGATTGTACATGACTTGTTTCTCCCTCCCAGCATCTGAAGTTCTTTTAGCTGTGTCCTGCACAACCATAGGAAGACCTCCTGATGGGAGCAGTACTGAGTGCTTTCACTCTGCATCATTATTTTCTGAATTAGTAGGCATAGTTTGTTCTTTGTCAGTTCAGTCACCTTCATGCTAAAATAATGGGGATTTTAATTACACGATGTTAAACCTCTCTCTCTGATGTAGCCATGTATTGGAAGGCTCATCATCAATTCAGCAGTCGATTGAGGAAAACTTGGATAATGAGAGTTTATTAACCCAGGTTAATGAGCCTCAGGCAAAAATGGGGAATTTTGTCCAGCTGAAGATGAGCCTTGAACACAAACACAGCTACGTGAGCAGAACTCAGCTCTCTTGAGATCTGCCCAGGAAATGACAGAGCATTTGGTAGAAATACCAGTGACTGGATGCTGAAAGCCTAACATCTGTGTTCTTGAGAGCTACATTTTTTAATCATGTCCTCTAGATCTCTGAGGAGAGGCAGTTATCCCAGCAAGTGCACTGGCAAACAGGAAGAATGACCTGGAGAGGCAGCAAGCATGATTGGGTGTCTCTTAAGAAGTCCCTAGGACCTCCCTGAGAGAGCTCCTTCTGTTGCCCACCCTGGAACTGGTAACATCTGTGCTCCCAGCAATACTGTCCTAGTCCTTGGACCTTACATGCTCTCCTAGGTGCAAAGAGGTGCTAAAAATTTGTGGTATGGAACATACGCGACAAGCTATCTGCCTTCCCTGGTAGACAACCTTTTGATAAAACAATATTCCCATCACATAAATTCATGCAGGTACAAGTTCCCATAGGATGACTCATCATGGATAAGGAAAGGGGAGAAATCCCATGACACCTGAAACAACTATTTACAGCTACACAACTCCTCCTTCCCTGTAGTCTCTCACACACATCTCCAGCCCTGCTGCTCTACCCTGCCCTGGCAGGACATTAGTAGATAAGGCGGTGAGAAACAATGCATCATTGCAACAGGTGAAACATTTATTTAATTAGAGTTACACATTACTAGTTCATAAAATAGTTTGACTATGGAATTGCTTTGTCTGAGGCCTTTTTTCCTGCACTTTTTTGAATAACTGTAAATGCAGCTGAAATAACAATCCTATTATTTCAGAAGTGTTTGCTTATTTGCAAGTCGCAAGTAACTGTCATTCACAGCTAGAAAGAAAGACAGGTATTAGCCAACAGAGGAAAAATGCATGAACTGTAGTGATGTGGAATACTACTCTTTCTTGTACTAAATGTATTACTCATTGAAATTATAAATGAGAAACTGCGATTCAAAAACACAGTAACACACAGTAGCAATAGTTTTCTGCATTCACATTTTTGCATCCAGTCCCATTATTGCAAAGTCTGAGAAGGGCAAAGAGTTCAAAATTACTCACTAGGCTGAAATTCTTAGTTCTGAAGTCAGCAAAAGATTTGCCCTTGTTGTCAGTTCTGGGAATCCATGTACACAGTATATGAACTTGTCAGCTCTTGCTGTTGGCAAAATTCACATGGATACAAATTCTTTAGCGGATGGAAGACAAAATGCCCCAAGAGAAAATGACCCTTGATTTTCTGAATTAAAATAAAGTTTCTATTTCACATTTTTGCATCTATTGCAAAATATAGCTCATGAACCAAAGTATCTTGCTTCCTTTCCTATAGGGTGTATTATCAATATACAAAGAAGGAAAAAAGGACTGCCTAAAATATCAAATGCAATTAACTACCTGCAACTTTTGAAATTATAATAGCTGGGAAATGACTGAATGAATTGCATATGACATGAAGAAAGTTGTCTTCATATTATTCTTATTATTCTTAGTTTCAATATGTGTAAAATTGTTAAAGTGTGATTCAATAAAAATATTTGCAACTATGCCAAAAATGTGTCTAAGATGGATTTGGCTGTTTATTGTAAAGTTGATGGAAAAATTTCAACTGTGCTGCTTCTTCAGAAAGCAAAAATCTTGCAGTTCTTATTAAAGTAAGATCTCTCCTAAACAAAACATACACAGCTACATGCATTCATACATACATAGAAATAGTCTTCAAGTGTTGTCCAAGATTAGAAACTTATTCAGCTGGGAAAAAACCCCATTATACAGTTTGCCATACAGCTGATTACAAACAGAAGATTTGCATGGCCATGGGTAAACTCTTCCCTGCACAGGAAAGTTCTCATTGCACAATTTTCCCCATAACATTTATGCAAATATTACTATGACAAAAATGCACCATTGTATTTGTGAAGATGTGCCACTTTAAGATGACAGCAGATCTCACAGGGCCTTTAGGCTCCTGGTGAGCATGAACTGAGGGGACTGATCTGCTGCTCCTGATAGTCACGCAGCAATTGCAGTAACACAGAGAGAGGTCTGTGCGGAACTTGCTGGAGCTGCCGCAGGACATCAATGCTGGAAGGGACCTCCACTGAGCCACCATAACGTTATGTATATATATATAGATATATGCTTATATTTATAAAAATATCCAACCAGACTGGTGTTTGTACCTCAATTACTCCTGTCAGGAAGGTGGCTACTGCTGTATAGTGTCATGTCATGAGTTGTGTAGGAGGGTTTAGAAGTGCACAGGAGGTTAATACTAGATTTGCAATGTAGGGCTCCTGCAGTAGGACCATGATGGCAAAAGGAGTCTTGCTCTTTATCCCTCACACTATTAATCCACAGGGTAGAAAATGTATTTGCTCTCTAGTGCTGTAAGACATGCCAAAAGTTTTACAAGCCTGTGGGACAACTATTTTTTCTGCAGACTGGGGTATGTGTGCACATCTGTACAGTAATTTTCTAGCTCTTTGTGAAAGATCCCAGGAATGCTGGGAGGGATGGAATGAGGGAGGGAGAGAAAGGGACTTTAGAGTTTTGAGCTGGAGGATAACAGGAGAAAAATAAATACAGTACTTGTTAGTAACACAAGGAGTATTACCTAGGCCTACATTAAAATAGCCACTGCTGGCTTCAAATCTGACAAACTTTAAGAAATGTACCTGCACCATAGTAGTGACAATTCAATTTATAAAATCCAAAGGTAGATAAAGAGCTAAGGGTATTGATTAAACTATTAACCAGTATACTGCTTCTATTTTTTATGGCTGCAGATACAATAAACATACGTCTGATCAAAATTTTTACCCATTTATCACCACCACCTGGAGAAGGCTCTAGACCAGAAGGTGAGACAAACTAATAATTTAGGTATAGGGAAGCTTAGTCAGCCAATTATAGTGGGCTTTGAGATTTCAGAAGGGAAATCCTCTCACTCACAGTAAACAGCAAGTAAATATAAAGAAATATCAATTCTTTAGTGTCTACATTATGTTAGGTGGCTTATGAAGTTGTGGGTCTTTTAAATCTAGGAGGCTGACCAGTGGAGAGCAGGGTACTGCAATGGAGAGGCACACACGCAGTTGTCCTCAGAACTTGTTCTGGAGATGACACTGCTTTCAATTCCAATTAGCTAATTCAAAATCATAGCTCTGACTTGTTTTAGAGAACTGTCATGCGTGAATACACACAAATTGTACTCAAAAAAATGATGGTTCAGTAAAATATGGTGCTGTGAGCTCTTGGTACTAGAAAGACACTCCCAGAAGTGAAGGAGGCCAGCCGGTGCTGAGGACTGTTGCCAGAAAAATTTCTGGGGAATGAGAAGAAAAAACCTGACTGTTCATGTGGATCCTACCGCCTTAAAATTGTGCTGGTATTTTCCTTGGATGTAGCATTAAGATCCTTCTGGCTTCACATGCTAATTGAGGGAGTGACAGAGGGACTCTAACCTTGCCCCACTCCTGTTTTGAATAACACTCTTTTTACATATTTAGGCCTATCAACAAGGTGTAGATGTAGAACTTGCACAGTATTATGAATCATTAAAGCTGAATAAATGCTTAATTGCACTTGCAGTCGTCTTGTAGACCACCTGACAGGCCCCGGAGGCCCTGGTGGTATGGAACAAGGCAGGTTCCTTTGCTGAAGGATACAGGGTCGTGTGTGCTCTCTGTCACAAACCAGAAGAATTCTCGAGTGCAAGAATTCTTGAGCGATGCACCATAGGTATCTCCATACAACCTCTTAAGCTTTCAATATCCCTCTCTGTCTAACAACCCCTTGTCCCTTTCCCAACTGCACCACAGCCCACTGCTCTTATCACTCCAAAAATCCTATTCCTGGTTATCTCTAATTCCACATATCCCTCTTGGATCAGAGTTTCACAAAACTGAACAGTGCATATCAGGTTACCCATCCTCTTTGCCGCAAAAAGCCATCCAGAGCACCACTCGGCTCTAAATCTTCTCAGCTCTTCCAAGATACTGCTCCAAACCTCCTTCTGCCCAAATTCTGCCAATTTCTCTGCTCTTCCATCCCAGTCCCTCCACCACCACCCCTCACTTCTCTGTGGTCAGGAGCCCCAAATTCAGATCTCATGGCAGTGATGGCTGCTCAGCTCTACGTCTTTGGATCCTTCACCTTTGCTTGAACCACCTGACAACATCGGCACTCACTGCAATGAGTTACCATGGCTCTCTGAGCCCACTGTCCTCCACCACAGCAACTCCTACCTCATTGCCCCCCCTTCCCCACAGAGGATATGACTCAGCTCCTGCATCCCACAGGGATTTCTAAAACCTAAATACAGGTTGTGGTTCCCAGAAATGTACTTTAAAAGGACGCAAGGAACAAAAAGTGAGATCTATTTTAGGAAAACCAGATGCATTTAGACCCTTTATTTCCATACTTTTACTCTACAATTAGATTTGGAACTGCCTTTTTTGTAGGATTTGGAAAATAAAACTGAAGAAAATGCACATGTAAATTTTTTTCCTTCCCCCTACCCCTTACCTCTGACAACAGAGAGCATTTTTACCTTTATTTAGCCCTCTCTTTAGTCCTGTATTTGAAAAGAAGGTGGGGGAGGTGAAAGGGGACTAAGATTCAAAGAATTAGAGGTTACTTGTTCTTCTTTGTAAATAATTGCCGTGCCATTGACTGAGTGCCCTGAAGCCCAGCTGCCTGATGGCAGACTGCTGTGTCAGCAAAAATTGCTCTTGTTTTGCAGGAGCCTTTAAAATCCTCATGGGTGGAATACAAGGCAGAGTACAAAAACTCACTACCAATCCTTGATGGCACACAGTTGCTTTTCAGATTAAAACATTTTTTTCCTTTCCTGTCACACCAGGGATGTTACCTTGATGGTGCTTACCCATTCTTCCTTTCTCATAGAGGATGCACAGTTCTCACTGAACCATTTTTTCCCCATTGAGATCTACCATTGCAATCAGAATGCAGGTTATTTGATTAATCACTTTATTAAACCTGTTTTCACCTTTGAAAGAGACACTTTATTCTTCTCCATTTGTAACACACTACTTCTTACAAGGCACTGTGAAGATACAGCTATGGATCTACGCTCTTTATTAATCCATTCTTTGTAATAAAATAGCTGTGTGAGGAGGCACAAGGACCACCTGGATAACAAAACCATTCTAGGTGCCTCGATTAGACCTTTTCCTATCCAAAATCTCCTTGTTCTGGTACTGGAACATGTGTGCTTCCTTGCAATTGTACCTGTTAATTTTCCTCCTGACTTCACATTGCTGCCAGTGTTAAAGAGCAAGGTGAACAAAAAAAAAAACAGGGTACCACAGAGCTTACAGCCACAGAAGTAAGTTGTGAGTCTGAAAAGCTGCTAAGTGAAACTGGTCAAACAGGATTCCTTGTTTTTCAACCATGCAGAGCTTTAAAGGCTAGAATAAAGCAAAATGGAAACCTAGCCTGGACTATTGTTTAGCAAAACGCAGAGACTTTTCAGCAAGTGACTGGCTGCAAACTGCACGGTAAATCCAGCTAGAGTTGGCACAGAACTTCAAAAAAACCTGAAAGCCTTCATCAGCATAGCTCAGACGGTGGAGTATCTACTGATCTCCTAGGCAAGATGCTGTAGTGGTTGATAGCACACATTGCTCTTTTCTGGTCAGAACTGGTCTTTCAATAGGAAGAGTAAGGGCTCTCTAATATCACTGGAAAAATTTTCTGAGTTTATGGTCTCCACATGAAACCATGCCCAAAATGCTATGGACAAGATAAGGGTTGTTTTTCCAGCTAAATCAGCAATAATGTTAGACTGTTCTCTTTTCCTTCATCCCCATTTCATGGAAGTTCATGAGGTGTGCAAGTATCAGTAAAATCAAGCTTACTGTTGTGGTCTGATTCTTCAGTGCTAGTGTGAACAAATGGCAACATAGCTCTTCATCCTCAAGGTAAGCCTTTTTCTCTGTTTTAAAGAGGAAGAGTATGATTTCTAAAATATTAACCCTTCACTCTGAGAAAAAAACACCCCAGAGTGTCACCCTGCAAAAATAAGTCTTGTACACCACAGAGTCCTTTTGACTGCATCCAAAGGAGGAAGGAGGTGGCCTTTTGTAATGAACTATTTTAGCTGAAAATAAATAGAACTCCCATGAGTAAACACTTAGATGTGGAGTTAGTGAGGAGGGAAGTGGTGGAGCTGCTCACAAAACCTTGCTTAGAGCAAGAGATGCTGTTTCATTTGGCAGAGAGAGGTTGTGCCTCTCTATCCATCTCTCCTGTCAAGCTAACCACTGTGCCATTGTCACCACAACCATATCCAACACAGCTGTCTCTTCTGTAAGGCCAGTAGCAGCAGCCAGGTCCCAAGAGGACCTCTCAAGGGAGTGAGGGCATATGTGAACCTATTCTGTGGAGACCCAGAAGCAGCAGTAGCAATCAACCTTGTGATTTTCAAAGATTTCCTTAAAGACTGAGCTTCAAGTTCCTCTGATATCACATTAAAGCTTGGGTTTCATTAAAGTGGAAAGAAAATGGCTCCAGCATTCATGGCAGCAGAAAGTCTTGAAGACATTAAAAGGAAGCACCTCAGAGACTCAAAACCTAGACTGCAAATGCAAAGGAAGAGTCTTGAATTTTTCGTTTTCACTTATGTATCTATTAAAAAAAGTCATGGCATCAAAGAGATAAAAGAGAGGGGGAATGTTGGTTTTCTGGGTGTTTTCAGAGGGAGACTGTAAGAGTACTATGAAGGAGCCACCCTGACTGAAGTTTCTTGCCAATTTGGAGGAGAAGACTTGCTCTGAACTTTCCATGCACTTGTCAAAGAAAGCCAGATATAATGCAGTGGCAGCAGCAGGGTTTTGGATGCAATTCTCTCCCCTTTCAGTCCTGCGGTTTGTGCAGAACTCCCAGAAAGCTGAAAAGAACTGGGGAAGACTGTGGGTTTTTTGTCAGAGCACAACTGGAGAATTCAGGGGTCTTTTGCTGTTTCTGTTCTGTGGGTGCTGGAGTAACAGTGCTGCAGTCCGATTTTCATCTCATGGTCACAGTCACCACCTTATCTGACCCCAGAATATGGTGTGTGCGTGTGTGTGTGTGTGCGCATGTGTGTGTGTGTGTGTGTGTGTGTGTGTGTGTGTGTGTGTGTGTGAAAGTTTGCTTGAGAGGGTGGAGGAAAAGATTCTGCAGTTATTCCCTCCCTGCCCTTCCCATCAGCAGTGCTCACTCCAGCATTACAAGAGGAGAAATAGATCTTCAGCAGCAGCTCCTACCCACACCCACTTTGGTCAGACAAGCTGCCCATCAGGCATCTCACTCTGTCCTCTGCAAAAGAGGCCAGCAGGATGGCAACCGTGACATTTAGGAGCAGGTGATACATCAGTGGGAATGGCTGAATGCTCCATGGTTTTGATCCACCAAACTGTGGTCATGCTTAGATAAGCACAGGGAGAAATGTTGTCAGTTTTCCACTAAATTTCAGAATTGACTACATTTTTACTAGCATCGTGTTTGCTTGAATATATTTATTTTTATCCTTCAGGCAAGTATTTCTGCCTCCTGTGAACTTTTATGTAAATCAACAGAGGCATTTGGCAAGCCATATCAAAACTGCAGCTTTACATACCACTGAAGTGGAAAATAAATGGAAATAATTACTGATGTCTCCCAGTACAGATTTGTTTCAAAATGAAACATGTAGCTCAGAAGGGGTGGGTAGTATGTATCTAGAGATTTCCTGTTAGCTTACACACCTTTGGCTCAGACATTTTTATTTCTTTCCAGAATGTGTTCTTTCTCTCTTTCAGGGGAGATCAGGGAGCAATAGTGTTTGTTTCTTTGCTCATTTTAACCATATTGAAGGGAATCAGATCTTCACTTGTTTAGTAAACCCAGAAGATGATATTTGTAGAATCCTCCTTCAACTCAGAAATTGGAAATTAACTGGTATTTGAAAGGAAAAGGCATACAATGCCATGCCAGTAACATCACTAACAGAGCCACCAACTGTGCAAAATGTATTTTCTATAGGATGGGCTTGATCAATATTCATAGGGGTCAGTACTAATTTGTTTTCTTTTATTTCAGTATAAACCAGTAATGCATGGCCTGATGCCACTGACTTGCACTGACAAGCAGAGAACCGTGTCTTGCAGTGACAAGGGCTGCTCCTGAGCCATTACCACAGTCTGTTGTCTTATTTGTTACATACCAGGTGAAAATTTAGTACCACTTCTGCCTAGTGCCTTTGGACTCTTGGAAACAAATGTTCTATAACTGCTATGATGCCCAGGCAGCACCTGTGGGAATCACTGCTGCTTCTGGAGCAGAAGGTGGCCATGCAAGCCAGACCAAAGACCCATTTGGCCCTGTATCCTCTCTCGAGACCAGCTGCCCTACACAGCTGCAGAGGGAAGAGGAGTAACATGTAAGTGTGTCTCCACTCGACACAGTCAGAGTCTTCAGTTATTCTCAGCTTTTTAGAGTCAGACATGGTTCCTGTCTTCTTCATCATGCTTGCTCTATTTCTCTTGCAAGTGTCTCTTGAAGTTGTGTGGCATTCACATATCCTTCAAGACAAGGACTTTCAGGTGTACAGCACGCTGCCGGAAAAGTCGCCTCCTTTCATTTGTTCCAAACCTGGTTTGTTTGCTACCTCCTCATCCTTGTACTGGTGACAATTACCAGGTGCCACTAGTGACAGTGGCAAAGTATCAGGCCTCTGCTTCTCTATTTTTTCAGAACAGTAATTTCCAGACTTCAGTTGTTACAGCCCCACTGATAACATCCAGTCTGCAGAGAGGGGGTTTGACATGAATTCTTGTTCAAGGTTTTGATTCTGCTGGATCTAGTTTTTAAACACAACATCAACAGCTGGACTTCTGCAGGAATCTCATTCCACTTGGAATTGCTATGCTTTTGCAAGTCCAAATTTGTTTATTTCTCCACTACCTGCAACCCCAGGATATAAAAATATCCAGAAAGGGGTGTCTTAGAGACCAACTTCACTTTTATTTAATTTGTCCCCATTTTTAGTTTATCTTTTGCTGCAGGGTGAAAAGGAATGGATTTTTTGGAACACTACTTTTATCGCATTCTTATAGCATCTCAGTATGCATTCATAGTACACAAGTCCTTGAATAGTGTCTAGTATGAAAAAATGTCTATCCTTTATAGCCTTCCACGTCACAACTTTTGTAAAGCTTTTAAGCAGTAAAAGTATTAACTACTATCTAAACTCTGCTTACTGTAGATAGAAAATCTTTGAGGGGACAGTATCCTGAAGTTCAGGAAGAAATTGTATGAGAAAGGACATGAACACGGGAGATGTGACAACAAAAGAAATAGTGAAACAGTAAGTTTTCTGATATATTTAGCAAAGCAAACTTCTCCAAAATTTCTTCTATTATCACCTGACAGGGAGCTTATCAGTGTTTGATGTGTTGCTGCTGAGCTCATTTACATCACTCTGATGTTGAACAAAAAAACAACCGAAGAAGCAAACACCACATAAAAAACCTGAGACACAGCATTAGTTGTTCTGCTTCACAAAGTCTCCCCTCATGGCAATGCAACAATGCTTTAGCTTGTAAAGTTTTGCTGTGCATTACTGATTGAAGAAATGCAGCCAGCTCATGACTGAAAACACAAAAAGGTAGATAAAAAGAAAATTACAATTTTCAAGTTGGCTGTTTGCTGCATTTAACATGTACAAAAAGCATTTTGAGTTGTTTAAAGGATGTAAGATCTGCTTCACATGCACCAACAGTTGAACTGCAAAGAAATCTGAAGGGATCAAAGTCTTCACCTATGTCACATCTTCCAAGGCTGTCCCTACTGAGGTGACAGATTTCTCAAAAGGATGCAATACACACAGAAATCAAGAGATGTTTCATCGTTGGTAAAATGTTCCTGACAACAGTTATTTCACATTTCTTTTAGTATGCCAAGCAGCCCAGATTCAAAGAAGTCTGCCTTAAAAACACAGCCTCCGGAGTCTGGGAGGGAGGGGACATGAAGTTGCTCTCTGGGCTTGTACACCACCTCCCAAATATACAAAACAAAGGGGACAACGATTTTTGCCTGTGGTTACCGGAATCACATTAGTAATGCTGGTGAAATAATTGAGCATTCACTACATTGAAATCCTTGATTGCTTGCCCCTGTTTATGCCAGTGGCACGGATACTTACTGACCGGTGCAGGGCATTTTGAGGAGACCCAGATTTGAGATACTGCTGCTGAGGGAAAACTGCAGCCTAGCTAACTGCAAGGAAGTGCTTTTAATTCACATATTTATTTTCAATAATGTGCCTGTCCAGTGAAGCTGTCTGCTGTTTATTATCTTGTCTGCTAATTATCTGAAAATGTTGTTTTGATATTATTACAGAATTTGTATTACGTAAAATTTCCAATTAAAAAAACAAACAAACCAACCACAAACATCAAAGAGGACTAATTTGCAAGATTTCCTATAAGTATACAAGTTTATTTCCTGAATTTTTTTTCTTTCCTTCTAAACCTGGCATCTCACAGATGTTTCTTCTGCATTAGCTTCAAATGAAAGAAATGCACGACTACAAAGAGTTGGGTTTTTCTCTGGTTTTTTTTTTTTCTTTCCTGTATACACACACAAAGCTGGGCAACCCTTAGAGGTAGATATCAAATAAATTTACCCAAGCTAACAGCAACATTCACTTATTTTGTTAGTTTGACATTCTTGAGCTAATTGGCCTAGAATATCTTTGCAAAACAAACAAGCTCAAAATGGTGCAAGAAGTCAAAGTAAAATACTTCTAACATTTGAATTAATTTTATCACAAATGGCAGGCATTTACCAGGAAGGTTATTTATATGTTCTCAGCAATACTGTTCAGACATAACTTACCTCTGGAACAGAGAAAATCTAAGTTATTTTCATTGTCTTTTAAGACAGTTCACATGGAATTTATTTGCCTTACTCACTCAGCAAACTGGGTAAGAGGTCTAGCTCTTTAAATGCTGTTGTTCCAGTTTTAGAGGAGAGAGGCTGTAAAACCGGGGTGCTTCATTAAAATATCATGGCTGGCACCTCTCAGAGGCACAGGAAAGGAATATTCACTGAGTAAGTAACACATTATAAATTATAATTGAGATTCAATTCTCCCAGGGAGAAGAGAAGGTAACTTGTCATTTGGAGTGTTGTGAGTTTCTGAGAGTGGACTAGGAGTTTAGGGGGTATAATGATATCATTAAGAAATGCCCTTGCAAAGCAAGCAAAATTATACTGTGCTGTTTCTTGAAAACCACAGGAACTCTTTATTGTTCTGTCAGCAGCAGTTCAAAGAGCTATGTGACCCCATTAACATTCACTAAGGCATGTATAATAAATTGGAGGAGGGAAATTTCTTGAATAGTTAATTATATTTTGTGTGTTTGAATACCTAACACTGTTAGGCGTATGAACTTAGCACCACAGAATGCATACCTTGCACACCTGGTTTACCTCACAGCTTTATGTGTCTTTTAATATTTAGAAGAGAAAGCAATATCAAAGGTAGAGAAAGAGCTGGGGGGTTGGCAAGTGGGAAAAGTAGATAATGGTTGGGTGATTTGATGGCTGTAGTTGAACTGCTCGAGTATTTGCAGTCCTTCTTCTACGAGCAGCAATTGTTATTAGATGACCAGAAAGCCCTTTGAACCCACATATCCAGATCAGGTAGGAATATGTGGAGTGATACACATTATAAACATAAGCTACTCTTACAGGAAAGCTGAGTTTATGTAATTTTCAATAAGACACAGCTCTTCTGGCCAAAATATGTATTTATTTCTGTGTGAAAAGTTCCCCAAGAAGCTCCTTCACACATGGTGCCAAATGACTACTCTCCATGCTTCAGTGATTGTTGACTCAGTTTAAGCAAAGACAGTGGCCAGCAATAAAAACTGAAGTTTGACTGGTCAGTTTTGAGTGCAAAGGTTTGTATTTATTTTTTTTAGGGAGCGAGTGGTAGATATTGTCTCCAGTGTTAGCAGAAAGCCCACTCAGATTGATTAATTAAGTCAGAAACTTTATCTGTACCAATTAATTAATTTAAGTTACACTACAGATTCAGGGATCCTTATCTCTTTAGGACTGCAGCTTTCCTCACACTTAGCAACGAGTTTGATAAATTATATGATAAAGGAAAGGAAGTTAATGCTATCTTTGCTTTATGGAGGAGATGTTCTTTCCTGAGATCCTTTTAAATTCAGGTTCTTTGTATTTTTAAGTGACACCAAACAAAGTTAGGACTGTTATGGAACTCTTCGTGAAACTTCACACAGAATTAGACTGGGACCCTTTGTAACTATTGCAGAAGTCCATTTACATAGACATTCCCACCAACCCACAAGAAACAATCTTTTCCAGGCACTGGGCTCATATGCTACTGAGCACATTTGCTAATTCAAAGCTGCTTCTAAATAATCTCGGAAAATAGAAGAATAAGACTTATAATACCCTATAAGCTTAGGCAAGCTTGAATTTTATTTTCAGTTCATTGAATGTTCTGCTGTTATCCTCTGTAATTTTTACACAGTGATCAGGTATTTTACCCATCACATATATATTCATACTTCTGCCTTTCTTCGCAAAAACTGTCATTTTAATGACCTTCTAAATGTAAATGTTAGTTGAAGAATATTTGCATTGTAATCATACTTGTGCTAGCTATGTTTTTTCTTAGCTGCATTTTTATTGCATGTAGATTGGAGTTGGTCAGAAAGCCTCATCTGAAATGGAAATTATTTTTGTTACACTTTGACCGTGCTATAAACCTGTTCTACTGCAAACAGTTTGAAACAGTAGGAATGTGCTTAGAGTGAAAAGCAGAATGCACATTCAAAAGGTCTAATACATGTCTATGAGAAAGGGATGGAAAACACATCCTGAAATAGTAACAGGAAGTTTTGAATTACAGAACAGTATAGATAGTGGATGAATTGGCACTGAAATGCTTTTTTCCTCAGAAAATGCCCATTTGTTGAAGTCAAAGCTTAGTGGGGGGAAAGTGGTAGAGATGGGGAGAGAAGGAAGTAGGCTGAACATTTCACCTGATGTTTTCATCTTTCCTTGGAAGACTGTTGAGGTTGACATTTTTGTATCAAGGAACCCCTGCTATTCAGGAATGTTTGTTTCTAGTGTTAAGCTCTACACAGTTAGGAAGAGGCATAAAAATATTTGAGAACAAAACAAGATCACTAGGCAAATGTTCTTATTGATGTACAGCTTCCAAAAAGTGCTCAGACATTGGGAAGCATTTTCTGCAAGCCTAGAAAAGTCTTATGAAGCAGAAAATCACTTCCTGACATGGTCTAATGGGGCTTGAATCACAGCCTCCATCAAGGCAATGACAAAAGTCCCCTTTGCATCAGTTGGGACTTCATCTCAAACTTACTGAAAGCTTTGTAGTCTCTTTTCACCATGCTGACCATACACATATTGACCATTCAAAGAGGTATGACCATACAAAGTTTGAGGAATGTATAAATTCCTTTGTTGAGGAGGAGATAATAATTAGAGATGAGGCTTTAAAAAGAATTGTTATGTGTGGTAGAAAAGTCCTGTTTTTCTGCATATAAAGTCAAACAACAAGCAGGCAAATGTTTCTCAAAATCTTTGCCTTTCTGCAGAATTTTAGAATGTTAGTGACAGCAGCTCTTTGTTAAAATTTTGCATCAGAAATTATTACCTTGCCTAGAGCAGCAGAGTGAACACAGAGTCCTGCCAAGAGCCCTCTCCTGCACTGTGCGAACCTAGATGCTGGCTCTTCCACAGCAGCAGTGAGGGACACACAGCCAGTTCCACTGATGCAGCATGGCCTTGAAGGCATGTGCCAAAGAGAGAACTGTGAGCAGGAGATGTAAGTTAACAACTGATCTTCTACTGTCACAGCTGTTTTCCCAGGGGACAGGAATTTCAGTCCTGCAGTTGTTACTGAAGACTCCAGCATGAGTCCTCTCCTAGAGAGAGCCAAGTTCTTACCTACCTGTGCTCAGGGGATAATCCATGCCACATATCTCAGTGTATGGTCATGCTGGAGTGATGATTCCTCTTGCTCTGACTCCATGTTCCTACTCACATGTACCTCCATTGCCAGCCCACATCTCAACAAAATAGTCCCCATTCCACCTCTGTTGACACATAGCTCTCACTGAAATGTCAGTACTCCTATGTCTTTTGGATCTAGTCTTGTATATGCAATCCCTTTTATATTTTTGCATAGTCATTTTATATATTTCTCATAGCAAGAAATTATCTGTAGTAAACACTCTTTTCAGGAAGCATTCACTCAGTTTCCATGGTAAAAAGAAAAAAGCTTTCAGAGTTGTAAAAGAAGGTAAACAGATATTATAGATGCATCACTCTTGAAATTCTATGAAATTAATGAGGACAAAGATAATGTAAATTAATGCAAGTACATTAGACCATGTTCACATTTTATGAGAGAAAGAAAAGTTCAACATACAACATGATCTATTTATACATGTTGGTGGGCAGGTTCAAGCATGATTGGTGTTAGCTCTAGCTTCCTTCTTACTGTCTCCCAGTAAGAAACAACTACCTTCTGTTCTAAGCAGGCTAAGTGCATTTAACTTTCATATTTCATTGCCAAGACTGAAAGAGTATTTTCTTCCTTTCTAATGCTTACCAGCAACTTGATGAGATCTTTATTAAAATGTGAAAACTGGCATAAAAAACTTTCCACTGAACATGTCCACATTGCATCTTATCCTTTACTCACAGACAAAAGCCCCAGAGCATCCAACTGGTAAACATGTTAGGGCTGATCAATTCTACTAAGCAGTTAATTCCAGTTTTCAAGTGACAAATGTGAGTCTACAGCCTACTATGTTTTTCTTTTTCCTTGTTCCAGTCAACTCCCTAGAGATGATAGGCACAAAATGAGCATAGGCCTTCTCTCGCAGAGAGCAAAGTCTGTTTATCTACCGTTTTTATTTTTTAATATAAAATGAGTCAATCCCTCTTCTCGTCTCCTATAATTTCAAAGGCACCCTCACTGGCAGCTCAGAGAGTACTCAGTCTACGTATCACAACAGCTGTTGGAGACAGATAGCATGAGCATTTCTGGAATGATTCAAAATGACCTTCCTTCAGTGGATACTAAATGCTCATCATTCACTGTGATTTCATGTTCAGCCGTCCAGCATGGGTCTCCAACATGAAGCACATTGTAATATTGCATTTTTTTCCTTCAAGCTCTATGTTCTATTTTGCATTTTGAACATGTTTTATATTATAGCTCCTCCTTCTGAAACACAACATGAAAAATATTTGATTGTATAAGATAGTGTCAAGAGACAAGTAATTTGCTGCTATAATTTAACTGACATTAAGTTTCTTGATCCCACATAATTACAGTAGGAGGAAATTCATAAAAAAAATTGAATTTTAAATATATTGTTCCCATTAAAGATCAAAAAGCTTTGTATAATTCTAAACAGGCTGAATTTTCCATAATCTGGCATCTCATTCTGGATTTTGAAGTGGGATTTTTTTCAGAAGATTTTTATCTATACCAGTATCTGATTAAAGTGTTCTTAAGTCAAGCATCATCGGTTTCCTTTCATTTTCCTCTCCTCACAGAAAGATCAGCTTTTGTGCTGGATTATTATAAACTGAAGATAATTTAAAGAAAAAAAAAAATCATGGATGTCCTAATGTACTTTGTTAGTCAAATCTTCTGTCAAGTTACTACCTATAAAAATCAGGGGACAAATTCCTCTTTGCAAGTCTCTGTTGTTCCCTGTTGTTACTGCTGTTTGCTGCAATGATTGTGAAATTTGAGTCAAAGCCTTATTGAACCCTAAAAGTCACTTCTACAATGATGCATCATTGTTACAAATTAGGGATAGTGCTCCTTTTTTAAGAGTCCCTGTCATCACATATAAGTAGAACTGCATGTGGCAGAACTATCAGAGAAAGAAAGAGTACAGGAAATAACCATTCACCCTACTTGTTTCAGTACCTAGAGACAGCCTTGGGACAAGTTAGCCTTTATGTGAGGCATTACTACCGTACCTGGATTGCAAACCTGATCTTCAGGTCAGTTTTGAATCCAGTTTACTGATTTGTGCCAGAAGCCACTCAGCTGGGTCTGAGTCTTCTGGCTTGGTTTTCACCAAAAAAAAAAAAAGGCAAGTGCAGTCAGACCTGCTGTTTTGAAGGTTTTGGAATATTTCTAGCTACTACTGGAGAAGCTGTTGCATTTCAATTCAGAGTACTAGCTGGGGGAGTTTCTAAATTGCTGTGTGCATGCATGTACACAGAATGTAGTACATAAGTGTGGTGTTGGATAAGCCAGAAGCAAACAGTGTTTCTCTATACTCATTGGTGGAAGCACCCTAAAATCTAAAGTCCTGTCTGGAGGCAAAGTAAGTACATTCTCAGAGCAGAAACCAACCAGTGTTAAATAAAAAAATAAAAGTCTGGGCTTGACTGGACACTCCAACACTCCCCATGATTATTTGAGGTCTTCACGTGGAGTGGTTAGTAGCAAACATCCTGCCTACTAACATGTAACTCTTCTTACATGCTTTACCTACTTCATGAACACTACATGGGTTTCTTACCTTTGCTGTTAAACTCTGACGCTTCTAAACTGCTATGCAAAGTGCTAAAAGATTAGTCTCTGGTTAACTTAAGCCACAATTAAATTTTGTCTACTATCACAGGATAATTGTAAGCTCAGCATGACACAGAGAGAAGTATAATTTCACAGATGAAGAAAACAGAGGAGAGAAATATACAATTAAGGGGGAAAACTGTTCACATTAAAGGAATAAGGATTAGAAGTCAAAACTCATCAAGTTATTGGCAAAATATATTGGGTTAACACACATCTCTTTCCCCTTCTTTCCATCCACATGACAATCTTCTGTTTAATGTGTTAAAACTCAAAAGATCAGTAAGGTCTAGGAAGGAGTAGGGCATGAGCTCAAAGCAAACAGTAACAATTGTCTTGTCATAAAACAGCAGAGCTTGTTAATCAGGGATGGTTTAGGAACTAAGAACACATTTGTCCCTGCACTGCTGTGACATAATGAGTATTGCCATACTGTACAAATACTTGTTGAGCATCTGAACTGTTGTTTAAAGTGGAGACATAAGGCTATTTTTAGCTTGTTAAATAAAATAATTGAGAAACAGAGGAGGTGCTCTGTTGAGTCATAATGAACTGCCTTGTGTGATGTAATACTTACAGAAATCCATACAGAATAAGGCCTAGTATTGTGCAAAATGTGCATTCAGACATGTGGTGATGTAAATCCTATTTCATCTTTCCAAGTATTTACAGACTTTACAATATTTGGAACTAATCAGCCTATGTAATAGCAATGTATTAATTTCTGTAGCCAAGTCAATTAGATTTGACTAGTGTTTGGATTACAACACAAGATGAATTAACATATGTATGTGTGTAATGCTTGTTGTCTGCACTTAATGATAATGCATCACAGAAGAAATTTGAGGAAAAATAAATTGGATACAAATATAAAAAAGTAGACTGACAACATATTAATTGGTTGAAAGCAATTTGAAAATAAAAAACACCCCAAATGCATAAATTATTAAATACTATTTATTTTTAAGCCATTCTCTATTTCAGAATATGATGGTCTGAGACATTAAATGAGATGAGAGTTTAAGAAACTATGGGAAAATGGTTTAGCTATGGCATTAAAATTACAATTACATAGAGGCTGAAAGTTCCTGGCTTAGACACCCACATGTGAACATATGGGTTCAATACCAGCAGAAATTGTAAGAGAGAATTATTTTCCTTCCATTGACTTACTTAGACTTACACAAGACTTAATATAACCCAAAATCTCTTTTTATAAAGGAGTACTGAGATAACCATGTAATCTGCTTGTCTGAGGATCTGTACATGCCCCGTGCCTTAACTATGGGAAATAACAAGAAAGTGAAACAATCTTGATTTTTTTTTTTCCCGGACATCATCATCTCATGAGGGTAGGACCTGACTGGTTTAGCATCAGCAGGCTCCAATGCAACTCATATTGTGACACTTTTTCTCTATGTAGGTCTCATCTCCAACTAATTTTACACAAATTTTACATTAGGATAGCAACAGTTCTTTCAAAATATGAACAGAACAAAATACCAATGAAAGCACTTCAACAGCAATGGTGAGAGCCAAAAAAACTCAAAGCCAAAAAGCATCCACCAACATTGTTTGCTAAATATGTGCTTTATAAGCATCAATGACTTGCTTCTAAGCCTGGTAAATCAGAGTGCAGCATTCACAACTCCTACAACTCATCAAGCCAGTGGTTAGTTAAGTCTAGGCATGTTATCTTAACTTGTACTTTTAGAGAGAGCTATATTTCTAGTAACCATGGAGAAGACAACAGTAACTTGACTTTAAATAAGAAATGGAATGTCCACACAGACACAAGAAAGGCAGTCTCCTTAAATTGTCCAGCACTGGATGTAATGCTAATGCCAGAATCGTAAGATTAGCTTTGGTACTCCCAGGCTTTGGTACTTCCACAAACATATTGTTGCCAACAACTGCAACTATGAAGCTGTAGGTAGATACCCCAGCAGTGCATAGGTAGTCAACCTGGCAGCGCCACGGCCAGAAATCAGGTGGGATGAAGGCTGGACTGGCCTCTTACCAAATAGATGGAAAAGCAAAATTTGGACAGGCACAAGGACATCTTGCTAGAATTTGATTTCCTTATGAACGTCACTTGGCTTTATCTCCCTTCTGACTGGAGGGGTTTTTTTGAACTAAAGAATGTTTCTCGGTATGAAGCGACAGTTATCAGCAGGAGAAGATAAGGTATTGTCCTAAGAACTAATTGCACAGCTTGACTTTCTAATTTGTTAGAATAGATGAAAATTCCTCACAAAGGAGAACACAGGCTTAAAACTGATGGCAGATTTTTCTACCTAATTTTTGAATAATAACATGAAGTAGAGAAAACCGGGTTCTAATTGTCGAATATTTTATTCAAAAAATTAGTTGAACAAGCTGTTCTTTCTAGTGCATAGGTTAAAATAAACACACACACACACCAGAGAAAATTATTCTTGAGGTGTTTGTGACTGTAGGATCTCTGGTAAGTACTGAAAATAAAACAAAAACACAATGACTTATATTATCTCTCCTTTTAAGTATGTAGCTACATGAAGCATGTGGTCCTTGGGCAACCTGGTATAAGATTGAAGTCATCCCTGCTTTGATCAGGGGATTGGACAAAGTGATCTCCAGAGCTCCTTCCAACCTAAATAGTTCCTGCATTCTATCAAATGCCCTCCATTAACAAGGTCATGTCAGAATACTTTGAGACATAAAAGTCCATCTCAGGTCTAACAGCAGAGATGGGCTCAGACTGTAGTGGAAAGGGCTGAAGTCCCTTCTGAGCACCCCAGTTTGTCCTTATCCTCAGGTTGCCCCACCAGGCCCCAACTGCCTTATCCTCACTTTCTACCAAACACTGTAACAGCACATGGTTTTAGCTTGCTCTTATTTATCTGCCAGCACCAAGTGGATGTGCAACCCCTAAACAGTCTGAACCATAATGTAACAGGATCCCGTGTGACAAACAAAGGCAGTCAGAATGAGGGAGCCTGTCCTCCCTCTTCTTCATTTCCCTCCAACTCAAATGCACCCACTTGAACACAACAGCACACTTCCATCTGCTGAGGGAGCTGCTCTCTTCTCCTGTCACCCTCCCTCTGCATACACATGCACTTGCATGTGGACTGCACACTCCAGAAGCCAGACACTGCTAGATTTTAATCCCCCATAAATTCTCAGATGGATTAAACCTCAAATCTCTAAGCCTCTTTCTTTTAATGCTGCAGTAGGCAACACACATACCAGTTACATTGATTTACAGCTGAAATAGAAGTGAAAGACAGATAAAATGAGATGTCTGAAAATCAATCTGTACTGCAAGTGGATGGGACATTAAAGCATTCTGGATTATTTTCTCCACCGTTCACTTTTCCCAGTGTCTGATGAGGCAAAAATCACTGCCTGTAGTAACAAAAATTGCAGGTACATATGTTACCCTTCACTTACCTGTAACCCTTCAATGGCCAGTTTGAGGATAGATGGTGTAAGCTTGGAGGCTTGCTTGAAGGAGAAGTTGCTCCAGTCTATAATTAGAATGAAGCCATTTATCTGAAGCTCCTGATCTTCAATGAGTACTTCCAAGGAAAGTAGAATAGCCCGAAGGATATCTATGAAGGAGTTTCTGAAGCCAAAACAGAAAAAAAAAAAAAAAAATCAATGGTTGCAGTTATTTTTAAACCTCAAACTACTCAGCTTTGCTATGGATGTGGCATGAGTGAGGGACAGGGATTTATTCTGGTAGAATTCTTCTGAAAAGACAGTTGTTTCAGAGGTGTCATTAGAGAGCTCCTGCTCCAAAACTCAGATTCCCTTCCTTGGTGTGATAAATTCTGCTCTCTGGTCGATAAAATAAACATTGAATGAGATCTCAGCAATTCTTCTGGCATTTCTGACAACAGATTTTGGCTCAGCTACACTGGGAAATTATTTGTCTGCAGAGAAATGAAACAACTTAAAGTTATCAGTTTAAATCCTTGCTTGTTTGAATATACTTTGCCTGTTTGTTTGTTTGTTTGTTTTTCCTTCTTTTCAGGAAAAAAAAAGATAAAATACATGGTTGCAACTTGGTTTTTTGCCTTCTTGTTTGAGTGGAGGGAACAGTCTAAAGTTTGCACAATGAAGTTTGACTGTTGTCTTACTCCTGCAAACCAAATACAACATAAAAAATGGTTCCATATCCTTAAAATGGGAACTCTTTATTAATTATCAGCTAGAGTAGGCTGGTTGCAAGACTTCCCTCATCTTTGGGAGAATAATTAAAAACCTTTGAGGCCCTAAAGGATACCATAAGTAACAGAGAATAAAATATTGAAATGTTTTCTTTGATGTGAAAGTCTGCACTGGGAAGTCTGGGCCGCTCTCTACTACCATTTCATACATTTTATGAAAGTGAGAGTTGGGCACTTTAATGACTTGGTTCATATTTATACCCAAGTAAGTTGAATCACGTGCTTTCCTCATCTGTCCTTCTCTTTAAGATGATTTACAACAACAGATTCTTTTAGAGAGCAACAAGCAAGGAAAGTTTCAGAAAGTACATCTTAACCTTATGTAAAATGAAATTGTAACACACTGCTGGTGCAATCTGCTTTACCCCTTTATAATTCTCAAGTTTTGATGAGGCCTGAGGTCTCTTACAGGGAAGATTCACACTGTGTTCTCACATGGAGATTTTAATGTAATAACTTTCTACTGTTTTCTTTAATTTAAAACAAACCCTCTCAGCCTTCAAGAGCATGGTTTCAAATTCTGCCTGAGATAAAAAACCTATATGCAGTCAAAACAAACTTCTCTGCTATCAAGACCTCTACCTTTGAATGACATCAACACATGGTAAATTTCTATCAGAAGTAAGTGGTGAAGTGCTTTCTTATTTTCTTCTCTTTTCTCCCAGCATGTTTTGAGTGAAAATGTATGTTCTTTCTCCAAAGACTTGGTCCCTTGAAAAAGCTTCTGTACTCTGCCTTTCTGCAAAAGTTAGAAGTTTCTCTGAAGTCTAATTGCTGAGACAATAAACAGAGCTTAAAGACAATAAATTTTTTGCTGCTGGGTGGCAAATCATCCCTCCTTCATTTACAGTTACAGGACAACCTTGACCTTTTCAAATCCTATAGGGAAGTTGTGCTAAGTGGAAAAACTGAATGAGTATTTCATTAGCAACATAAGGTGAAGGCATACTGACTGGATTGGCACCTGACATTTGCTTTCAGTGTAAATTTATTTTGAAAAATTGTGATATATTCCCCACTGCCCAATGGAAACAGGTGATGACTTTTAAGCAGCAGCAGCAGCAGATGACTACATTCTCAATGGTGAAAAAAAGCAAATATACCCTTGGATCATATCTACTTAATATAACCCATACTATCCCAGCGGCCTTCTTCAGGGTGGCCAGCCTTCCACAAGAACTACCCCATGGAAGCTCCCAGAGGTGTACAGCAGCTCCAATAGCACACTCACAGACATCAGCCTTCTTTGTGCTCTTGTTGGCATCAATACAGAATAATATCATCATCCATGCATGGGCTTTTTGGCTAGATTGGGGAAGATTAAATAATCCTGATCTCAATTTAAACCCACAGTTACCAACCTTAGAATGAGCTGAATGTTTGTTATTACTGAAGGTGTGAAAACAGAGCCACTTTGTGATAATATTTCATCCTTCATTTGTGGAAAGAAATTTTCTTAAGAGTACATTCAAAGTTACGTTTATGATCCTGCTACCTTTAATATTTTTAAAGACTGTGTAATTATTTCAGAAGGGCTGTATGGGAATGGTACATACAAGGCATCTTCTGTAATCCACTTAAATGGTAAATGACAATGAAATATATGAGTGCAAAATCTTCCCCTTGGATTCTATGCTGAGGAATCCCAGTCTTTGTTTGGGTGTCTACATAAATTGCCAGTTTATCAAGCAATTACTCACCTGTACTTCTCTGTATTATTTACCTGGGAGATATGGCACCCAGTTTTCTTAGTTTGTAATTAAGCTGTCTCTCCCTGCCTACATCCGTCCCCTCTGTATGTATTTGCAGTTTTAAGACATGGTGTAGGAAATAACTCACAGTGAACACAAAGGCGTTTTTCAGATGAGTACAAGGAGACATGAAAGCAGCACACGAGTCCTTCAGGTGGGTTGTTTGCAGACACACTCTTTTGTGAATGCAGAGTCTGGACAGAAATCAAACAGAGTGCCACTTGAGGCTGAAGCCCTCTGCTCCCTAATCTTGAGGCTTTGAGACAAATCATTCAGTTGTGTGACTGATTTGCATCCAAATAATTTTCTGTGCATGAACACAGAACCACTTTCTATTAGTCCATCTCTTTTGTTCCTTTGTTTAATGTTCCCTCCCCTCCTTCAACGCCCCTCCTCACCAGTTTAACCCTCACACAGAAAAAAAGTTCAATAAATTACTATTACACAAAGGGAAATATGTAAGGTCCTGTAAGGATTAGGCATGGAGCCTACCGAAGTGAACCACTAATGAGTTACAAAAGACTTGCACAAGCCTCAGAAAGACAAAAAAGAGGAGGGAGGGAGAGTGTCGATCTACATTGGCTGATTAGAAAGGTACCACAAAAGAGGCTCTTTAAATACCCTTTGGAAAATGGGGAGTTAGCCCAACAGAAGCTAGTGGTAAGGAACAATAATGTAAAACAAAAACGAAGATGGTTTAGCTGAGGGATTTGGTGGAGAGATTAGCCAAAGGCATAACATGAAAATAAATAAGAATAAATTACTTAATTATAAGAGGTGTAAGCAGGCTGTGAGAGAACCAAAAGGCTCAGTGGAGTACCAGGGTGCAATGGGAACAATTAAAGGGGATAAAGACATTGAAGGGAAATTAAATGATCTATTTGCATGTATCTGCCACCAGTCATTTCAAAGAGATGCATGGATAATAAAACTGAGGGACTGTTGGAAAATAAGGATTCAAATAAGACATGCTGAAAGAAAGCTATACATTTTAGAGAAGACTGCATCAGTAAAGGCTTTTGACATTACTCTTTCTAAATAGTTAAGTACAAGCTCTGTGTTATGCATGTTAGTGAAATTAATTGGGTTATTCAGACAGTTTAAAGTATGAACATACAGAAGTACTGGCAGCTGAAGCCATTAAGATTGTCTGCTATTAAGCAAAAGCAAACCGTCACTGCAAATCCCAACTGTCCCACGAGACAGTAGGCTAACAAAGTTTGGACCAGTGCCGTTGTCTTGGCAGTTGCAGAAAACTCATCTTAACATCCCTAAGTCAGTATGCAGTAAGTGCCTCTCTCGTCTAATATTTAAAAGGTGGACAAAACCCAGCCACATTTAGCAAGCTGAAAAAATGGCATAGATACTAATCAGGTAAGAGACCACATCTCACTTTGTTCCCTTCCCACACAAAACATCACCAACAGAGAGCAAAAATGCATGCATAGTTTCTAAGGGAGTAGAACTGACACAGTCCTGCAAGGAGGATTCCCACTGCGAGTAAAGCAGAAAGAAAAACAGAAAAACATCTTCAGATTGCCCCAAATTATTTGAGCTAATCAAAGCTCAAGAAACTGGCTGCATCTCAGATTCTGTGTTTAGTTTTGGGCCCCTAACTACAAGAAAAACATTGACATGCTGAAGTGTGCAGAGAAGGGGAAAAGAGCTGGTGAAGGGTCTGGAGCACAAGTATTGTGAGGAGCAGCTGAGGGAGCAGGGGTTGTTTAGCCTGGAGTGAAGGAGGCTCAGGCAAGACCTTGTCACTCTCTACAACTACCTGAAAGAAGGTTGTGGTGAAGTGGGGTTTTGTCTCTTCTCCCATGCAAAAAGAGATAGGACAAGAGGAAATCACTTCAATTTGTTCCAGGAGAGGTTTAGGTTGAATATTACCATCCCTGAAAACATGTAAAGATATGTAGATGTGGCACTTAAGGATGTGGTTTAGTGGTGGATTTGACAGCACTGGGTTAATGGTTGGATTCAATGATCTTAAAGGCCTTTTCCAACCTAAATCATTTTATGATTCTATGAAAAGCTTAGAAAGGGAGACATGAGCAACAACACAGCAGATCAATGAAGGCTGAGGAGGCAAAACCCAGGAAGAAAGATTTTTTATTGTTCCTACACACAACCAAGGTATGCTATTCATGGAAAAGCCTTTGAAATCCAGTCAGCATTGTTTTTTTTCAAAAGGTGTTCATAAATCATATGAAGCAATTTATTTTAGTAGATTAAATTCTCCTTCCTACTCATGAAGTATTGATAAGAAAGCCCCAATTTCCATTAATGTGTTCTTGGAAAAATATCTGGGTTTTGTAAAAGCATGTATTTATTTCAGTAAATGAAATCTCACCTCTGTTGAAATAAGTACTGGAAATTACTAACATACAGTCCTTGGGCATTCATGTCTTGGTTCAAATTTATGATCATGAGTAACTATCCTGACTCTCTGTCATGGGAGGGAAATGGCAACTACTGCAAGACATGATCTTCAATATCTTATTTCTTTAGGTGAGGAAAGAACCTTGATGTGAACCCTGCACAATGCAGGGCAGCCCTTGACTGAAAGACAACCAGGAAGAGTAAGATCAAAATGAAGAATCATGAGTAAACATGGTGACTCACTTGACTAATCCTGCACTAGAGAAGATGAACAGTCGAAGAGAAGAGCTCACATCTGACTCATACACTGAAAAAGGTTTGTTTGTGTCTTCTGTCTCAGGTCCAAATAGCACATATATGTGCAGAAGTCAGCAAGGCTTGCTTGCAATTCATGGAGGAAATGGGCTGCATTCACAGAAAATGTTCACAAAAAGTATTTTGACCTGCTGCAGGTAACTTTCTTCATAGAACGATTCAAAGCAATTTAAACTTGTTAGGCACAAAAAATATGAATACGTCACCAGCATGCAAACAGGTGAGGTTTTTTCCTTATTTGGTAAGGTATCAACCTCTTCTTTATTATGCTCAAGTTAAATTACCTTTTTTTTTTTATCGTTATTTCTATGTCAAACCAGAATACATGCACAGAAAACCCCAGGTTGCATTAAGTTAATGTCAGAGCTCCAAATTATTTTTCTGTCACATCCAGTGTAGATACGTTTGGTTGTTCCAGTATGTCAGCTTTGAACAGACATCTCTTCTGTTTTCTAATAAAAAGATAGCAAGTTTTCCCCCACAACATCTGTATTACTCTATGAATAAAATTCACAAGTAACTTTACTTCCAAGTCAATAGACTGGATAGATAAGTACGCTGATTTTTTTCTTCAGAAGTGCTTAGTCTAACAATGCAATGGATGCAAAGACTTGCATAGACTAATCTGAGACCTGAAGTGTATTAAACAACTTTAGAAATGCATGGCTTAGTTTAAAACTGAACAAGGGCCATCTACACACAGATATCTGGCTGGCTTGGAATGAGCTGGAAACCTTTGCTGTTGTCAGTGAAGGGGAAACGTACAAACCTGAAGAAAAAAAACTGTGTCAATTTTCTTTTATCGTGCAAAAACTACCTCTCAGTGACTTTCTTAAAGATATAAAAATTTTTGCCTTGTTATGTTTCTGCTGGAGGTTCTTCCATATAAAAGTATTATGAAGTTTTTTTTGCTGTCACTTACCACTTCAGTTGAACTCCATAGCAACCAATAGCCCACGAATTACACACTCTGCATTCAAGTCTAGGTGATGAATCTCTTCCTACCTGCACTCTCTCGTACTGTGGGCACCCTTACCAAATGAATACATTGTCCCTGATGTTAATGTGGCTGAGCAAGGACCCTTTCTTATGTGTAATTTGGCTGGCAAACAGGGATCTTTGCAGCCCCTGTGCTTGGGAAGGGAGAGTGCAGGTGGTGGGGCTTTTCACACCCATGGACCAGCTTCCACCAGAGACCTACACAGGGGAAGGGGAAGGGGAAGGGGAAGGTGACATCTGTTATTTCTTTTGCCTCAGCCCACAAAAGTGTCACACCATCTAGCAGGGGATCAGTCGAAGATAAAACATACAATTATTTCAGTCCTGAGAGTTCAAAAAAATCCCTCCCAGAGCTCTCCAGAGACTTGATCCCAAATGGTGCAGGGAACTGATTGCAATCCATCACAGCACAAACTCAGTGATTGCTCCTAAGGAGTCCTTGTGGGTGCAGCAGGGCACCACAGATATCAGGTTAATGGCTTGGCTGGCCTCCCATGAGCAGCATACATCTCTGCTCAGCAGCCTGCTTCTGAGAGGAAAGGCCAGAATTCAATCTCGGGTGCAATAGGACTGTTCCTCTGGCTGTGGGTTAGTTTTAGTCTTTCAGGAGTTAAATATTTCTGAGATACACACGGGTGCTTTCCTCACCCTTTCAGTACCCAGAGCAATCTCATGCTTGCACATTGTGCAAATTTCTCTATTGAGAAGGAATAAGTGACAATCACAGGCAGAGTGTTGTGATATTGTGGAAATTATTAAACTCCCTATGCTGCAATCCCTAAGTGGAATCAATAAATCAATTTGACAGAACCACTGCCATAATTTGCCTGGCTAGTCCCAAATGCAAGATAGCCTGCGAGGAGCGTGGGGAAGATGGGCAAAGAGTTCATTCCAGCATCAGCACAGTCAGGGAGTGCATGGTGGTTTCAGGTTAGTGGTCTCCATTGTTAGAAATTTAGCAGATGACATGTGGGAACAGACTGATGGTCACAGCTCAGGATACTGTTTAAGAGGTAGCTTTTAATCTCATATCATGATCTCACCAGTGTTGTGATATTGTTCCCTCAAAGCACAGCTGTAGTAATAATGAGACTAACAGAGAGCTGGTACATGAATGACTATAGTTAGAAGCATTATGTTGATGACCTCTGTTGTTTATTTTATTCTGTCTGATTGCATAGCCTTTTTTTATTCCCTGTTGGCACTGCAGTCCATCCTTGCATCACACTAAACTATTTGCTCAATTTCTTGCACCATTGCATTCCACAAGTTAATTTTTCATTACAGAAAGTGAAAGGATTTTCTCTAGAACATTATGAAGCTACTGTTTAATCACTGAAAGCAATTATACTGTTCCTTTGTTTTGTTATTGGAAGGTACAAATGGCACCACTGATTTAGTCTCCCTGGTATCATGTTTTCTCTGTGTGATTCCACTATGTCTCCTCTAGCTATATCTCCACTGTATCTTCAACATCTTTCCATTTGAAATAGCCCTGAACCTTTTGTTCTCTCCTGATGCATTCACCCCACTTGTTCATAATGCTAATTAATTCCTTTTCTTGCTCTTTTTTTTTAATCATATAGTTATATTTTTTACATACTTTTCTTTGTTAAATAATACAGTGTAAAGTGAATTTTGTATTCAAGGTGAGTTTGGAACATTGTCTTACATAAGATAATACATTATCTTTTCCTATTTATTCTCCATCTCATTCCTAATGCAGCCTAACAATTAACTTTTCTGACCACCACTGCACAATAAGTACACTTCTTAATTGTGCTGTCCATAATGACCTGATGTTTTTATTAAAAGGCTAAAAGTAACTGAAAACCTGGAATAAAGTGCACAGAGTTAAGAAAGGATAAAGGATCTGCATAGAAGATGCGGTCACATATTAAAATCCAACCTGTTCTTAAACTTCTTTGCACAACAATGCTGCTTTTCGAAGTCATTCTACAGTTTTCCACAATTTTTGCTTATCCTCAGTAACCTACACAACTTTCCAATTACTTTTTGTCACACTGCCATTGAACTCACCTGTGTCTGCCAAAAGAATATTACCACTGGGCATTATAATAACATAATTTTGTCACTTACAAATCCTGCTCTCTACCCAAAGTATCAGGAGAGAGACCATGTTTTATTTCTCCTTTCAGGAGGAATGAAAGACAAAAGGAGAGCAAGTATGGGTAGTGAGCAGCAATGCTATCAGTGAAAACCAAGAAATTATTTGCAAAGAAAGAAATCAGAAATGTCACAGACTCTAGAATTACAACCTCTCTCTAGTAAAATTGGTGGTTTAATTACCATAATAGAGGGTGATGCAAAAATGATGATGTTATGAAAAGCTTGGAGAGCCTCAGAGCATCACCACATGCCTGTCTGGTGGAGGGCATTTTAGGGTTTTGCTAGAAGAGACGAACAGACTGAGGAAGCCATGTGGGATGTCATCACCAAAGATAAATAATCAAAGCTGAATCTTTTCAGAGATATTGGGTAAAAGGTTACCAAAACATGACAAGAAGTGGCAAAATGTAGAAATGCAAGTATATTTTTGTAAACATCTAAACTGGCTGTTAAATCAGGCAAACAGCATATACCTGTGCTTATGCCTGTATTTAAATATGGGCAGGGAAAGTAGCAGACAATAAAAATATATACAAAAGTGATGTCAATCACAAAAAGGTTTATAAATTTTTTTAGTTAGAGCCTTCATCAGGGCACATAAATTGAGACATGAAAATACACTAATAATTTCTTATAAGCAAAAGAAAAAACGTGTAAAGCATTATATATCAAAGAAGTTTCCCACTGGAACAAGAAGCAACTTTGATATGGCTAACAAGATGGAGGAACTTGATATTATTGATGTAGAAATAATCATTGGGTAACTCAAAACAATGCAATGAAGATTTATAAGACAGCAATCAAGAAAAAAATTATCTGTGTGTCTGTTCAGAAAAAATGTTGAAAAATCTTGCTGCAATGATTCAACTGAGCAGGAGAGGACCAGAAGAAAGTATGAAACTGTAGATTTATGAAATAAAGACTGCTAAAAGTGTATAGAACCATGGTGCTGCCAGCCACAAAGAAGCCACTTTGCATTGAAAAGGGTATACATGAAGCACAAGAAAAATGAGCTATTTTCGCCCTAGCCACTTCTGAGTGGATCATATTTCATGCAACTTCATTGAAGAAAGTGAAGGAACAAATAGCAACACACATTCTTCCTAAGAAGTCAGATTTACTTTTTTCCCCAGAAATCCACTGAAAGAGTAAATGAGCCATATCTGTAGAAGTCTCCAGACTTTACAGAGTCTTTAGGTAAAAATAGGTCCAGCTAACAATGAGGAATCTGGTCAAATATTACCAACGCAATTAGGAAAAGGTATTTCTTTTTACACGTATTCTCCAGCTCTGTCTCAGAGTTCACTGAGTATTGGACCTCCCATGTGGACAAGAGCTAACTGAAGTTGCTGTGGGAAATATGGATTCCATGGACACATGACTTCCCAGTATGTTAATCAACAAAAGACTGATAGCTGAATCAATTGTATAAGGAGCTAGTAGAAAATGAAAGTTATGGAAAGACACCATCAGTCTGAACCATACTACATTGTAGCAGAAACCTTAGAAATTTAATTCCATAGGCAGCATGAATGACAAGTACTGTAATAGCTCCAGGGACTGAGGAAGTGGCTCCTTTTGAAGAGACATTACTTAATACAGAAACAAACTATCATCAGCATTTTACTATGTGGTATTACTAGCCTTTTCCTAAGTGAATTTTTGAGTGGATGACAGCAATGGAGGAAACCTAAAGCCTAAAGGAGGATAAAAATATATTTCTGTGTATTTTACTACCACTTATGCAGAATTGGTTGGGTAAGAGGTAGAAAAAATGTTCAGATACTGAGGTGGCTACAACCACCTGATGCTTTGCAAGTGAAGCAGTAATCTTTACCAGGATGTGCAAGATTTATTTGACAAAAGCAGTCTTTTGTAGTGGGTTGGGTTTTAGGGGGCTTTTTTTTTTTCAGCCCTCAAGTTGCAGATTATGATTTTTGAGAGAACTGAATGAAAAAGGGAAAAGATGTGGGCCCAGAATGACTCCCTGAATTTTTTCCAAAGCAGCAACCTGAACAAATTAATGTGACTGGCTCAGCTCATTTAGAAATACAGCAGTGTTTAGACTGGCTTTCTCAAAGCAGATGATGCAATTATGGAACAAAAATATTAAAGTGCAGGCTTAAAACTGAAAATTAGAAACTGCCAGAGTTATAATTCTTTTCAAAATGCCTCCCATGTAAGTTCAGTGTACAAAATAGGTTATAGTCAGCTTTTAAAATATGATTTTAGATAATCGCAAAGAGGAAAACTAAGCTTATTTTAAAACTCTAAGACCAGTATTTCCTAATTATGTGAATGCAGTGGCTTGGTCCATAATTTCTCCATTAAGAAAAAAGAAAATAAAAATAAAAAATAAAATAATAATAAAAAAAGAGAGGCAATCTACCTGAAGCGATTAATCAATGCTTCACTTATATTTCATTACCAAGATTTGAAAGAGCACACTTCTGAAATAAACTCTGCTTTTTAACTAAGATTTCTAATTCCATGATCTAGCAGCATGAAGGTTTTCCTTGGATGTGACGGGGTGGATCTTTGTGTAACATACGGACAGCAATAGTGTGTAGTAATGGTTTAAGCTGAGATTCCAAAGGCAGCAGAAATAGGATTGTGGAGCCTTGTATGGAATATATGGTAACGGAGAGAGGAAGTTCAGCCTGGTATCCCTATTCCCCTGAAGTCCATAGAATTTTTTGGTACATGCCAGCAATTCCCAGCAGGGTACAAAGGAGAGCTGCAGATGCAGTGTGTCCCTTGCCTTGGAATACTAATGTTATATAATTATTTTCACAGACCATCACATTTTCTTAGGAGTTGCCAGTGGAAAACAATCTAAGTGGTTTATAAATTATTAAAGTCAGTTGGGCTGAAAACAGAAATTCATGTGAATTGTGATGTTAGGGATTCTGAAATAATAGTTTTATTAATTTCTTATTACAGAAGTTATCAGAAACCTCCTAAATTACTCTAAGTTCTGTACAATAGAGTATATTTATATGTGTGGATGTTTAGTCTCTGTCTTCTGGTAATCACTGTATCATAGTTTGATTTTTCTGAGGGAAAGAATTGTATTCTAAGTTTCTAAACAAGTGGAAACTGTATAATGATAACATAATTGTTTATATTCTTCTCTTTGTATTTGTATTGGTTTTTACTATGAAGTTAATATGGTTAATTCAAAATAATTTTTCACACTTCTAGTAAGAGTTTTCACATAGTCAATACAGTGACTTACTGAAGAAATTTGGTTAATTGAAGTCTCTACTCTGTACTATGAATTCAATTATAAATAATTGCTTATGGAGCAACATTAAGAATTAAGCTCAAAAAATAGAAAAAATAAATTGGTGTCTTTGAACTCAATGCCCAATGATGTCCCAACACACCCAATTTATTTGGAGGAGGCAGGTCTGGAAGCAGATAGCTGGAACAACCATGACCTTTACTCCAAACACAAGCAGTGGGAAACACTGAAATAAAGATACAGACAGCAGGGAGGCCCTATTTTGTCAAAAGTTAGCCAAATAGAGACAGAAAAAGGATCAGCAGACATTGCCACACCAAATATAGTCACATGACCTTGAGAAAAATGTCAGAAGGAAAACCTGAATATTTAGAGGCAAACATGAAAGTCTTGAACAAGTAAATCACTCCTTTATTTTACTTTCTCTTGTCTGGAAAACAGTTGCATGCAGTCATTGGTGTAAAGTTGTTAACAAACAAACACCTGATTTTTCATCTACTCCTTCCCATAAAAAACCCCAAACCAAAGCCACAATTTAAGAAAAACAGAAAACCTGTAACTCTTAACTTTTTATCTTTTAATTTCTTTAAAGTAGCAAAGTCTACTTTTCAGGAGATGTCATTGGAGGTATTTACACCCTTAGAGTGAAGATATGGACTTTGGAAGCTTTAATATATAAATGTTTTCATTTGGTATCAGGAGATGATTTGTTAAATTTGCAGGGTTTGTTAATACTATATTGGGTATTCTTTTTGTGTATGTTATTGTCTCACAGTTTAGACTATACTGAAAGAAATCCATTTCTACAGATCTCAGCACAATCTTAGTTCACATTTATTACAACAGCAGAATTAATATGCTTAAAAGCAACTGTAGTGCATGCTTTTTCTTTATTCCAGGTGATGTTTTGACTTCACAAAAACAGTACTAAAAAAGCCTTATGGCAGTATCAAAGAAAAACTACAAACGATCATGTCTTTGCAAAATGAATCCCAGCATGCTGCAGATAGTTTCACTCCACAAAAACGCATTTCAGGCTCTTTGTGATGTTTTTCCTCCTGATCTGGCAGAACTCTTCACCACTCCATTCCTAGCATTAGGCTGACTTAGCTTTAGTTAATATTTTGCAACAGTGTTTAACAGCCAAGTAAATGCACTGGTTTCATTTCTGCATGAGAAGTATATTAAACCATAAAGTACTTATGCAAATGTCTGATGCAAAGCATATCAACAGTGTCGTTGCAGATGAAGAGTTGGGAGTGCTCCAGTTACTTGTATCTTAATCATTGAAAAATATTTTCTAATATTTGTAAATATAATTCCTCTTAATATTACAGATAATTTTGCTTTTATTCTATGTATCCACTTTTTGTTATCACCTTTTGCTAAAGTCCTTAATATAATATATATATATATATATATATATATACATATATATATAAAATATTAAATATAGGAAGATTCATATCCCACCTCTTATTATCCCCAACTTGTATTACTTTGTCATATTTTCCAGACTTCTTGTTTTCACAGTGGTATTACCTTCCTGTATCATTCCATTGCAGTCCATCCTTTACCCCAAAATCCTTTTGTGCCCAGACAGTATTTTCTCCATTAATTAACAATGAATACCTTATTTAACAAATCAAGAGGTGAGAAAATCCCAGTAGGCACAAATGTGTTAGGAGGACTAAACCAGTAACGGCAGGTCTGTCTGGTGTCTCACAAATCTCCTTGACTTTTAAGATATAGCTTACATCTGATATGCCTCTTTCTAAAGTAAATCCCCAAATGATCCTGAATTACTTTTAAATGAATTAAATAAAATATTCTCTGAAAGAAAGTGAATGTACATGTACCTGCGCATACATTTTACCAGATAAAAATAATGAGATGCTGGAAAAAGAAAGGGCACTCATTGGGAGCTACAGCATACACAAATTGCCATTTTCTCCAGACTTGCAAAGCTCTTCTATTCAAACAGAATTGAAGGCTTTATCACAGTAAAAGTGAATTTAAATTGCAGTAGCCAGCTAGAAGTGGCTTCCATGTAAATAAGAAGCTAAGAAATGGAATGATTTCACACAATCTATCCCTAGGTTAGAGTTTATTCCTCCTCCTTTTTTATCTTAGTTTTCAAATGGATATTGCCCAGCATTTGGAAGCAGGATTTTTCAGCAGTCTCTCTTTATCAATATAAATCGCATTTCTTTTTTTGTACTTGTCCAACAGACAGGTAGGATTAACCCTGGGGAAGTAAGGCAATGCATGCTTATTCAGAAACCCCACAAAGTGAGAACAGCTTAGAGGATCACAGGTCCAAGATAATAGGAGAGGAAGAAGATGCCTTAGATAAGGTTATCACATTGTGGTGTGGATTTTCCTGGTTGGAAATATCTAGGCGAAAGCAATTCTGCACAAAAACACATACCCTAGCACTCTGAAGGGATGTAGGCAGCACATGTACTCTGTGGACTGATCTGTGCATATTTAATACCTGTGACTAGCATCTCTTGGATTTGCCATGAGAGGCAGCCAGGAGGAAGGAAAGAGTGAAATGTTTAGTCCTGGCAAGGGGAGCAATGTTCCAAATTGCACCACAGAAGTGGCCTTGTTTTGTTACCCATTTTTTTCACCTCTGTTACTTCATTCATATCTGAATGTATGGAATTTAGTTCCCCTACTGACATGGTATAAAACCAGATGAGATGAAATTGTGGCTTTGTGGAAGGGAGCACAGGACTATCTATAAGAAAGAACAAGGAAGACATGGGGTTGGTTTGTAACTTGAACACAATGCAGAAAATCATATTGGTTTAAAAAGGTTAAAAAAAAGAGTCCTGAGCTTCCTTTTTGATTCATTCAGACCATCAGGGCTTGGTAAAGTATGTGAGATTATGTGTCTTGCAAAGTACACTTGAGAGTGGTGCTATGCGATCAGAGGTTCCTCCTTGCCAGTGTCAGGTCCCTCCTAGTAAAGGGTTTGATACACAGCAGTTTGGCAAGGTTAAAATAGAAAGCATACTAATTTGCCACTGAAAAACAAATATTTCTTCTTATGTATGTTTGTACGGTAGTCAATAGCTTACACTTTCAATCAAATCCTGAATTTTAGCAACTAAAGATGTATCATGGGGTATTATATCAATAATCCAGATATGCTTTGCTTTTCAAATAGATTGTTAATGATCCTATAGCATCATAATGTGACTTGGTGCTGTGATTTATATTGCATATGTGAAAGAGAACTGGCACTACATGTCTTAATGCATGCACAGACGTGCAATCTACTGCATTTCTACAATAGAAAAATGGAAAAGGGATACCATCTCTCTGTAAAAAAATATATATTTGCATATTACCTTTCTGTTAAAAATGATTCTTTACTGGCATGAGTTTGCTCAGCATGGACAGTTTTCATAGGCAGTTACACAGGAAATAGTTTCAGCAGGAGGCTAACTGGTTTGCTTTGCCCTCTGTCCCTGCTGCAAATGGACCTTTCAGGAAGTTTCCAGAGCTGAGATTGTCATTGTGTGTGAGCAAGGGATAGTTGCTTTTTACTGCCTCTGTGGTTCCTGCACTTAATAAAAATAAAAACTGTGAGACTGAAATCAGAATTTAAGACCAAGATTTCCTCTTTTTAAAGAAGTGATTCCATTTTCTTGTCTTTAGGAATCAAATCTCCAGTCATCGCATATTAATTATGATGCTCAACTGCTTTATTGGTTTACTCATTACAGAGGAGGCAAAATATCTTGTACAGAAGACTTCAACAATTCAATATTTAGTCTGGTTTGTCAGAATGGCTTTAGTGCTCCATCCTTTCCCCTAACCTCCACCTCTAAATTTTTAGGAGCATATGGCAGATGGGTGCTTTTAAAAATTGCTTTCTCACATCATCAAGAACATCCCAGATACACATGGTCAGGGCACTCTCACCACTGCATCCACAAGACCAACCATGTTTCCTTCATCCTCCAGCCTCACCATGGTAGACAAGCACACTGAAGCAGAGTGACTGTGGTGGCAGAGTAGAATACACCCCACTGTGCTGTTCAGTCATATCATGAAGCTGAAGACACCCCACATGATGCACATCCTGACCAAATTTATGCTGTCTGCTCCCGTGGGATCACCCAATCTGCTAATGGCACCAGTTCCTAAGTGTCCCCTGTGCTGCTCTGAAGGTGCTGAAAGGGGAGTATGCTCAGCACCTGCCAGGGTGTGATGAAAAAAGCAGATATTTTAATGTAAAATGCAACTGATACAGGGCTCAGAGTACAGAGGAAAGAGTTTAAAATAAAACACAGTCTGGGGAAATAATGTATCAAGAAACCATTAAAATTTTAAAATTTCAAATATATTTAAGGATTCCAGCTCAGTATTTCCACTCTTTTCTAATGTTTCTAATGGATGTAGCCTATCAAATAGCTGACCAGAGAATTACAGTTTTCTCCATCCCTGACTCCTTGCAGTGTGTTGCTGCTGAATGCCTGAATTTGCCTTAGTTGCTTTTAATTAGGTTGGCAAATTAGAAGCTGATCAGAATATTAGATATTTAGAAAACTGGATTTAGGAAGTGCTCTGCCAAAAAAGTATTCTGATCTCTTCATACAAAGTCTCACCTCGAAAAGCTGCGATATATAAGAGCATTCATTCATGGTTTCCAGCTGTTTCCAAGGTTCAAAAGGACAAAGAGCCAAGTGGGATGTAATTTTGTTTGGCTTTCTACTTTTCTGTCAATGCAGCTCTGTTAAAATGTTCTTTTGCAAAGCCCATCTGTGAGGATAACATATACAAGTCATGCAGGGGTATTTTTTTAGCTACAAGTGCTATCACAATTGTATGCAGTTTCTCTTTTCTGACACCCAAACATAAACCCTCATGCAAAATTTGGGTCTTTTGAGACAGTCCGGGAAGAAAGGCAGGGAGTGTGTGTATGTGCATATGTGTTTGCTGTGTATGTGTATTTGACTGTATTTTTCTTAATCAAGTGTCCTTCTTTCCAATTTATAAAGTTTGGGGATTGGACTTGGCTTCTTTCCTCCACAGCAGGAAGCTGGCATGGAACCACTTTCCAGTCTGCCCTTCATTTCCCTGTTAACCCACAGGCTGGCTTCAGCAACTGTGTTTCTCACCCACAGGCACTGTCCTTCACAGCTCTTCAGTCAGCCCTCAGTCTGAAACATCCAGTCACCTTCTTTTCCCTCTCAATATATGTTTGATTGCCATATCACATCTCAAAGGATTTTTTTTTCTTTTTAGTCCGGCTCCTCTTGTTCTTCATCAGATGCTTCATAACTTTCCCAGCCATTGTTTTCCTTTCTCTTTTTCAGACATTTTCTCTCTCTTCTTGGATTACTTTCTCAGCCCTACCGAGGACTCTCATTTGTGTATGTCATCCTTCTGTCATTCATATGGAGTACAACTGCCTTCCCAAATATGGCTTCCATAACAAGTGACACTAATTGAATTAAGTTGCTGCCTGCAAGCAAATTAAAACATTTCAAGACAGAGCATCTTTTTGTCTTCTTTGTCAAACAACTAATTTGCACATCTGTTACTCCTTGAAATGAGTATTCTGCTTATGCGCTGCTGCCTTCATTTACTAGCCTGAATTCTGCTACCATTTCAGACTAGCTCAGTAATGTAGTATAAATTATTTTTAATTCAGTGTGCTTCTAGGTTATTTATTGATCAGTGCAATGCTTTAATCACGATGCCAATCTGCATTGCTGTAAGCAAGTCCCAACACAGAACTCCTAACCACACCCAAAGATTTGATGTTTAAAAATCATTCTGGTGTTAGGACTGGCAATACTTCAGCTGTAATCTCTTATAATAAACAGCTACAAGGCTGAGTTACTGCCACAGTTCACCTTTGACTATAAATCAGTCTCAACAGATGTTCATTCCTTCATATTCTATTAAACATCTGAGATTATGTTTGAAATATATTGGAATAATCAGCACTTGAGACATATTCATTCATACCAACAGGATCTGATGATGATAATATCCTTGTAATTACACCACTATGAGCATTCTCAGCAAGGGCATAATTTTTTCTATCACAATCCTTTAAAATATTTATAGCTGTTGGTTTACCACTATTTCAGGGTATTTTCTTTCCCTTTAGCCTATCTAATACACTTTCCTACAGAATGGTATCTGGCATTTGAGATTCCTGGGTTAATAAAAGAGAGATTATGGCTAGCAGTTGATTTGAGATTATATGTTGTAAACAAAGCAGCAGTTTTTTCCATCTGGCACTCAGAATTTTTGTGGCTATGTCACAGCTTCTAAGGCACAGACATGAAGACAGAAATTAATTACCATTTTACTGCAAAAGACTGTGGGCAACCTTCTGCCTCCTACTCCAAGACCCTATTTGCAGGGGATTGTGATGGGAGAGAGTCCTTCTGCTGGCTTTCTACACAGAAATAAATTTTACTCTGACTGAACAACCTTTAAGGAAATATTTTTACTTGGAAGATTAATGGACACCTTCTGCTGAATTATGTGTTCACCTGAAGCTCCATCTCCTTGGTTTATAAGCAGCATGTATTGGAAGGCAGTAGCAGACCTAGGAACAGCTGTGGTAGCTAGTGCAGGCTTTCCTCAAGCCAACAGCTGAAAACGTGCTCTTATCTGACTTCTTTAAAAGTTTCAGTTTCACTACAGGTGCATCAGAGCAGTGAGGGCTTAGGTTTGGAGAGACTGATGAAATGAAAATGTGTGAGGAAAACTATTTGTAATCCAGCAGATGGAACGCTGGTTTTTCTGTGAAATCCTGGTTCAGGTCTCATCAAAACTGTATGCATGTATGTGTTTGTTTTAAAAACTGGGATTCTTTATTATGCAAATTATTTCATCAAAAACATTCACTACATGATCAGTTTGGCATCCTTACCTGTCTCCACAATTTGCGTTTAAAAATAAGATGCACTGTAAGCAATGGTACAAGTCTTTGTGAGTTTCAGGTGAGTTCACACCTTGAGTTCTGATCAAAGTGAACAATGACCCTCCCCTCTACTGGTGTACAGTAATATAGCTCAACATTCTTCCTCTCCGTTGCTATGGAACTTATCTGATCTCTTTTCTTTCTATCCATCTGCTTATTTTCACTTATTCAATAACTCAGAAGTTTTCTGTTCATGATCTAATCATACAGGATTCACATGAACTAACAGATTCAAAATACAATATGCAGGACCTAAAGAGAAAGTGATAACGTCATCTCTAAGAAACCTGTCTAAAAAACAGCAAAATCAAACCAATGCAGCACATGCTAAACTAGTGGAACTCTGGCACTATGATAGATGTCATTTAGTGATTTGGCAATAAGAATTATCATTGCTTGTGTTTTTTTCCCGGTCAGCAAGGAGGTTTTGGTCAAAACAATCATCGCTATATTTTTTAACTACTTGGAAGCAAACATAAAATTCTTGCCAGTGAACTCTGCAGATGTCACAAAATGCTTGCAATGATAATTGATGAGGAGGACAGGTTTAGCTCTGCAGAAGAGCATGAATCACATGCTAGACTGTGCCCACATTATGGATGAGAATGTATGACACATTTACCAGTGGCATTTGTATTTTAGGAAACAGCAACTTGGAAGCAAATTTGATCTGAATATGAGCTCACAATATGAGAGAGTACTAAGAACACACTGACAACCTTTTATCTAAAAGGAAGGAACTACAGAACAGAAAAGATGGTATTAGCATGCGCTGAGTTATTAGGGAAAATTTTTATTGAGTTCATCCATCTGCACATTTGCAACAGCAGTAAAATGATAGGAACAGTCCAGAAAAGAATGATGAAGAGTATTAGTAACCTGGAAAATCTTCCTAATTCTAAGAGTAAAGAAGTTCAAACTATTTAAGTTTTGGCAGCATAAATATATTACTTTGCAGAACATTATCTTTGCTGGCTGCCCACAAGTATGTTCTTTACCTTTTGGACAACACAAGGTTGTTTTGTCCTCGAGGAAAAGGGGGTTAGCTGTTTTACATTCCCCATGGTTAAAGGTGAACACAAGAACCTCTGCTATTGAGTAGGTATTGTGCTATCTTCTTGCTGCCTGACAGTAACTTAGCCTGCAGTGCCGCATCCTCAGTGAATTCAAAAGTAGGTTGGATATGACATGGTCAGAACACAAAAGTGCAAGCATGGGAAGCTGTCATATTTTTGTAGTCCATTTAAACTAACACAATCCAGCAGCTGGAAGCTGAAGCTGGAAATGTTGAGACTAGAAATTAAAACCTAGTTTTCTAGAGATGTTAGATCTATCAGTTACTTTCTGGAGGTTAAAGTTACAAAAGCTTCTAAAAGCCTACATTGAAATTTTATCTTTGATACAGGGAATACCTTATAAACATCTCAAATCCGATTTGTCCAAGCAGTCACATTGCACAAATAACTACATTTCCTTTTAAAAATTAATATATTTATAAGCACAGCAAGTTTCAAAGTTGCCTCTGCCTCTTTGACATGTGACTCCAACAGCAACCATATGTCCAGGACCATAAATGGCAAGAATGTCTGGACTGAAAATCAATTTATGGATTATAGCTATGCTGATTTTAAAAGATATTTTATAACATATGAATTCTTTATAAATCACCTCTTATAAATTAGAATTTGATCATAAAGAAAGATAAGGCACAGTCAGTAGCAAATGAGATTAAAGTTAGGAAAGGCATGCTGAAGGTTGAGCTCTTAGTCTTGCAATATCACAACAGATTCCATTAGCATTCAGCTGAAATGTGAGCTTATGAAGATCTTGCCATCACTGAAGACACATCTGTAGAAAGATTGTCAAAGATGCATGTATGTAAGACATACAAAATGCCTGTTTGAAGGGGGGGTTTTTGTGAAATTTATCTTCTTCTGGTCAATAACCTGCTTCTGTGTTGCTTAATAGGACATTGCACTCATCATTTCCTGCTCCTTAACAGCTTTCCTCTTGTTATGCCTTCAGACAGTAAAAAAGGAAGAGGAAATCCATTTACTTACAGCCCAAATCCTGTCTCGCATCCCTGTTGTACTTTGAGTGCTACAAAAGCCCACAGGAAAAAACCACTTCTTGTCATCTGAATCCACAGAAGAGATGAGCTTCAGTGTCTGAACTGAGGTAAAATGTACATATGATTTTTAATTTCACTGAGTAGTCTTAGGAAAGTACATCCTATCCTATTTGCCTCAACTTTTCTTCTTTGAAGGTTAAAATTATTCTTTCAGAAATGTGCAGGGTCTGTTTGGGTTTTGCATGCACAGACATACACACACACGAGCGTGCAGACACATGAATGCATATTAAAGGACATGCAGAAAATTTGAGTCAAAATCTGACAGGAATCATTGCTCTGTCGAAATCTCACTGCAGGAGCCTTAGACAGCAGCACTCTCAGCTTTCCAAGTGCAGGACTTAATGCAAGAGGTTAATCACAAAGACTCATTTTGTTGAGGGATCAGAAACTCAAAGCTGGCTCTATATAATACCTAAATCCCTTAATGCAACCAGCAGAGCCACAGTGCTTCTGTCTGCTAAGGCTGGTACTTTCTATTAATTCAAAATACCTGTGCATTCATCTTTCCTTTCAGGCCAATTGCTAAAGGAAGAGTCTTGTGGTTGGAAGAATGGAAAACTTGCAGTTCAGAATGACAGGAGATAAACTGCTGGCCCCTTTGTAGTTTACAGGACTTTTATTACTGCCTTCAGTTCAGGATTCCACCAAACACGTTTGATTATGCACACTTACATTTCTGTATCCTTTTCTGTACACTTATTCATATGCAAATGAAAATCAGAAACATTTCTGAACTTTGCTTTTACATGCAGATGAAAGGTTTTCCCAGAAAACAACATGAAAAATTGCAGACATATGTGTATTGTTCTATAATAATTTCTATGATATAAATTCAAAGCTCCAATCTATTGGCTCCTAAAGATAAGACACTTTAGACTGTGCCAAGACAAAATCCTGCCTGGAACTCATCAGAACTTATGACACTCAAAACCTGAATCTGAATTTTGTTCTTCAGCATGACTTTTATCAAAAATCAGGAAAACATATAGTAACTCTCTAGCTGGTTATGCTTCTCCATCTCACTATGAAAGCAGAGAAAATAGAATGGAATGACCTGTGAAGCAGAGGGCAATGCGAACATGATATTCCTGGACCAGCTCTTTTTCTCTGTATTGCTTCAAATGCATGGTGAAAGCTGACTAATCACATTAACATTTAAGGACATCATTTTATAATATTGGCTGGGAGATATCTTTGTTCATACCACTTTGTAAAGAAATTACCTGAACGGAAAATACACTTTGCCTGAATCTCCCATTTATCAGAATAACAACATACAGTAATCAGAATTTGTAGAAATTACAATGCAGCTTGTGGAAATATAGCACACGTTACAATTCCTGAAGTGGTTCAAGCAAACAAACAAACAAATAAGATCTGTTAGGAAGTCTGAAGACAGATAAATATGATAGTTTCTTCTGCACCAGAAGAGCTATGAGAACCTCCATATGCTTTGAGACATTTGCTTTCTGCCAACCTGTTTGGCTAGTCTATGATATTGTTGAAGAAATTGTATGAGACATTAATGTATTTATAGCAAACAGACATTACCTGGTGAAAAAAAATGGAAATATTTACTTTGAAAACAACCAAACATGAGCTACTTATGTCCTAAAAATGATGAATGACAGGTGATCAGAAGAGATGGAAGTTATAGCAAAATGGATATATGGTTGCAAAATCTTTTACTGACAATTGCTTTGCTGCTTCAAGAATGGTCACAAATATTCTGTTACAAGTTGAGTGTGAGTGTATGTAAAAATATAAGGACACTATCTACATTTACCTACTCTGATCCCAGTTGGCCGCAAAAAGCAGAAGAATCTTCCTGCCACAGTGGTCGCGATTTTCCAGAACTCCTGGGAACCCGTCTGTCAGAGCCCGTTTGATTCCCGGATCATCAGCCTTGAAGTTTTTGAACATATCCAGATTTAATTGGCGGTACTGGAAGTACTGAGCCAGCAGTCTGAAGGCCTCCATTTGGTGAAACTTTCTGGCTCGGAGAAATCTCAAGATGAAGGCATCATCTGTACGTAAAAACCCAATGTCAGGCCTCGTGATGATCATGTCCCTGACTTGCTGGATATCCTGATGCAAAATGTCTGGGTTTTCATTCAGTTCCAGGCGAGCTTTCTCTATAGTCTCTGGACTAAGTCCAGCTTGTAAATGGGTCATCTCTGCAAAAACCTCTTTTCGAAATCCTTAACTTCAGATATTTCAGTAGAGGTGCTGATCCCATTCAATTGATGGTCTGCTGTGAGTGTGAGCCATTCAGCTCTTTTTTGCGATCAAGTCGATATTTAACAAATGAAAGCAAAAGGCTTTTCTTATTCTTGCAGAAAGAGTAACAGGCAATTCACATGTAGTATAATCCATCCAAAGGAAAGTCTTGTTTATTCCATCCCTTACTAAAAGAAAAAGAAAATATATAAAAAAAGATTAATATATATAAAGCTTGCAGGATTGCATTTCTGAATTTATATACACATAAAATTTCTTTGTGTGCTTTATAAGTATTAGAATACCAGTCAAATAATTTCAGAAAGGGTACACTTAAGATAAGGCTGTCACTAAGTTCTTGAATGCATGTACTCAGGCTTTCAGAAAAGTACTATGATTTATTGACAATTAATACTAAGCTGTATCAACTTACTATTAGAATACACTTTGTAAAGTTGTTTTACAGAAGTGTGGGAGTTGCAGCATCCCATAACTTTAAGCCAAGGATGGAAAAAGCAAACATAATAGTAATTTTTTTCACCCCTAACAGGAGCAATATTTTACTTTCATAAGTACACAGAATTACCCTCATCATACTAAGTGGAAAAACTGCTTGATTTGGCTTTATCACCTGTACTATCAGCTTGTAGATTTCCTTGAATTAGACCTGAAGCTGACTGTAAAACTTATCTTTAAAGAACACAAACCCTCAACATCAGGGATAATTTCTACCTTGTAGAACTTCACTGAAGGTATTTTCCATTCAGACTTGATACATTTTCCTGGGAAAGTTTACGTGAATAAGGTATTTGATATATCTAATCATACAGGGTTGGTGGTTTAGTTGGAAAGAGATGGATTTTATTCAAAATTCTTTTTTTCAGTATACTGTAGCTTTCCTGAATAGCTAGTTCTGAATTTCATTTTCATTTCTGTACTTTAGCTAGAATTTGTTTTCACAAGTGTTAGAAAAAAAAGCTGCTTAAGCTGTTATGTATGAGCAAAATGATACAGTGCATCTCTTACATTTCAGTGACATAATTAGCAAGAAGCTGTCATCGAAGTCTGTGTAGCTACACTTGTGTGAAATAAGATCAAGGTCTGTCCCAATGTGATATGTGTGTGAAGAAAGATCAAGATCCGTACAATTTTTCAGCCATCACAGAAACAGACAAGCAAACAAACCTCCCCTACTGCTTAACTGATCTCTCTTTCTAATTTCTGAAAAATTGTTTTTAAAAATTAAAACAGAATCCCTCAGTGAAAGACATACTTCTTGTATTTGAAGAAACCCATTTGGAAAGTTATGAATTATTTATAGCAAAACAGTCGTTTCACTCAGCTAGTCCCACGGGTTCAGCATTCTCAGATCAAACAAAGGAGAGAGTAGGAGCCAAAGCATTTCCTCATCCAGGCCTTGCTTAAAGTTACATTGCAGGACCTGGAAGTCAATCAGCACAAGGGATGCCTCAGTTCCCTCCTTTGTGACCTTGCATGCTATTGATAGAAACCACATTTAGATGCCACAGCTACAGCCCCAGGATGAGATCCTAAAACTTGAATACAGAGTTTCTGCATCTTTGCTTAAAGGACATTTGTGGTGGGAGATAAGCTTTTCATTAAACAGCAATATGAATTGGAGTTTTTTGCGGGTAACACAAAGGAGAGTATATTAAGCATCCCTTTTCTGTATTCATTGTGGAGCTGGAGTTGAAAAGAGCTACCTGCAGGGCAGAGTATCTGGTGATTGATCGGCCTGGGAAAACTTCAGGAAAGGCAGAGCTGGGAGAAGAGTAGGCTTTCACAAGGCACTGCAGCATGCAAGTGACTCCAGGAAAACACATCCTGGAGTTCTGAGGGATAATCTGTTGGTGCAAGTTATTCAATTCTTAAAGAAAAAAGAGCCATATTAAAAGTGGATTCCTCATATAAAAATAAAGTAACAGTTGTTTGTTTTGCTCTTGCCATTATTAGACCAAATTAGAATAACTCCTATGGTATCAACTGAATTCCACTGATGTAAAATTACAGTAGATCATAGGGAAACCAGGCCAATATTTTGTGATTGAGATCTCAAATTAATGGTGGCATTAGCATTTTCTTGCATAAATCACAGTTTTAGTTACAATTGCCTCCATGAGCTAGTTAAGGGAGCTTAGGTGTGTTTAAGTGTGACACTGTCATTGGAGGAGTGTGGTGTAGAGTTGTCCCTCCCTAGTTTAAATAGCATGTAGTAGAATAAGGAAACTGTGCTCAAGGGTACTCATGAGAGGGGTGGAAGCAAGAGTTTATCTGGGGTCTGCATTAGCTTTGGCTCAGGGCCTAATATGAATTACAACACTTTTAGCACTCCTGTGGCTTAGAATCTCAAATAATGGAATCTCAAGATGGTTTGGGTTGCAAGGGACCTTTGAAAATCATCTGGTCCAACCTCCCTGTCACAAGCAGGGACACTGTTCACTGGATCAGGTTGTTTAAAGCCCTGTTCAACCTGTGCCTGAATACTTTCAAAGACAGCATCCACAATTTCTCTGGGCAACCTGGTCCAGAGTCTCATCACCCTCATCACCCTCACATTCGACCAATGTGAATCAGTCCTCTTTCCACTTAACAATATTAGCTCTTGTCCTATTACTACAGCCCCTACTAAAATGTCTCTGACCATCTTTCTTATAAGCCCCCTTTAGGTACTGGAAGGCTGCTGTAAGGTCTCCCTGTAGCTTTCTCTACTCCATTTTGTACAACTCAATCATTCTCAGCCTGTCTTCACAAGAGTGGTGCTCCAGCCCTCTGATCATTTTTGTGGTCCTTCCCTGTTCTAAAATGTGCAAGGACTAGTAGCAGATAACTGTGGCACACACACAATCCCCAGTGGGTTCATCCATTTTCTAGGAGTTTATGGGAGTTAAACTGTCCCTTCCTCTGCTCTTTTTCTGACTCTCACCTCCACCAAGATGCTTTTTGGAAAGTAAGGAAAATTCGTGAAAGGTCAGCTGCGGTCTACTGCAGAAGTGAGATTTGACCAAGGAGATAAGGTCTGGCCTTTCTTATTGTATCCCCAAGTTTTAATGTCATTAGAGTTTCATTGAAGTTTTCTGCTGTATTTAGCTAATTTAAATGCCCAGGATTATCCCAAGGTGAGTGAGCTACAATCCTTTCCTGTCAGATGTTGTTGACAAAAAAGCAACTTACAAATATTCAGTCTAACAAAAGATACATTTTTAAATGCATTTCAGAGTTTTCTGATAGTGAACTGAGCTGTAACTATAGATTACAGTTTTCCATAGATTATCCTGATTATCAGCTAGAACAGACTGCACTGAAATACTTTATTGGTGTGAAGTTGTATTGCAAAATAATGTAAAATATGTGCAAACAATTTTGTTGCTATATGACTCATAGCTCAAGTCATGAGGTTAGCAGTCCACTCGAGCACCATTGCTTTCAGGGAGTCAGATATACATCAGTGAATAAGTTGGTTCTCCCACTGCTAACCTTGACAATAAATTTAATGCTCCATAGCTATCCAGTTTAATTGTCACTGCACTTTCTCAAATGATACTGATTTATTCTGATTCTCAAGGTATAACAGAAGCACTGTCTCCATTTTCAATCCCTCCCACCCATGGCAATTTCTCCTTCTCTTCTGGTGTTGTGTGCAGCTCTGATCCATCTGCCAATTTTTCAGATGTTTGCATCTTTGTTCAGTTTGGTTCAGGGCTGTTTTATCTTCCAAATGAAGATGCTGGCCTTTTTCCCTATCTTGAATATTGTTGCTGCTTGTTGGCACACTAGACTGTTTGTTATAGTCTCAACAGCTGTTTTTCTGTCTTGTGACTCTTTGTTCCCAAGGGACTTTTGCTCTCCTAATGTCTTTTCACAGCCACTTACAATAAATCATCCCTCCAAAGGAACAAAACCCAGCTTTAAACAAAAAAAAAAAAAAATTGCAGAGATTAAAAACACAACATATTCATACCAAAAAAAGGAGGAAAATTTCCACCGAAATTGTGGCATCACATACCATTTTGGCTTATTTATTTTTGATCCCAACAAGAGAATGACAAGGGACAGAGAGTGGCTTCATGGTGGGTAGCATACTGAAAGTGCGATACAGTTTTCAGACAAGCAGCTTATATTTTTGCATGATCCTCCAAGGAAAAAAGTTAATAATAAAATGTATAGTAATACCTGCTCTACTAACTAAAATGAAAATAATATATTATGGAAGATCTTAATATCCTTTACTTCTGTCTCTTCAATGATAGCTTCTGGATCAGCATTCCACCCCTATTTGCTCTACATTCCCTGGAAGATTGGCCAAAACCTGCTCTCAGTGATGATGGCCTATGTCTGGATCATTTTGTTCCTGCCCATTCAGCTGTCCCTGCAACACCACTTGCCTCTTTGAGCACCTCATGTCCATTTGGTCCTTGCCCATCCAGTTCAGCTCCAGAAAGATTTTAGTTGTCTTTTTGTCTGCCAAGTGTTTTCCATTCAGTCCAAAGCCTGTGTGAAATTTCATTACCGCGGTTTTCAAACAGAGGAGGCACTTGTGTTTGATTCTCACCTGATATTAAGAGGTATCACTGTTAAGATTTGGCTCCTTGTATAATTCCTAACTACTAGCATTCATACAGGAGGGGAGTGGGCAGGAAGGGAGGAAAAATGGTAATCTGGAATGATTTCATCTTAGAGCATGGGTGTCATCTCAAATTACTTTTGAAAAATATTTTTATGTGAACTGTGGGAAACCTCTTGTGGCTGTGTTCTGCTCAGCAGAGGTTGCTCCATAAGGACTGGGGAGGATGAATTCATATCTGTACCTACAGGAATGGTTCCTATGTCACCTTGTGGCCTTATAGTACCTTTGTAGGAACCTGCACTGGAAACAGAGTGGTCAGGCACAGAAAGGGACCTACCCCAGTTCCGTGAACTAATTTCAAAAGAGCAATGAGAAAAATGGACTCTCTCTTGTCCTTGGCTGCAAGATCCTGACATCTTCCACAGATTGTGGGGAGAAGCACAGCCCTGAGTGATTTGCCTGAGATCACAAAGGACACATTTCACATAGCTGGCAACAGATCATATGTCTCCTGAGCCACAAGCTTACACATTAACATCTGGGCAACCTTTCCACTCCATGTATAATGTTCTGCATCATAAGAAAAACATGAAGTCATGCTGCACACAAGGAAACAGAGAGGTAGATTGCAATGTTTCCAGTGTTACCAGTGAAATCTCCTTAGCCTTAAAAGGCACAATCAGGACCCCCAAAATGCACCATTTCTTTAGATTTTGCAAAGAGCAACCTCCCTATGGGGATTTCCAATAGGACTATCTCATATCCCAAGTTCAGTAGCCTGGCTACTTCTCAGATTATTATGGAATCACAGAAAGGCTGAGACTGGAAAGAACTTCTGGAGTGCATGTGGACCAATCCCCTGCTCAAGCAAGGCCACCTGGAACTGGTTCCCCAGGACTCTTTCCAGCCATCTTTTGAGTATCTCCAAGGAGAGAGACTCCACAGCCTCTCTGGGCAACCTGTGCCAGTCACTCTCATTGTAAAATAGTGTTTCCTAAAGTTCAGAGGGAACCTCTCTTGTTTCACTTTGTGCTCATTGCCTCCAGATCTGCACTGGGCACCACTGAAAGGAGCCTGGCTCCATCCTCTTTGAATTTTCCTTTCAGGTATTTGTACACATTGATGAGATTCCCTTGAGCCTGCTCTTCTCCAGGCTGGACAGTCCCAGCTCTTTCAGCCTTTCCTCATGTGAGCAACACTCCAGTCCTCTCATCATCCTCGTAACCTTTTGTCGGACCTTTTCCCACATGTCCATGTTCCTCTTGTGCCAAGAACTGGATACAATACTGCAGGTGTACCCTCACCACCACTTCTCTTTAGTCCTTCCCTAAGGGACTAGATTCTTTCAGTGAACATAAAGGAATTAAATATTCTTTCTCCGGCAAGTACTGACACTCCTGTAAACTTTTGCTAGGAAATTATTGCTTCTCTTCAATATGAAAATAGTGAATTTTTGTGACTGTAACAGCTGTGTGGGAAATTTGGTTGGTTCCTCACGCTTTCCCAGGATAGAATCTCCCAGCTCAGGTACAAAAACTAACATTTCCTTCAGTTCAGTAAAAACAGCATATCAGGCTTTCCTACTCCCCTCATACTACAATCTTCTTGTTAGTTTCAGTTACAAGTGGTCCTCGGGCCACATCTAAACATTCAGAGGTGGCAATTTAACCATGGCACAGCACAAAACACAGCAGCAACTCAACTGATCTTTGCTGCTCTCTGCACAGTAGGTAGGGCAGGCACATCTGCAACTGCAACTGACCTGCAGTTGTCTTGCTGTTCCTAGAAGCTGCCAGGCTTGAGGAGAGACTGACAGGGTTGTCTAACAGATGTAAAATAAAAAAATTCCCTCATTATCTTTTGACCTAAAATGTGCAAAACTTATTGCCTGCCTGAATATTGAGGAAGAGGACCACATGCCAAGGAGTGGAACTGAAACAACTCTTAAATAAAAAACTAAAGAAAAATACCTGTGAACTTGAGATTTGTTCAATTTTTCTCCAAATCATAGTTTTTCAGTTTAAAGTATTCACTAACCACAGATAAACTGCAAATCCCTACGGGAATGTGAGGCCTGACTTGTGGCATGCCAAAAATTCATTGGTCTATGAGGGACTTCCATATCATTCATGAACTACTGCAAGCATCTCCATGAAAAAAACCTCCTGGTCACCATGGGACAGAGGTCACTTTCTTCAATAATATAGAAACTTCTTGCAGCAGAAATTATCAGCAGTATGCAAAACATGAATTCTAACCCCCAAGCCTCATAATTAAGCTAATATATAAATCTGATAGCATGCAATCATAATACTGGTGTCTAAAAGTCCCTAAATGAGGTAGAAATTTTGTTACAACATCTGCACAAAGGTATACAGGAGAAGTAATAAAACATTTTATCAAGATATTCAGTATTGCATCTTTAATAACATGAAGTTTATATAATTTTGCAGTTCTTTTGCTTCATGTTTTGAAAAATTAAGTTCCTTTAAAAAATATGAAATGCAATAGTGGGGTATTAACGGTAACTTAGTTCTGGTTTATATGTTATTCCAGAGAAAGGTATCTGTGGCAATCCATGGGGTGGCAGTGAGGGAAGGAAAAGGAGACAGTCAGGGACAGAAAGGATGTAAGGAAGGCAGGAGGGAAGGAAGAAGGCAAGGAAGGAAAGGAAAGGAGGGAAGGAAGAAGGGAAAAAGGGTGGAAAGGAAAGAGGGAGGGACTTCCGCATCCAGGAATTTATGCAATTCTCCTGTTTTGTTTTGGTGTTTTTTTTTTTTTATTTCATTGCTATTGAAGTCTGAGCACAAACACAAAAAGTTGTAGAAATAAAGTTTAATATAAGTTGATAATACCCTGTGGATTTGTATTCTCAGTGAAGGAAAATATCAGACTTAAGGAGTTTATTTCTATGAATACTATTGAAGGAAAAAACCCAAACCAAACAAACTAAAACCCACTAAACTACTTGGAAACTCTCAAAGTAAATCCACAGAGCAGTATTATATAATGAGGGACAGAAATTACAACGGGTGCTGAAAACCATGTGAATTTCTGCTCAATGAATTTCTCACTCTATGAAAGACTAATGTTGCTTCTTTTTTGTGGTTTTTTTTTTTTTGGTTTTTGGTGGGTTTTTTTTTTGGGGGGGGGAGGGTTGGTTTGTTTTTTGGTGGTTTTGTTTTGTTTTGTTTGGTTTGGGGTTTTTTGTCTGTTTGTTTGGGGTTTTTTTGTTAGTCTGTTTTAACTAGTAGGACCCGATTGTCATATCTTGTTTGGGTGTGTGCCAGAGAGACACTACAGTACTGGGCTGTGAGTGAAAATAAAATTCACTTGCCAAGCAATAACACAATTGCTTCAGTAATTGCACACTTAAAAATTGCATGAGTTTACAGTCTTAGTTTGAAGGAAATATACTCCATCCTTTCATGAGGCTGATCATTTGTATTTCAGCTGACATGGTCATCTTTTGGAAGATGAGGAGACTGCTGTTATGTGTTTCAGTGAAATGATTTCTGTGTTCAAAGTACATAGAGTTGAAGGAATTATGACCCAGTGTTACGGGGTGGATTCTGCCATTCCTCTATTACTGAACTCAATTACACTGCTTACACTACCACTCAGGAGCACTCAAAGCTATGAAGAGTATCAGTTTTTAAGTTACATATGATGATTAAATAAAGAAGGCTTTTGGGATGAGTCAACGGAATCCTTAAAATAATTGGCAGCATTTTATAACAGATATATGACAACACAAGCTGCCCCTATAAACTTCAAGCTGGAATACAGACTATAAAAGAGAAAAAAGCTCTATAAGGTTATCTGAGTTATACAAAAAAGTAAACCAGCACCTTCACTATGCAGTGCATGGCATAACACTGTTACATAATATGTCATGTAGATGTTGGCATTGTATTAACTTTTAGTACTGGAGAAAATCCATGTTATCATCTGATTACTCAGAAAGCACATGAAAGCAGCCTTTCTGTAATTTAATTTTTCTTTCCAAATAGGATCCAGTCACTGTTTAGTGATGGACAAGGAGTAGCCATCTGCTCCTTAACTTCATTATTCCCAGAGCTTGTTAAAACTGAGGAATCAGCATTTTGAAAAGGGGCAGCTCCCTTTCTCCTATGACCTTCCTCACCCTCCCAGGATTAAACCATTGCAAACAGAATTAAAGTCAGGCCAGTATCACGCATGGGGTTTCTCCAGCTGTTATTTGCTTTGCATTTGTTTTCTGTATGAAGCCCTCTCTGAACATTCTCACTTCTTGGAGATACCACAGCCTAATTCTCAACTTCCTGCAGCAAAGGATCCACAGGCTAGCCATGATTCACCTCACTTCTTCCCCGCACCCAACATTCATCGCTGTTTGCCATTGGGAAGGCAGTATACTTGACTGACCTAGCACATGCCCCCCTCACTTTAATCCCTCCTCTCTCTTTGGATTGAATACACCTTGTCAAAACAGAGATCAATTTGCTAAGGAGCAAACAGGTATCTGCTGCTGTTTGGCAGGCTCCTGTATGTCAACACTTGGCAGGAGTCCTTACTTCATTAACTCAACTCGCAGTTTAACCCTTTCCCCTACATTCCTTTCCCTTCTCTCCTGCTCTCAAACTGCATTTGGACTTTCCCTTCTAAGTTATGTTCTTTCCCTTTCTTCCCCTGCTCCTCAGCTACTGAGCTGATTTTTCCAGCCCCATTCCCCTTTTCAGGAAAGATTGGGGCTGGTGATGGAGGAGGAAGACAGGAGGGGAAGAAAGGGTATGAAAGTGAGGAATGTGGGGAGATAGGAAAGAAGGCAAGGGAGCTGGGCAGAGAGAAGAATAGTCAGGGAAGGCAGAAAACAGGAAGGCAGGAAGAAGAGAATCAGACAAGCAGGGAAAGGAGGACTGGGGGAAGAAGAGCCAGGGTAGATAGGAGACCGGAAGCAGGAAGCAGGGCAGGGAGAGGCAACGGAGGCAGGAGAAGCAGAGGAGGAAGGGGAGGTAAGGGAAGTAGGGCAGGCAGGGCAAGGAAGAGAGGCAGAGAGAAGGAGGCAGGGAGGCAGAGAGCAGAGAGGTAGAACAGGCAGGAGAGGCAGCCAGGGGAGGCAGGGAGCAGGATAAAGAGGCAAGGAGAGAGCAGGCCAGGTAAGATGCAGGTGAGGCAGGGAGAAGGGCAGGAAGGAAGTAGGGAGTCAGGACAGGTATGAGGTAGGCAGTAGAGGCAGGAGACTTAGAGACAGGGAAGGCAGTGAGCGGGGGAAAGAGGCAGGCAGGGCAAACAGATCCGGTAGGAGGCAGGGAAGCAGAGGCAGTAGGGGTAGGTTGGGAGGCAGGAGGTAGGTCAGGCAGGGAGCAGGGCAGGCAGGAGGGAGCAGGCAGAAAGTGGGGTAGGGAGGAGGCAGGCAGAAGGGGAGGCTGGCCAGGTAGGAGGCTGCCGGCAGGAGGCAGGGAGCAGGACAGGCAGGAGGCAGCAGGCAGGAGGAAGCAGGGCAGGCAGGGAGCACAGCAGACAGGGAGCAGGGCAGGCAGGGAGTAGGGCAGGCAGGAGGGAGCAGGGCAGGCAGGAGGCAGCAGGCAGGAGGGAGCAGGGCAGGGAGGGAGCAGGGCAGGGAGGGAGCAGGGCAGGCGGGAGCCAGCAAGCCAGGGAAGCAGGAGGCCGGGGAGGGAGCGGCCCCTGCCCGCGACCGGAGCTGTCCGCCCCGCGGTGCTGAAACGCCGCATCCCGGCCCGGTGGGGCGGGGGCTCCGGGAGCGCCGAGAGCCGCCCTGCGCAACCCCGGAGAAGGCAAACCCAAATACCTGCACAGCGCCGGTAGCTGCCGTGGGGCGGCGGGGGGATGCCTGGGGTGGGTTTTTGCTCCCTGTAGATATCCTTGCTGCTGGGCTGGGTGGGCGAGAAAGATCTCCCGGCGCCCGGGTTCCGGCTCGGATCTCTCTAGAAAACTGAATGAGCGAGCGAGCGCCGGCTCCACGGGGCTGTGATGTGATTTTTTTTTTTTTTTTTTTTTTTTTTTTTTTTTTTTTTTTTTTTTTTTTTGGTAGGAGGCGTGTGCGCCAAAGCCTGGGTCCTTCCACTGCCGTCCCCCTGGGTCCTAAGCCCTCCTGCCGCCCGCCCTGCCGCCTCCCGGCGCTCCCGGCGCCCCAGGAATGCGGGCTGGGTGCTCGGCGTCCCCGCGGGAGGGGCGGGATGGGGCTGGTGGCGCCCGGGAGGGCTTAACACCGCGGGCGCCTACCCAGAGGCATGGGCTTCGCCACCCATTTCCTAGCATCGCCCCTTTTTCAGCGAAAGTCGGGCAGATCAAAGCCTCCTGTGGCATTTAGAGCAGCCGTGGAAAGGGTGATCTTAATGGGCTGTGCATTATCGATGGGCTGCCTTAATGAACATGGCAGCCTGGGTTTGTAAGAGAAGTTTTGTTTGGGTCAGACTGCAGAGGAATCTAGCTCACTGTGCTGTCACCAACAGTACCCACAGCAAATGTCTAGTGAAGAATGTAAAAACAGGACAAGCTTCACCCCTGCACTCTCCCAGCCCCTCTCCAAAGTACTTAAAGTCCAGGAATTTCCCCAGCAATGTAGCACCTGTCTTTTCTGGATGAATTTGTACTCCTTGAACTTTCACAGTGTCTCCTAGATTACTCATAAATTACTAGAATGTCTTTCCATAATGTCCTTTGACTAGGCCATCTACCTACTTCACAAACTGTCATCTGTCCTTCATTGTGGCAATCCCATAAGCTTTAGATAGTGGTGTAGAAAGGACAGCAGAAGGAACAACTTTTACATAAGAAATGGCTAAACAGAGTAGGATTCTTTGGCATGGAAAAAAATATGTGAGTAAGTGTAGACAAGTTAGTGGTGTGGTTTTATTTTTTCATTCATAATATTTCATAATAATGAACAGTATGAGGAAGATAAATTGGAACAATATCTCAGTATCATTTCAATTTTTAGAAGTAAGAGAAAGGAAACCCACTAGGGTCTAGCTTTGATTCAAACAAAAGGACATATTTCTTCAAAAAATATTTAGTGAAGCTGTAGAACTCATTTCCACAGGAATTCACACTTCAGAACATTGTAGGATATATTTATGGAAAAAAAGTCTATTAAGGGTTGTTAAAATCATGACCTCTGGCTCAGAAAGTCCCTCTTCCACAAATTGCTGAAGGCTGGGTTAATGTTTGGGAAAGAACAATTATATCCTTGCCCTGCTCTTATTCTTTACCTTAGCCATCCACTGCTGATCACTGCTGCAAATAGGCACTGGGTTTGGTGGACCTTTGATCTTATCCAGTACTGGCTTCTCGTATATTCTTATATACAGAGTAGATTTTGAGAATATGAACACAACAGAATCCCTTTCAGCTTTTCTTTCCCTTTAAAGCAGAATATCCAGTGGTTTTGTTCTATTTCAAAGAGTGTACATCCAGATGGAGTCACTTGCTTTTTAGGGGAAAACCCCCAATATTAATAAGCAAAGGCAAAATGAATCTGTGAGGAAGATTACTTGAGCTTTTAGAATTATTTTCATGCATAACCATTAATTTAAGCCACAGCATGTTGAACACTGCAGTATGAGCTATTTGCATCTTATGACCCAACTACATTGACTGGAAGAGAAGAAGCAGCAGCAAAAAGGCAGAAAGCTCAAAACTACCACAAGAACATTTGTCCCACTACTTGATGGAAAAACATTTCTGGACTCAGAAAAGTTAATAGTTATTAAGGAGTCTCATTAGATCATTATTTTCTGCATAGAGATCCATTTGAAGATAAAAGAATAAGCACTCTGCTTTCATAATCCTCTTGCAAGCTTCTACTCTTGCACATATGATAAAGATTAATGTACTAGCTACTGTAACTGTGCAGTACTTCTCTGGGAATTGTTAATAATATTAAGTAGAATGAACATGACTCTATAAACCAACTGTCTTAGGCAGTAAAATGAGTTGCCAAATTTGATATATGCTTAATATTTTGGGATTTAATATTTTTATTTGGTTTAATTGGTGTATTTTTTTCTTCCTGTAGTGTTGCTGTTAAGTGACCAGTGCCTCTTGATCCACTGGATGACTGACATGTGGCATAATCATATGGTGGAAACATTTCTCTAAGCATATTACAGCAGGGTCTTATATTGATCCCACTGCAAATATTTTCATGTTACTTTCTCATCACCACTTTATCACTTCTTCATCACTTCCTATCTGCAAAGTCTACTCTGTACTCTGAGAGCATGCTTCAGGTCATCTCATTCTTTGCATTGCCCCAGTCATTACACTTCAACTGAAGTTATGACCTCAGAAACAACAGTGTTGAAGATATAAACTTTAAGTTTCATAAAGGTATGTCTGGGATGTTAGAAACTCCCTTGCTGATGTGCACAGAGCGGAGTTTCATCCCTTTCTCATTTGCAGTGTTGAATACACAGAGCTAGGGGAAGAAAAATGTGCCTGTAACCACAGTTTGTCACTGAAGGCATTAGAACTGACTGAACACATGGAGAGAACAGACCAGTTTGGAAGGGGAGGATATTTTATGCAGACTTTTATGAAAGTAAAACAGAACTTTAATATTAAATTTCTTCTAATCTGACCTTCTCTGTTGCCACACATATTGGTTCTCTGTTTTAACAAAAAACAAAGAGATAAACTTGGAAAGAGAATGCATATTTTCACAACCAGTAGAAAGGATCCATGTAGCTGAACTATCAAGGAAACCATGGAAGGTCAGACTGGCTGGTTGGTCCATATATGATAAATAGTTTCTACTCTCTTTGCAGCAAAACTAGACACACAGCCTCTTGCAACATTTTTGACCCGCAAGAAGTGCTGTGAAGCTAGGGGCTAGTTTGAATATTTTTGTGTCTCTGATATTGCTCTCTCATTCATACAAAGCCCAAAACCATTGAAATATTTTACTTCATGACAGTAAGGAGTGGATTTTTTTAATACTAAAAAGAATATTTCGAATAAGTAGAAAACTGCTCTCATTATGCCTTCAGGCTAAAACAGAGATATATATCTACATAACACAGAAATACATTGATCTTCAGCTTTTTATGGGGTTAGGGTATATGAATGTTGTGCATAAATATTCCTTGAGCAGAAAGATTGGACTAGATGACCCCACCAGTCATCCCTTCTAACCTTATCCATTCTGTGGTATAAGGGGGGGCTATAGATCTTTGATGCAATTCAGTATATATCTAGTGTCATTTACTTTCTCAGTGTCATTTCTCTGATATCTAAAATGTTCTTTACAACTTGTGAACAGGGAATTTGAGAAATAATATAGTATAGGTTGTTCCTGTATATTTAAATATTCTTTTGTGAACTATTTGCTGCAAGTTTCTAAAATTAACAGTCAATTTTCATAACTATTTTGTAGCTCAACTTTTTTCTCTAATCCACAATTACCATCCGGTTTTATTTCCTTTGAAAGTAACTGCATTGAAAGACCCAGTAGATTAAAAAATAATAATGTTAAAACTGCTTAGACCAAATAAATCTTCATTCTTAAGGGAGAAGTAACTCTTAGATCACAGTTCAGAGGGATTTGTGTTATAAATCCTCACAGGTTTCCTGAATCTTTAAAATATTTAAAAATTTATGCCAAAGAATGCAAAACATTTGCAAATTGATTGTTTGTATGATTTATTAAATGAGGAAGGTCCAGTTTTGTCATTTTTACTTTTGATGTAGAGAATTCACTGTTTTTCTGAGTTCACAATGCAATCACCACTTCTGTCACTCTCAGAATGAGGTGTAACTGGGACACGAGCAAAGTTTTAGCCTCAAACATGTAGAGGGGAGAAGCTGTAATGTTCCCAATTCCATGGGAATTCCAGGAGCTGGAGAGGAGATCCAGCACAGAGCTGGAGGCCAGCAGCAGAATTCAGGTAAAGGAGAACTCTCAGAGTCGAGGTCCACAATTTCCCCTCACAGCTCTTGCTTAACACTGAACCAGTCTAAATCCCATAGCTGGCTTATTTTGGGGTTGTGGAGACCCAGGCTTAGTATCTTGGCTCCAATGACCAATCAACATTCAAAAACAAAGCTGCAAATGAATCTGAGTGAGCAGTGCCCTGACAGCCAGGAGGGCAAACCATGTCCTGGGGGTTATCAGGCAAAGGATCACCAATCGAGAGAGGGGATTGTCCCACTCTGCTCTGCACTGGGGTGGCCTCACCTTGAATATTGTGTGCAGTTTTGGGTGTCACAATATAAGAAAGACATTAGGCTGCTAGACTGTGTCCAAAAGAAGGCAACGAAGATGGTGAAGGGCCTTGAAGGGAAGCTGTATGAGGAGTGGCTGAGGGCACTTTGCTCAGCCTGGAGAAGAGGAGATTGAGGGGAGAGCTCATTGCAGTTACAACTTCCTTGTGAGGGGAAGAGGAGGGGTAGACACTGATCTCTTCTCTGTGGTGACCAGTGACAGGATGTGAGGGAATGGCCTGAAGTTGTGTCAGGGTTGGTTTAGGTCAGGTATTGGAAAAAGATTCTTCACCTAGAGGGTGGCTGGGCACTGGAACCGGCTCCCCAAGGAAGTGGTCACAGCACCAAGGCTGAAAGAGTTCAAGAAGCATTCAAGAAGTGTGTTTCTGACATTTGCTTGTTGGAAATGTTGAGTTTAGACTCAGATGTGCTCTGAAAGTCAGGTGCAGGTTTGGCCTCATGTCTTTAGTTGGTTTAACTTGAAAGCACTGACTGTGCAGGTTTTAAGTGAGATAACTGTGATTTAAATCAGCTGGGGACCTGCTCCTATTGAGTTCAATTACTCATAAAATCAGTGGTACTCTGTCTAAATAATAATGGCACAGTCTTGCTAAACCATTAAGTGTCCTTTTGCAGAAGGAAATAAATTGTGAGATGTTTTGCATAGCTAGTACCTAAATGATATGACCTTTAAAGAATAGCATGGCAAAATTTTGCTATAATGCCTAAAGTGAATATCAGAGCTAATGTTTTTCCTGATCCAGGGGTAAGACAACCTAAGGTAGACTGGAACGATAAAAAAATTACCAGTGAGATAAGTGCTCCAAAAAGTAGATGAGTCCATCAAGGTTTCAGTTTGCTGTTAAAGAATTAATTCAGAAAAATCATCATGGCAAGAATGTGGTTGCTTTCTGGTGCCTTACTATGTTGGGATCAGTTTTCACATAAGCAACACTTCAGTCTGAATTCTAACATACTGATCTCAGATATGAAATGTTAAAAGTTTGAAATATGTAAGCTGTTTAATGTCAATTCTCCAGTGTGTTATTTTCAGGGTTCCTTAACTTTCCAAAGTCTGTTGTATATTTATTTTTTGCATAATAATTGCAACTTGCTCCTATGCATTCATCCAAAGTAGCTTTAACAGTTGAGCTCAAAGTGCAAGAATGTAACTTGTGAAGTGACTAAAAATGAATTTGAAGGTTAGTTAGATTGGAATAGTTAGAGATGAGGGGAATAATAGGACAGTCATCTGATTGCTTAGTTTTTTATGTGATTATTTATTTCTGAAATAGTTTTAAATGAATGATGTATACAAATGCACACAGCTTTAGACGGCAGTAAAGTAAATCAGGAACAGTAAGAATGACTGAGATCTTGCATATGTAAACAAGCATATGTACAATAAAAATTCAATTATCTCAGTGTCACTGAGGATATAGAATAATTTCATATTTGTGACTCTGAATAACAGCAGAAATTTTTGTTGAAGATATAAACAGATGGAAGACACAATCTTGTTCTTGACAGCTGAAGCCTTTTTGTTTATAACTAAAGTATATGAATGTATATGCATACATGTACAAATATAGAGGCAGGAACTATGGCTGCAATCCTCAGCAGATATAAAACAGCATCACTCCACTGACTGTGTTGGAGGTGTGCTAATTTACACTAGACAGCATGGGGGTAAGTCTGCATATATAAAACAACTATTACACCCATGAGCACTCTGATGTTTTACATTACCACTTCATACAGGAGCATAAAGGAGGCAACAATCTGCTGAAGCCACTCCACAGAATGGTTTTATTCTTCCTGGGATGCAGGGTGTAAACAGCATCAGTATCATCTTGCAAGCACTGGATATGTTTCAATGTCTTCGTGGAGTCCTGGCACAATCCGTCTAGAATATATATCCAACAGTGGGGCATACAGCAATCATGTACTTTTTAACTGGCAGGAGGTTTTTTGCTTGTCATAGTTGGTGAGCCCCCAGGGAGGTGAGGCTCCTGCCATCTCCGTTACAAATATATGCTGATTCAGTCATTAAAATGTGCATTCATCTTCCTTTTCCCAAGACCTAGCTGTGCACAGCAGGTTTAACTAAATTGCCAATAAGAAAACCTCTTAAATCATCTGCAGTCCTGACTGGCAGTCTTACAAGCAGATGTAGCAACCAATCGTGAGGCAAAGAGAGTCTATTCAGCAGCAGCTTTGCACTTCTTTGTGTACCAGCTAGGGTTTTTTTTCCCCCAGTCATTAATGGGTGAGTACACTGAAGACAGAGGGAGGAGGAGCAGAGGAAGAATGAGAAAAATAGTTGTGAAGGGAAAGGTGAGACTATTGGAAAGTTCTCATTACCATGTCTGTGGTGGTACCCTCTCTGCAGCTGCAGCATAAAAAGGAACAACCCCTTCTCTTAAGTGTGCTTAGCTTCAGGGTATGGAGAACTGTTAATCAGCTTGTTCTCATGCGGCAGGGATCTGCAGGAGGGCTGACTGGAGAAGTGCCAAAAACTGTCACTTCACACATACTGAGAAATCTCCTCCCTTTGGCTGAGATTTTAATGGCTTTGGGACATGTCTGTCTCTGTGTGTGCATGCTTGTGTAAGAGAGAGAAAACGTACTCTCTTGTCACTCTTCCATGTCTCACATACACTACTGCAAATAGCTGTTTTCTCCTATGTGTACACATGAAAGGTGGTTTCAGTAACTGTTTGCAAAAGTGCTGGAAAGACCCGGTTCTGGCAGCAAGCCCTTACTGTCAGGCATTGTTGGAGTCTATCCCGGCAGCTGGATCATCTCTGGAGAGGCATAAAATCCCAGAAACTCTTTAATCAGGTGTTCAAGCTCAGCTATTGCCTAACTAGCTGGCACAATTAGCTTTGCTTCCCCTCTAGTAAAAGGTCAACATTTAACGACTGGCTGTGATGTTCTACAGAGGGCTGTGTCTTGCCCTCCTCGATACAGGACTTCCAATCAATCCCATAAAAGCATGCAGCAGTTTGCTGCAGACTAATGCTAAGGTTAAATTATTGGTCTGTTACTCTTCCTACGATGTGGTGCATTGGACAGAAGCCCAGAAACTGTCATTAAATTGGACTGACTCTCTCCAGGTACTGGAATCTCGTTGCAGAACAGAGGCTGGCTGAGTCCTGCCACAGACCTGCAGCACCCTTCAGGAGATGGCAAGTACTCTGCATGGGTGAATGACTAGATGATGGAGTAGCTCAACGTGGATGTTTGTGTGTGACAGGGTTGCAGTTTTTCTCCCTTCACATGTGTTTTCTTCCTGTGGAATTGCATTATAATGTGAAGAAATGGCAAGTATCTGCTTGTCCTAGATGTTGTTGAAAGCCGTGTGCTGCTTGGCATCTCTGAAGAGCTACAGACAAGTGTGAAACCTGAGGAAAAACAGCAGGGCATGTAGGACTCAAAATACATTTAAAAAAATCCCTTCTTGAATTCCAAACTAATCCCCATAATCACATATGATTGTGAGATCTGGAAAATGTGGAGGAAAAAAGAAATTAATGTCTGCAAAAAGAAATTAAATGTCTTCAAAAAGAAGTGCTCAGGGATTTGAGATAGAGAGACTTTTCTAGCAGAGTTATACATTGCCAGACAGTAACTTGTCCCTAGCAGGATCAGAAGGAAGACAGGTACTTTAGATCTCCAAAGGAATCAGTCTACTCTAAACCACTAGGAGGGAGACATCTGGTGTAAAATATGAGCCCAAAAGAGATCTCATGAAGAACGTTTGTAAGTATTATCAGTGTCCTAGTGATGAAAGCATCAATAATTCATGGTAGTCAGTGGAAAAATTATTTTGTCTCTTTTGCATCTTTAGTGTAAAAAGACTAGTCGGTTTGTGGAGAAAATATTTCCACACACTGGGTATTAGCACCATATGTCTGATTGCCCAGTTCAGTTTGATGCCTTTTCTTCCTACAGACAAAAGTTCATCAAATACAATGACTGATCACAGGATCACAGACTCAGCTAGGTTGGAAAAGACCTCTGAAATCATTGAGTCCAACCTCTGATCGATCACCATGTCAACTAGACCATGGGACTAAGTGCCACATTCAGTTGTTTCTTGAACACCTCCAGGGGTGGTTACTCCACCACCTCCCTGGGCAGTCCACTCCAATGCTTAACAAATCTTTCTGTGAAGAAATTCTTTCTGATATCCAACCTGAACCTTCCCTGGCACAGCTTGAGGACCTGTCCTCTTGTCCTGTCACTAGTTGCCTGGGAGAAGAGGCCATCCTCCCACCTCGCTATAACCTCCTTTCAAGTAATTTTTAGAGTGATAAGGTTTCCCTTGAGCTTGCTTTTCTCCAGGCTAAGCAACCCCAGTTCCCTCAGCCACTCCCCTTAAGACTTGTGCTCCAGATTCTTTGTCAGCTCTGTTGCCCTACTCTGGACACGCTCCAACACTTCAATGTCTTTCTTGCAGTGAGGAGCCCAGAACTGGACACAGAATTCAAGGTATGGCCTCACCAGTGCTGATTACAGAGAGAAAATCCTTTACAGATCACTGTAAAGAATGCAGAAACTACAAAACAACTCCAGTAATTTCAGTTTATTTTCTCTGATGAAAGTTCTATGCCAAGTTTTCTTTAAAAAAAATAGCTGTCACCTAAAACTTGAATTAAATATGTACTTTTTCTATAAAGAATCAATAAGTTCTTAAAAATTAGCACACTCCCTAACTAGCAGATTTAAACCAAGAAGCTTCAAATGCCAGTGTTTATCTCTAGCGAATTATCAAGTTTCTAGCTAATTTTACTTCTTTAGGCCAAGAAAACTATCTCTGGGAGGACACATCTCTTGCATTATGGGCTTGCACTGTCTGGGGCCTAAGACTCCATCAGGTAAGGCACAGCACTGTACTGAGAATTAGTCAGACCCATGGGCACGATAGGGATATTTATGTGGCTATATTGCCTTTTCATTTACAGAGAAGAAAATTCCTGTCTCCAGCTCTAAGAAAATCCCAGTAGCTGATGCAATGTCTGTTCCCCTTTGAAACTGCCCTTCTTAATAAAGAAAATAGGTGATATTTCACATGATTTTTGATTGTCTCTGGCAGTGACACAAACAAATTTCTGCCTATACCTGGACAGGTATTTTCCAGTTATGGCATTTGTTTTTTTCATGACCACACTAAACTGGTGGCTCACAATCCTTCTGTAATCAACAAGTGCCCTGGGGTCTCCCTCCTTCTCTGTCATTTTCATTTGAAACTCCCAATTTGCAGAAGTTCATGTTATGAGCTTGTTAATTGCATGACTTTGCACATTATGCAATTAAATTTCATCCCATCTGTAATACTCTGCTCTCAAGGTCATTTAGCTTTTCCTGTATGATATTAAAGTCTTCATCTCTGTTGAGCTTTGTGTCATCACCAAACTTCATCAGTACACACCAAATTCTTATCCCAGGGTTATTAATGAAGATGTTAAAAAGCCAATCCCAAATGCTTAAGGATTTCCACTAGTGGCAGTTCTTTCCAGACTAATTATTATTTCTTTTCTTTTGCTGATTCTGACTCATATTTCTTGCTACTTTCTTCATATAACCTCTCTAAATAATAATTTCCTCTAAGATGTTGGTAGCTAGCTACAATAGAGATAGATGAGACTTAATTTTAAGTTTAGTGGTTTTTTCCTTATATTTTTTTTTCCTGTGTTTTAAACAGATTGAGTCATCCTTGGTATTAAAAGGTAAAATAATCATCTGATCAAAGTATCACTACTAAATCCGTATTATATTTTGTTCTGGTTTTACTTAATTTCCTGCTTTTAAATATTCACCACTTCAATATCTGTGCTAATCTTACATCTAATTCAGATTATATTCTTGACTCTGGATTCTTTACCTTTCATATATATGGGTAGGGTGTTTTCTATTTTCTAGTCAGATACACCACTCCGTGCCCCATTAAAAATTCAGATTTTTTTTTCAGATTTCATTGTGTAATTCACCTTGTTTATCAAAAGAACATATTGACCCTTCTTACACCCAGATGTGATCATTTTTGTATCTGTGTGTTCATGTCCATTAGCCATTTGGGCTCTTCATTGGCTTGTTTCCTCTGACTTTAAAGCTCAATGGAAGAGCAACACTTCACAGATGAAGGGACCTGAGAACCTGCAAATGACTGGTTATTCCAATCTCCTGCTAACTTACCAAAGCCTGATGGAGTGTGTGAGTCCTCAGTGTAGTTTCTGTTAATTCAGTGCCTATTGTTACTACTTCTAATAGTAAAAGGAGAATCCTGAAGTGCTGACACCCTAATCCTGGAATTGAGGAGGTCTGTATCTTATTTCCATCTATCTCATGCATTTCCTAAATGACAGTGAAGAAAATCATTACTCTGATTTCCTTACATTTCCTACTCAGTAGACTGAGAATAGCAATGCTAGCCTAGAGCATGGAGATCACATAGATCCTAATTCTTTAACAAGAGTAATGTGATTTTTAAATCATCAAAAGAAGGTGAAAAGAAAGTTCAAAATATTATTATGGCAAATAAGCTGCATATCTTTGAGGATTCAACATGTAACTTTTTTTGAAACCCAGTGTTTTAATTGTCAAATAACAATTTTTCACAAACAAATACTTTTGTGTCTAATAATAGTCAGAATTGACACTACAAAACAAGGGTTTGATACAAACCCAAGATAATTTCTATTGCTTTAAACTGAATTGAGAATTTCTCAGCCTTGAAGCATGACAGCCATTCAGGAGTCTATTTTTCTGGTTTTGAAATCTGAGTTGTACTTAGCTATGGGATCTGACAAGTTTCTGCTGCCTTATATCATTCCGCTCACCTGGCAGCACATAAGAAGGTGTCTCACACTAATGCTGTCAAGACAAAGCTCCAGTGAGAGGACACTGATAAATGTCAGTTTAAGCCTATTGAGCTTGTGTTGGGTAGGCAATGGTAAAGGCTAGATTTATAAAACAGCAAGAATTATAAACTGAAAATAAATATAGTCTATTTGTCTATTGTATACAGTCTAATCCTCTGTGTAGTCAAAATGAGCTTTCTTGACTAAACAGTGACCTTTCCTAAATGAGCTCTCCCTAGAAACCCATATACCCATGAGGTTTTTGTCTCCTTGAATTACTGGCACTGGCAGACAGTGCCATACCTCTACTAGGAGGAATATGATTTGAGGAAAATAATAACTCTGCAAGAAAACAATCATCCTTTGACTTATGTACCCCTATGCCTCACTGACTGTTTCTAGTGATGAATCTCCAGCTATGCATGAAGACTCAGGGTATCATTCCTTAGGTGAAGGAATTTCAACCTCAACAAGATGAGCACAGTGAGTGATTTTTAAGCACTTTTAATGCTGTCAAATAAATAAAAATTCCTCCAGAACAAGGCTGCTCATTGATGCCCTTGAAAGATATTTACATGTCTAGAAGTAGGTTGTGGATCAATACTGTTGTACTCTGTGGGAATATTTTAGTTCATCACATGGGGCAATTATCCATGACCACAAGCACAAAATCAGCAATCACTGGCCAACTGAACATGTGTTACTTGGGAGTGTGAATGTTCTTAAACAGCACCAGTTCCTTAGATAATCAATGCTTTTGTATTTCCCTCTTGTTGTAGATACCTCTTTGTTGCACATGCAGCTAGGATGCAAGGCTTTATTCTCTGCTTCCAGTTTTGAGGCACTGTTCAATGTCATGTGCTACAAGTCACAGTCTTTCCTCTAGATCTCATCAGTCTCTTTCAGTAAAGGGCAATGCCACAGCTGTCACTGTGTTTCAGCTCCCTCTTGTTGCCTGTACTCACTCTGTCTGGAAACCTGCAGGACTGCAGCCCGTAAATGCCAGGTGTTGGATATAGGGACAGGATGCCCTAAAAAACAAAACAAAACAAACAAAAACAAACACACACACAACAACAGCAACAACAACAACAAAAACCAAAATGTTATTTTTTGTTAAGCATGTATAGACATTCAAGTAGATATTAAATGATAATATATCTTTTAAATAATAAAACCTGCTGTATTGCAAAGCAAGGAGAAAGTCTTTCCACCTGCACAGAAGGAATTTAGCTAGACACAACTCCAAAATTCTGCTTCCTGCAAAGGTGAGAGGAAAAGAAATCTTAAATTCAGGAAATGCATTCAATATCAGAGATAACTACCCTTTGCTGCTACATTTATTGTGAAAAGAGGAGGCAGTCAAGGCAGTGGATCTGTCAGAAAGCTGAAACAGTTGCATATGACAGAATCTGGCTGGATGGGCTGAATCTGCCACTTTTCTACTGTGGAATATGTCTAAGTGATTTTTGGCATTATATCTGCTAAAACATCTACTGGAAAGGCACACCCTGGTAAGATGAACGGGTGTTTACCATGTAACAAAGATGTGGTTAGGGACCAATGGGCCAGAGAAGCTCTTCTCTCCAGCTTTTGGCTCTGGATCACTGAGCTTTGAGTAGGACCTCCCCTGGTGTCACAGTTCTGAGCATACTCCCCCGTCCTTGCAGGAGGCTATTTGACTAAGGAGTCTAACTGACTGACTCCAAAGTCAATTCCCTCACTAATAAGAACTATCAGAAGAAACCTAGAAGCAATGTTCTGCCCACCAAGCTTTGCCTTGGGAGCTGCTTTCAAGCTGCAGGCTTTTAGTTTGGCCATGCCTCTGCTTTATTATAGCTCTATGTGTCCAGAACAAATATATCATTGATCCTGACCCTGACCCTGATCCCGACAGATCTTGACTTGCCTTCCTCTTTTGATCCTGAACTAGCCTGATTACAGTGGCCTAGCAGGGCTGTCACTGGACTAATGCTGACCCTAATCACTGTCCCTGGACCTGATCCTGACCCTGGCTGGCTAAACTTCCTGACATCTTGTTTGGGAGGTCATGTACCCCGCCGACCTTGCCTCACCAACTGCTACTAGGCTCCCCTTCCCTTGCAGAGCAGCTTGTCCTTGCTGTTCCCTGAAATCTGGAAAACATAAACCCACATTCTTTTTTCACAGCAAATAGATGTCTGAAAGACAGTTCATGAGTCTAGATGTATACCAAATCATCCCAGAGGTCACAATCTAAGCCTCTGTGGATGATTCATGAGAACAGCCAATGCAACAGAGTATCATAGACTCACAAAAGCATTGTCTTGGGAAAGACTTGTGGACATGTCTAGAACAGTCGCTTGTTCAAAGTGCTAAGATCATGTGCAACCAGCTGTGGCTTTGTCTATATCGGTTTTTAAAACATCCAAGGATGGAGAATCTCTGTACAACCTGTTTCAGCAGTGCACTGCTCTCTTTCTTCTTTTAACCTCCACCTCCCAAAGTGCATTTTGTGATCATTTATGGTTGCGATTGCCACAATACTTAGATTTCTCAAGTTGCCCTGAAATTCTTCCAGTTCCTCATTTCTGGAATCATTTAAATCCATCTGCAACAAAAGTCTGAATTCTCTGGACAAAGTCAATGCTCTCTATTGTTCTGGACAATTCACTGTTTGCTGTTTGTTTGCTATTTGTTGGGGAGTTTTGCTTGTTTGTTTTCTGTTTTGTTTGTTTTTAATTTTAAAAAGATTCAAAGATTTATCATTTCTTTCAAAATATACTTGGAAAATGAGACACCTGCAGTACCTTTATACCTTTCCAGCAGGAGAGTGCAGACTGCGTATAACAGACTACGATATTACAACACATGAAAAGGTCCATCATGCTGGGTACCTGATGGAGGCCTGAGCTGGGTGCAGACAGGCATAGCCCTGGCCATAACACCATAACACCTGCTGGAATTGCCTTTGGTTGATCTGAGCATCAACCCACTCATGGTTTTGTTTAGGAGATACCCAGTTGTTCCCCTCTAGAACAGACTCCAGGACAAATCTACTCTGCATGCTGTGCTGCTGATCAGGGAAACGGGACCCTGGAGTGAAACAATGAGTAATCCAAGTTGAAGGGCTAGTGACCTGTTGACCCTTAGATAAAGAGCTCATTATTGATGCTGTTAACACAGGGAAAAGAGTGATCCAAATCTTCTTAAGTGTTTTCACTAGATGGACAGTCTGTCAGGGAGCAAGACATCTTGATTGACATCACTTGGTGAGTGAAAAGACTGTATTGGCCAAGTGTCACTTGTATTTCTGTAATGTGACACTTAAGGCATACTTTGCCAATTTGTCATTGCTGTATTTTGCTCAAATGCTCCATTAAGCATTTAGTAAAGGACACACTATAAAGCTGACTATTCTTTTGAAATAAAATGGGATCAGAGAACTGAAGAGTTTACTTTTGATGATGGCTTACTGCAGACTGGTATGGCTGAGTTTTGAAGCATGGGAAAAGAAGGGAGAGGGGAAAATGGTGGTGATGTTCTTGTGCAGTATTTCTCATGTAAAAATTCCGAGTAGAGCTCTCCATGATACTTTCTTCCTGAGAACTTTGTGACAGATTTTGATACTGCAGAGATGGCTTTTGCTGAAATTGTAGGATCTCATCAACATACCTGAAGAACCTAACAAAGGACTCTCAAGTCAGTTATCAAGCTTATCACTGGTCTTTCAGGAGAAGGCTCCATTTCTTTGGAGAATATTAGGCAAACCACTCTTAGAGGGCTAGCAGCAATCCCTCTCAAACTCTAGGTTCTGGCAACACTAAGTATCAAACCAATATTGAATACCAAACAGCAAATGTTGCAGCTGTGGAAGAGGAAGAGAAAAAATGCTACTGCAGAAACACGGTATTGGATTCTTCAGACTATGACAATCAGACTGTTGCTAAGAGTGAGAAACTATTTAAAATCTTATATAATAGACATTTACAATTAATAGTATCACTGGATTTCCCAAATGTAGGCTGTGTTCCTTTCAGGCAAGCACATTCAGTTTCTACCTTCTTTCTTGAATTCAATGAATCATAAATACTGACTCAGAGAGATGGGAAGTGCTTGATAGCTGTTTTTCTTCCGCACTTGGAACAAAGCAGGCACATGTTTCTACCCAATATAATATGCTGGATAAAGGACATGTTTGTGACAAAGAAGCATGAGGAAGCTGCTAAAGAAGCCCAGACAATATAAATTAAAGAGGAACTGGGCGAGGATCTTCCTGAGCACATTAATGGTTAAACAACTTGAAGAACATAGCACTACACAAGATGGAGGGATTATTAGTCAAATCTTCATATTTAAAAGGGATTTGAAGACTTCAGCATCTATAATCTGGTTAGCCTCACATTACCAGCATGAAAAAAGATGGAGTTCATTTGAAGCAATATGAAACAGTATTTAATTAAAAAATTAAAGGAAATTACATCTTTTAAAAGACCACAGTATAAAACCTTAGAGGTTTCTCTTTTTTTTTTTTTCTGAAAACAAAATAAAACAAACCAAAAAGACATTCACTGATTGATAAGGGCTCTGTGTCTCAAGGCACAAATGTAATGCCACATTACATCTAGATTAAAACTTTACACCCTGAGAATGAGGTTCTCTTTTATGGAGTGATGCATTGCTACTTCTCCATGTCTTTAGGAGACATCTCTTTGAATGGATCTGCTCTTTCTGTCTGGCCTCAAGGAAAGTGTAGTGACAAATAAAAACACCTTTAGCATATAACTGACTATTCTATGCAGGAAAGGAGATGGAAAATTAGGGTAGAGCTATGCAGGTTATTGTGAAAGGCTGCTATTCAGCTCAGCTCAGAAGTGTCTCTGCACTGACAGCATTCTGCTTACACTTATGTGTATTTGAATTTACTACCTGTATTTATTAAACAAGTCTTTTGTTTATATGTCAACAGTGCTGGAATCTTGACCCAGGATTGTTATATTTTATTGTTATAGAACTTGGTAGAGGACATAAAGATTCTTATAACGGATAAACATGTAAATAATGCAGCTTATTTAGGTCTTCAAAATGGAAAAATGGAAGCTGTAGATTTTACAGACCCTTAAGAACCAGTGATGGTTTTGAAAGTTGGGTGGTCGCTCTACAGACACTGCCTTATTTTGGAAGTCTGAATGGATAAAACATGAGATTTCAGATGGGGGCTGCTCAGCAATGTGATCTCACAACTTAATTTGTAAACTGTGGTTGAATCCTGCATTGCTCAGATATCTGGGGAATCATTCTATTCAGACATACCCTTTAAAACCTCTTAAAATCCAGTGTAGTGAAGGACAAGCAGTGATGGGCTGATACGACCTGTAGATCGATTCTTGGAAGAGCATACCTCCATATAAAATATATGTGAGGAGAACTTGACTGTGTATTCACAAAGGGAACAGCACGTTCTGAAATGAAACTAGGTGATAAGCTTTCAGCTCTGAAATCTCCTGTGAAGTACCATTATAAACAGCTACAGCACCAGTTAGTGCAGTGTTATCTGATCAAATGAACTGCAGGACATGAATACAGAAGAAACTGGATCAGATAAGCAGCCTGCTTGGCTCTGCTTACCTCTGTTACAAAAATATGTGTTTCACCCCACTACTTTCCTGACATTCTCACAGAACAACATATAAATGGATGGAATGAAGAAGAAATACTTTGTTGCCTTCCTGTCTGCCACAAAAAGCTTTGCTTTTTTAAGGACAGAACACACCATATATTAATGTGCTGCTCCCCACGTGATGCCTGTCCAACTTCCTTATTCGTAGCAGCCAAAGAACAGCAACATCCGCCTGTATCTGCTATCATTGTTGAAAGGATTTCGAATGGCTGGCTGTGGTGGCAAATACTGTGTTAACTAAACCTAGCAGCCAGCATGAGGTAATAATCAGTAATTCAGAATATTTAAACACATACACTTTAGCAGAAGCCATGATGGAAAGGCATGCACACTAGCTACAGAAATAAACACAATTAGATGAAACTACCTCTGTCTTAAACAGAGGAAAATCAAATCTAATGAGTTCTGACACATTCCACAAGTTAATTCTGACAGGAAGCAGACTAGAAATTTATATCTTATATTAGGCATATAGGCATGTTAGCACCCTATTAAGTGCTCTAGGCCTATTCTCAGTTTTCTTCTACATGAAACCTTGTCAGTAAAATCCTACATGAGCAGCTTGCTGCCACTTTGGGTTAAGTAACACCAAATTTGCTATAGGAAATAGTGACAACTGTATAATTACATAGCTTCAGTTGTTTCATAATAGTCTAATAACCAGCCAGTATGACATGTTATGTGCTGCTTGTTCAATATGGTGTAAACTTGCACAAGTCCCAGAAGAGCATTGAGCAGGGATGTGTATTACTGTACAAGCAAACCCAGGCATCAGCTGGGATACTGAAAACTGAGGACACACTTAAGCTGAGATAAATTACAGCTCCCTGAATACTACTTATCCATCCTGGCTCACAGAAAATGAGGAAGTGCTATCAATCTTTCAACTGCTACAATAAGAAATGTTCTGGTATGTTGTGTTAAATATTATTGTGCCTGACTGTTTTCAACACAATGTGTTATTAGTGGTAGCCTCACAGCCAGGGACAGGTGGGAAAAGAAAAGACGAAAAGACTTACCACAGGCGACTCTAAAGAACTTACCAATTGGTTTTAACAGCAGTGAACACCCTGTTCCCTGGGTTTCAGAGCAGCTGCTAGGAACAGTCACAGGACAAGGCATGAAGCCTTAGGCCACTGTAGTTGTACCAAAGGTACGAGAAGAACTGAATATAGAAATGAGGTTTAAAAAACAACTTTTTTTTGCATTCATTAATCTACTTACGGTGCAAGACATCAATTTTCTTCTAATCTATATAGAACTTGATTTCTTGCAAGCATTAAACCAAATTGACTTCATTATGCAAGCTCTTTGGGATATGGAAATAATTTCAAAACTAAACAAACACAAGCAAATGAGAAGACAGGAACCCAAATACTTCAGGTCAATTCTTTTTTGTATTATTCCAGTTTTACACTTGCGACTGATTTGTAGTGAATGGCAACTGAAAGGTGAGAACGTCTTTTCCTTTTTTCTCATACTGATTATTGAATAATTTTTATGTTAAAAGAGAAATGGAAACTTTCTCCAGATGTATTACTTTATGTCACCACACCAACGTTTATCTCTCATTATAGAAATTATTCAACCATTAATTATTACAGAAAGATCACTTTTATGGTGAGATTATTAGAAACAGCAATTGGAGTATGCTTCATGACATAAATGTAGTACATTGTAAATGAGTAGTCATATGTATTAACATCTAAAAGAATCATTACTACTTAGTAATAACACAAGAGGTGCAGGACAGGTTCAGTGGATTGATGGAGAAGTGGGAAGAGTTAATACTTGAGGTAAAGGCCACTTACTCCAGTCAGCAAATAATCCACAGGAAGAACTCTGTGCCAGGATTTGAAACGACACAAGAAAGGCTTTACTTTTGGGTAAGTGTATCTTGAACACACTGAACAACAGATGCATGCTGTCACATAACAATACCATCAATTTTCCATGTTTTTACATTTGTGTACTATTGGATAATGGGCTGTCCCATGGCGTAAAGGAGAGCACTCTGGACTCTGAATCCCAAGGGCCTGAGTTCGAGTGTCAATGGGGACTGTCCCCTGGGCAGTTAAATGCCTCCCTGCCATCTGATCCTGTCAGATCTCGGATGCTAAGCAGGGTCAGCCCCAGTTAGTACCGGGTGGTGTAGACAGTCCCAAGGATTTCACTGTCCCTGTCCAAGCTCGCTCGGCCATGGCAAATGGACCTTAGGACTTAAATGGTGGGGTCAGTTCTGCACACGCTGTGCCTCACCTAAAAAAATATCCACTGCGCAGGCTGGAAGGGCACACCCATGTGGGGAGAGCCCTTCCCAAGATCTTTGTTCACGAAGTCTGGCCAGACATATATGCTATTGGATAGAGCTGTCTGAATACTAGCTGATGTTTAAGGCACATATACACAAAGTTCCAAGATTTCTACCATTCTGGAAGGCAAAATACATGTTTGCTTAAAGGTTACAAAGCATTGGAGTAGGAATCAATAACCAATTTCAATCCAGTGTTCATCTGTGAGGCTTTGTAGATCAGTTCTGTGAGTTCATTGCTAAGCATCTCCAGAATGAGGATCAATAAATGCAGAAAGAGAAAATTAACAAATATCTGTTGTTATTTAAATTAACAAGGACAGTTACAGAAGATTTTGCAATTGGTAGAAAATGAAATATAGAGTAAATAACCAGATAAGATTAAAGCAGAAAAACTCCATTTCAATGAACACAATTACCTATGCCAAAGTTCTGTTGAAATCAATGGCAGTTTTTAGAACAGTATTGTATGAATAAAGCTTTATGGTAAATACCATTATCCCTTTTGATCACTTTTGTTTCAGCATGATCCTAAGAAATGCTGAAAAGGTCTGTAGTAGAATAATGCAAAGGTTAAAGCTATGAGGAGGACTAGACACATTTTAAAAGGAAAAGCTACAACTGAAAGAGGCAATGTACTGAGTGTATGAAGTAACGAAAGATAACATGAAAAACACGTTTAAACCTGGTTTGGCCTATAGATTGTGCCAAAGACAAGAACAATCCATACTGAAAGGCAGCAGACATAGAATAGCACAAGTCCTCATTTTTTAACCTTTTGCAGTTAATTTGTGTAGATTGTTGTCACAGGATTCCACTGAAGGAAGCAGCCTAGTAAATTCCTGAAAAGAACAGTATCTGCAGCTCAGCCTAAGATGACCGTGGGATAAGAACTAAGAGTGCTTATGCTTTGAGGTATCAAAACTGGGCCAGCTGGGTCTGGGGGAAAAGTTCTTCTTTGATGGCCAAACTAAGGAGGGAGAAGAAGAGCTATGGTAAAAGGGCAGATGTTACAACAGAACTGCTGCTTTGTAATGGCATAATGACTTTTGTCAGTGGTTTTACAAATCTGGAGGAGAGGATTTGGTATTTACTGGGAAATGTACTAAAATGTCAGCATGTGTGTCATGCCTTCTTAGTGCTTGTGATTCATATTCTATAAATCACTAGAATGATGGGAATATTTTTAGGTTTTTATTTATCTCAGCCAGAGGAACAACTGAATGGCACTGAGGATTTTGCACTGAAATCAAATGAGCTGTGTATCATAAATTAAATTGTCTTTTAATTTTTTAATCCAGAACCAAAAACTATTTTAAAACAGATTGTTAGTTAGTGGTTAAAAAGAAGATGAGGTCTTGGTTATTCTAAATTATATTCTCAGCTCTGAGTCAGAACTCTTGTGTGAATCCAGACAAGTTATTTAACCTCTATGCATCCAAACTTCCCTACACCTGCAAAATGGATCTGCGTAATGAAGACGCTGCTGAATCATTAAATGCGTTCTGTGTTACAGACATGAAAAACATTATGGAAACACGAGGTATTATTACTGATCTTTGTTATGAAGTTCCTACAAATGAGTCAGATTCCCGCATCAAATAAATGCAATTATATAGTGACATCATAGGTAGGGACATTTATCTGATGGAAATTTTAGAGAGCTGTTGCCTGGTATCCCAGATACAGCTTGGCATACTTACCCAGGTTTATAGTGGGAGTTATGGTGAACTGTTCCCTTAAGCTCTGTTTGTTTGGGGTTTATTCTGCCTATCACTCTCTTAATATCTCTCTCTGATAATCCAGAAACTGTTCTTAGGGATCACTGGGCCAGTCACAGTTTTCGCACTGTAAACAGCACCCCAAAAAAATTGCTGTTTTCTCATTGCATGAAGCAGTGCCATGGATGCCAATTAAACTCAGGTTAGGAGCTGCATTCCTATGGTGTCTTCCCTTTCCCATCAGCTCCTTAATAGTAAGGGCTATTATGTCAATGCTGATGATTTAATCAGTGGACATCACACAAAGGTGTTCTGTAACATGTCTACTCCCAATTATAAAAAATTGAATGGAAATAATAATCCTCAGTGCTACTTGGCAGATTTCATTATGCCATGCCTTTTCAATCCCTGCTGGTTCTTTTTCTCATTATGGAGAAATCTTTGCCTGCTTCCTTACAGGTACTGGATGATGCTGGAGAGTGTATTTTGGCAACTAGGAGGAAAGTCACAAGACTTGGTATTACAGCTGAGAGCCAATTTACTTCTAACTGTTCAGGCTTGCTGCAGGCTGGAAGATGGGATGAAGGTTGCATGCAAGAGATAATCAGAGTAAATGCTCCCAGCAACAGTACCATGAGGAACAGATTGTATAGAGAGTATAAACACAGGGACACTTCAGGGAATGTGCATGGTGACATATGCAACTACAGATATATAACTGTTATTCTTTATGAGCAATGCCACCTCCTGGTGTCCTGGATCAGGCCTAGGAGAAAGATCTTTCCAACAAAAGATGAAAGAAATAACAAAAATGCACTGAAAACCACACAGATACAAGAACTGCTTCCTGTTTGTGGTGAATGTTATGATCCAAGGAGTACTGGTTTTTTATTGCTAGACTCCTCTTTTCATGTCTGCAAAAATAAACCAATCACCCCTCTTGAGCATCATTGAAATTACTGGGAATTGTAGATGTCCTACTTCAATTTGTGAAAGAAATGTCAGATGTAAACAGCAGGGTCAGAATTTTGGTACCAATATCTTATGCAAGCTGATGGGTTGATGGACATGGAATTACATCTAGCACAACAAAATTATAACACAGGAACACCAGCACAACCTTCTTGTTCAACATGGTTCGACCTCAACCTGAACAGTGCTTCTTCTGGGGGGAAAATGGTTCAGAATTTCATAAATCATTTACTCCAATGCTGAGAGAGCTGTAAATGTTGGTGATATGAAGTGGACAGTGGAATAGATTCCCTCATCTATTTCACACAGCTGATAAACAGTAGTGCCCTTCAGTCTCCCCTGAGCCAGCTCAGCTTCAGATGACTAGCACAGTAATGAAAGCCTCCATATCGTATTAGCAGTTCTCGGGCCATCCATAGTTCATTGAAAAAATGCCTGCTCTGAGTTGAGATGGATGGCTTCTTCTGTAATGAAAACAGAATGAGGAGCAAGACTGCATGAGGAAGACCTGCTTCTATCCCATCCCTGTGCAGGAGGAATGAAATTTGTTGGGGGAGAGTTTTGTTAAGTATCCGGTACTTTTGTTTTGTGTAACGAAGGAAAGACAAATGGTAACACATTCATAATTCTAGCACCAGTTTTGACATAATAGGACAAAATGGTGCCTGAGGATTCCTGTGTATCAAGCAGATGGGCCATCCATTATTTCCCTTCAGGTCAGGGGTCATCCTAAAATGAGAGTCAGCAATCATTTTGCAGGGTATAACAAAACCATTTTTTTTGCCTGCTTCTTAATCCCAGAAAGCACTACTGTCCTCTACTTTTGTCCACGTACATTATCATTTTTGTCTATTATCTGCATCCCCAGAGACCCAATAGTCTTTTCTTCAGTGCAGCTTGATCTGGAGAAGCTGTAAGCTTTGCTGCAGGCAGTGTCTGACAACTGCTTGCCTCTTGGTCAGTGTCAGTTCCCTGGGGGAGGCCAGGCATTCATTTCATTATTAAAGCATGGGAAAAAATCCTATATTCATTTAGATCCGGAATAAATACGTAATATTTGGAACAAAGAGCCCATGTTCCAGTCCAGCTGGCAGTGCTTTTACCATTGCCATTCTTCAAGGCCAGCTCCTGCTTAACTCATGCATTTAAGGTCATTTATTTAAAAATAATGGAATGTGCCGCAAAAGCCTTTTTTTCCTCTGTCAGTCTAAATTTCACCTTCCAGCATCTCTCACTGATCCTCAAGCGCTAAGAGCTTGTGTGGAACAGCACTTTTGTGAAAATACAGATTGTTCAATTACAGTACTTGGGAGGAGAGCAATAACTAAGAACAAACCCAGTGGTGTTTTGTTGGGTTTTTTTTCTAAAACAGGCCCTAGTCTTATTTTGTCATTTAACACTGTGTTCTTATTCAGGTATTAGGTGAGTGCAAATTTAGTCTATAAATTACCTCCTCCATTTCTAGGGTAAAAATGGATGTCAATAAAACTACAGGACATCCAAGTACTTCACATGATTACCCAAGGTAAGATGGTGCCCTTCAAAACTGTTCATGTGCTTTTGCTGCAGTTGTCGGGCATGGCTAGGCTGAGGTGAGGCTCAGAAGAAATGGGCTCTGGACCTTCTGTCTCCTCTGTTTTTTTAAGAAGTAGGCAACCCTGAAAAGATGCAGCATTGTAGAGGACTAAGATGAAATCTTGACCCTGTTGATATTAATGGACATGATAATTTACTTCAACAGGACAAGAGGAATTTCCATGGTAATAATATAGCTAGTATTTCAGTCAGATTGTCTTCTTAGTGGTCTCCAAGGTGAGGCTCCATCCTTCAAAGACTATGCTGAAAGGTTAACTAAAATTAAAGTAAAAGGCACTTCAAGGGTAAAATCAAACATCTGCACATCCTTTGATACCAACTTCCAAAAATTTGGGCTGATATTTGTCTGAAGCAATGGTAGTAACTGAAAGCTAAACATGAATTCTGAGTTACCAAGTCCACAAATTATCCTTACTTTAGATTGTAGGATTATCTTTATCCTTTTCAAAACTTATGTTGAAATGAAACCACACCTCTGACTTTTCCTTTTTTTTAGCTGGTTAATGTGAAGCTGACTTTTTAATTCAGTTTTTTACAGACACCTTGTGAAATAAGCTAATCCTGGTATAGGAAGGTAGGAAGTTTTGCTTACCCTACTGGTTTTTTTGGTAACAGAAGCAGTAATAGGGGGGGAAAAAACCTCATGAAAATATTTACTGATATATTCTTTAAAATTTGTATTTGTGTAACGAAGAATTTTCTTCTGCTTTCAGACATATAAGACAACATTGTCATAAATAGAACCAATAGTAAACACATTGTTAAAAGATTGTAAGAGAATTTTGCTGTCAGTGTACTAAACATTCTCCATCATGTAGGTATCCTCTTTTTCCTAACCATTCTCTTGTAAGCTGAGAAGGGCTGGGGGTTGATGGAAGTGTGGAGAGGTTCAGAAAACACCTTGAGGATCCTTCTGTGGAACCTCCAGTGTCTTTCCTGTTCCTTGCTGCTGTCTTCCACACCACTTGATGGTCTTGAATAGAAATTTTTACTCACAGCAGTAGAAATTTTTCCTTGGGTTTGGAATATGGAAATAGGGTAGTTTTTTAGTGCCCTGAAAAGAGAAAATGGAAAATAATATGTTTTCTGTCATGCTATGTCATAAAGTTAGCAAAGGCTACCCAATCTTTTTTAGTTTGGCTAATGTTGACTAGTTCTAATGATAACAATAGAAATTTTAGTAGCTTTTTACTGGTGTTGCCTTTTAAAAATAGCCACTAATTGAGAGTTTTCTCAGAACTGCAACCACAATGGAAAAAAAAATTATCTCATATTTCCTTCTGGTTGAATTATGTGGACTTGAGATGATTCCAAGTGAGAAACAAGAAAAGTATTTTTTTTAGAGGACATCATTTTACATTGACAATCAATAAACAAAGCTATTATCAAGTCATAAGCAAAGTTTCTATGAGCCACACTTTCAAATATTTCATAGAAAATAAATCCCTCTGACCCTTCAGGGAAACATGAGCCCTAAAACTGCACCCTGCATTTACAGAGGCAATCAAGAAGCTGAAATACGGCTTCATAGTGAAACTTCTAGAAGTCCCCCAAAATTAAGTCCCCATCCTGTTACTTTTGAAATCATCAGTCTGTTACTTAAATGAACTGTGTGATCCTACTTTTTGGCTTTAAAAAAAAAAAAAAAAATTTCTGCTAGACAGGGGCTTTTAATTTTTTTTTTTTGGTTATTTATGATGACATATTCTAAAGATTATCTTGGATCTAATATAGCTGGTCAGTTCAACAGTCCTGCAACAGCAGTGGTGTAATTTCTTTTAAGTTTTCACTTCTCAAAGCCAAGTTCCAAATCCTTTGGAAGACATTCTGCAGGCAGAAACTTCAATCTGTAAAGTGAAGATAACCATTTGGAAGAATTGAGACCAGGCTTGCCATTTCTTCATCATGTACATCTGTTTTCCCTCAATGCACAGACTTCACCCTAATTACTGTTAATAGGAGCTGGTTGTTCAGTCTGAGGAAGTCTGAATTAGTTGCCCTTCATTCAGCAGAGATTAAGATGTTTGTGACTAAATAAAACCCTGCCATTCTGTATGCCTAGCACACAGCACTAATTGGACTGCCACCTTAACAATATTGAAGGGGCATGGAGCAGGAGGAGCAATTTTGTCTTTCTTTTGTATCACATGAAGGTCAAGAAGACTTGCAGCTGCTTTACTCTGGCAGCAGAGTGGCTTCCTTCTTGCTTCTGTCATTCCCATCCCTTTCATCTTCTACTTTCAACAGCAAAACATGGCAAAAATAGCCAAACCAAACAAACCAGGAAAGGAAATTTGGAAAAGAAATATCTCAATGGCCTTAACTCCTATGCATTATGCCCCTGGGGGAAATAAAGCTCATCCCAAAAACGCTCCAACCCTGAAGATAGGTGGTGTTAGACATGGGTTCTTGTTTCTTCCAGCTTAATTTCAGATTTCAGGCACATATATAACTGGGTTACAGCCAGAGGGTGTATTGGCAGAGCTATAATAGCTGTTGGAGTGGACAGCTCTAACAATACATTGCAAATTTGTAGTGCATTCTAAGTCAATCATGTGCCTATATCCTAATTTAAGTCCTTGTTTATTAATTAATATTGATAAATAATATTAGTATTATTGATATTTAAACTTTATTTGGATATTTGTTTCAATCTCACCTTAGCTTTTTTTAGTTTTATTTTTCATTTTATCTTGAATGTCTCATATGTCAGACTACATTCACCAGTTCCTTGCAAAGCCTCCTGAAGACCCACTGTCTCACTGCCAGATCTGAGGACTGTCCTGAAGGTTATTACACATCTCACCAAGTCCCTTATGAGGCACAGTGTCCTGGCAGAGATGGTTGCTGCAAGATTTCCTTGATCCTGACTGGAAGCACCCACTTAAACTGGCCAGGGATGTATAGGTCTGGGTATACTGGGAAGCGGAAAAGAGTCAAGGCACAGGTTTAAGCTGTGTCCATGAGAACCTGTACTGTTTCATAGTATTCTCCCTGCCACATATGGCTTTGGCCCATGAGAACTTTTGTCTTCATACAATGTTGAAATACTTCAGAGACTATGGGATATTCCGTATTTTTATACATATGAACGTTGCTTGCAGTTTCCCTGTTTTGGGTTTGGGGCAGAAGGAGGGCAAGCTACACAGTTATGACCAGTGCAGTTGTTCTGCAGAACAGGTCAGAAAAGGGCTCTTGGAACTGTTCTACTTAATATGGACTTTGTCTGAGGATGGGAATGGGAAAACCAGAGAATGAAGAACTGGGTTGGAAGGTTCTTGAAAGATCATCTTCTTCCAACCTGCAAGAAGGAGGGATCCCATCCAGAAGAGCAGGTTCCTTAAAGCCACCTACAATCTGTCCAGTTTACAACTCTCTAGTCAACTATATATTTCACCAGGGGGACTGAAATGTTACTTACTCTTTCTCTTTTCCATCTACCTTATATCAGCCCAAAGTCACTTGCGGTTTACAGTTCAGTGATCTTTCCATCATCTGCACTTCTCTGCTGGCTGTACCAGCTCAGTGGGACCCAGGCTATGACCAGCTCCAGGCTGTCTTTATTTGTTTCTGGGAGATTTAAAACATAATGTTTTGCTTGGAGCAACATTGCCATAGGGAGCTGTTTTAATATTTTATCTGAAATAAAACCAACCAAAGCATTACTTTGAAATGTAGAAGTTATCATGAGAAAGTCTAAATCAACTGCTCAGTTTATGAGAGATCTTTTTTCATTAGATTTTTTTTTAATAACACCATAATATTGGGTTTTTCAATTGTGTATATACATTTAATTCAAATGTCCAAATAAAAGTATTTCTCACTAAATGAAAATATGAATCTGTGCTGCACAGTAAACAAATGCAAGAATATGATCTGAAGTTATCACACATATGCTAATGATGCATAGGCGCATTGTGTGCATTACTGTATTCAGGTGACTGAGTCTTGCCTAAATTTGGCTGGAATCTTATTGTTCTTATTTTGTTTCCCTTCAGAATTATTAAACTTTGTGATTTAGGCTGTGATATCTGGAAAAGAAGCAAATACACAATGTGCCTGCAATTTTGACACCCATGTCTAATCCCTGGAGCTGGCATCTGCTGTAAGAAACACTGTGGAGAAAAGGGCAGTGTTGGAATGTCATTATTCTGTAACCATTTTTGTAGTACCTGACCAAATTCTTCAAGTAGTCAGTGACCTTATGGAAAAATATTGTAATTCAGAGAAGGCATTATAGGCTATGTTTGGTCAACATTGCTTATTCTGAGTGAAACATTTTCAAGGCCCAGGTGACTGTGGACATCAGAGGTCCAGCCCTCACTCTTAATCAGACCAAAACATTTAGGAGACTCTTATCCTCTCCTCTGCCCTGGTTTTCACATGAAGAAGTTCCCAGTAAATAGTCTGGAAGGAACTGGAGGTGCAAACTCCACTCAGGACTGTGATGTGGTCACTTTGAGGAGGCCAGAGAACATACATTCCCAACACTTCAAATAAATGTAATCTTTCAACTCATCTAGAAAGTCAGTATCCTTATTACTGCATGATTTTACATTGTTTTTCCTCTTCTGGCACATTTTTAAGTAGAGATAGTCACACATATGGTAATGACTATGAGGACATATTATTTTAGGTCATTTGTGTTAGAAAGGACCAACAAGTACTGAGTAACACCTGAAAGAAGTAGGATCTAAAGACAATCTGAAGAATGATCCAGTCAGCACATAGGTCTTACCTGTCCTTCTGAGTTCATGCTCTGGGTTTTGTCACAAAAGTAGGAAATTTCTGCCTGGTCTACTTCTATCAGCTGCCAATCCCCTAAGCTGCTAAAGGCTAACCCACCTGCTTCACGTTCCTTCTCACCAGCTAGCTGTACAAAACACCACTAGGAAAATAATGTTTTCATGCTACAGAAACCAGCAAACCAGAAGCAAAGCAAGGCACAGCTGCTGCCTTGAGAAGCCTCAACCTGAACTCCAGGCTGAGCACTCAGCCACAGGCTGCAGAGCAAAGCAGAAGCAACAAAAGTGAATTGCTCAAGGGAGTGCAAAAGTTTGAACATGAGGCAAATGAAGCATGAAAAATAAAGCAGTGAACCAAACAATTATTCACCACTACAAGAAAATCCATTAAAGAAAAACAAAGCCATTTACAATAGCACAGCTGAGGGAGGTAGAGATGAAAGCATGGAAGACAATCCCCGCTGAAAAGCTATCCTGAAATTCTTGAAGTAAGGAAGAAAAGTAGAAGAGGAATGGAGAAGGAGAAAGGGATGGGGGAAGGTAAAATATCAAAATGCAAATTAGCAGGCTTCATTAGTGGACTCATTCCAAAACATGCAAGGAAAAGACTAAACAAGAGCTACTGCCTTTCTGGGCATGGTGCCACCTCATCACATGCAAGGAATCTCAGATGACTGAGGTAGAATAGCAAATGCTCATGAAAATGGTAAAATGAATGGTGAAAAAAGGGTTTTTTCCCCTCTAATCTTATTCAAGATACTGTACATTCATTATTGCTGTGTAGTTCTGTGATGGTTTCACTAACAATAAATGTAATTGAGGTCAGTTTGCTCTGGTGCTCTGTTACTAAGTAAAATTTTGAATTCTGCCAAATAGCTTTTCTGAAAAGAAGCTGCTGTCTAATGCATCACAGCAGCCCCACTGAAGATAGTTATAGCACATGGAGTTTTCCATAACTGTCTCCTGTTGAGCACCATTATTGACAGATTAAGTCTTAAAGACTTTTTTTTCCCCATACATAATACTCACACATAAAAAGATGATTGGGGCAATCCAGTCACCATTCCATGTACCATCTATCAGGGTGCAAAATTCAGGGAAGTGTATAGAGTGACACCAAAATCATGTATGTAGCACATTCTGGGATGTCACATTGTGCAGAAAAAAATGGGCAAGGGAAACAAACTGTAAGCCTTGGATATACACAGTATCACCAGTCTAGAACACAAAATTGATCTAGTATCCATTATGTATAAGCATGAGATTGCTCGAAATTCCAAGAGGTCTACACTTTCTGTCTATTATATTTATTGAATCCTTTTGATTTCCAAACACACAATTATAATTTGAAAATTTGCTGTCTGACTAGGAGAGAAAAAAATATTTTCTCTATGTCCTAAATGGTAACTAAAGCACAACCATGTGGATCCAGGAGCTGAGGCTTTTTCTATAATCCCAGGTAGTGTGGGGTCACCCTACTTGCAAAAAAATGTCAAGAGTAAACAACTTATAGGCTACTGTGTTTGGAACCTGGATATTTATCCCTATTGCAGAACAGTGCTGGAGGGTTAACAGCAGGGATTCCTTCTGCTTGCAGCTTACTATATCTAAAAAGGGTAAGGACTGGATTTAAATACATTATGGGAGATTTAGATGTGAAAAGTATGGTTTGGATTCTTTTTCCCCAAGAAAGATTCCATTTTCTAAAATTTGGGAAAGGACAGATTGTGTAAATAGCATTAGGCTAGGCTGTTTGCAAGGGTTAAATACTACCAGTTGCTATGAATGTTAGCCTAAAATTAATGCACAAGAAAGATTAATCCATATTTGGAGTCATCTACCAGTTAAAAAGTAATTTAAAATTTTATTTGAACATAGAACTTCACCACCTCCCTACTAACAGAGGCACCACAACTTCTCTAAAACATTCAAATCCAGCTAAGGAAACAGATTAGAGATATCTGAAATGCATTAGGCACTCAGACATCTTAACATCTTTATAAAAACAGAGGGTTTAACTTTTGCCATTACTAATTCCATTCTACTCAGACTCCTTTTTTTAATTCTCTTTAGATGCCACATGTGCTGCTTTTATTCCAGATGCTGCTTCTGCAAGCGCTATCAGCCTCTTTCTCTCATGTACTTCCAGTGTTCATCTTTTTCATGTTAGGAAACATGGTCAGTGTTGCTGACCACAGGCAAATTCTGTAGCATACCTATGTGACATATCTTTTTTAGGATTCATTGTCGTATTTGGCTCCAAATTGCTGACACAGTCACTGAAGCATCCCTGGAGCAGACAAGAGCGCAAAAAGTGACATGGTGGATGAGACACATGGTCCATCTAGCACAGCATCCTATTTACAGCAGAGCAAAGCCAGTCTGCTTCCAAGGAAGTGTCTGTGTGTACTGTCTTCAGAGGAGCCTTTGACTAACTGAATGCAACCTCATTCAAGTATATTTTAACTTGGATGCAAGAGACTTCACTACCTCATTCTTTTTTGTGGTGTTAATTTAAATATTTCTTAGAATCATAAATATATAAAAAGCAGAGGAAAAAAATTCAAAGCTGGTTCAGGAGGCCATTAAACATGTGTCACCTGCCAGCATACCCTACAGGTGACCCCACTGGGCTCTGATCCTTCAGCAGTCCTGTGAAGAATAAGCCTGCTTTGTCTTCTCTCTAATTGTATTAGAAGTAGGGGAAAAAAAGGAAAGATCAGTATCAAGAAGATGAGGTTTTAGAGCTGCTAGTGATGAAATAATTTTTCTCTTAGACTGCAGAAAGTGGACAAACTTTATCAAGGTTGGAAATAGCAGGTGCTGCCAGACAGGCTTCAGCATCTTCAGCCCACACCGAGCAAAGCTGCTGGGTTCAAGCTGCTGGTGGTGCTGTCCTAGCAGGGATGCTTCATGCATTTAAGTCAGAATCTCCCTTAAAATGCAGCCTTTTAGAGTACATATACCCTGCTTTTCTGCTACTTCTTTTCAATACTGTTTATTTTGTAGGGGGAAAAAAAAAAAAAAAGGAGTGTATTCACCCAGTTTTGTTTCCAAAACTACTTGAGGATAAAAGTCACCATGAATGATGGAAAACTGCATTACATACTTGATATCTTTCTTATTAGAAAAATGATGTTAACACTCAGATAATTACATCTACTTATAAAGATTTAGCTACGTCCTACAGTTACTAGCAATTTCTAGAATTTAGCTCACTAGGGAAATATGAATAGCTACATATAGTCAAGGTTTCAATTACTCTTATGTTTGCATACAGGACTGCCCTCATTACTGTATCTGTAGGTGTTCTTACCTGATGACACTTCCTAATATGTACAATAAATAGAAATATTTACACAAGACATAATGCTTACTTAACACATTTGGATTCCAAAATTAATTTATGCATATGATATTGATCATGAAATATTGTTTAGTTTTTCAACCGTATTAAGAAGACACAAGTCAAACTTCTTATTATTTTTAAGGTAAAAATCTATTCACTTTACTAAAGTTCAGCATATTTGCATTATTATTGATTTATTTTGAGTCACAGCCCCATGGACTATTTAGGAATGAGGTTCAATATTTATTCCAACGGCATTTCATTGGTTGATTTTTATTGAACTACTGAATGATGTTACATTCTCTCATATGTCCTTAGAGACAGTGCATTAGGAATATCACATTAATTTCTAAACTTGAAAGTATTTGCACATTATGCACCACAAGAAAAAGGAACCCATGAGACCAATCATTTGTATACAGCCCTTTGAAATATTGATCATTTTGAATACAGTAGTGGAATTTTTTTATTTTTTATTTTTAGAAATTATGATGTAAGAAAACCCACTGCATATTAATGAATTGCAAGGTTGTACAGAATTGCCTGGGCTGACTGTCTTGCCCCAAAAAACCAACATCTACTACAAGAGGAACTCCAGCACCTGCAGCTGAAGGAACCCAGATTGTGAGCAGTTCAAGGCTAATACAATAGAGCTTGCTCTGCCCTTCTCTGCCAAGGCCAAGTAGGAGGTATTTCTGATTGGAAAACCAAGTAACCATCTCAGTGTGCTGCTGAGGGGTCTGCCTGCACTTGGCTGCATGAGTTGTGGCCTCATGTGCGACTAGAGAGCATCGCAATTTGCTTGGCTTTTGGTTAAGTATTTGCTTGATCAAGCATCTGGGGGGCTTGTATATCCTTATTACCATCTTCTAAATCCAGAGCTGGGCACAAAAGTACCCATGCTGATGCTTGCTGTATTGCATCAGCATTTACAGCAAATGAAGTGTGAAGGAGGAGACTGTGAAAAGGACACAGAGTGTTTTGTGGATCAGCAAAGACCAGGTGTCACTGAGCTGGGAGGGGTTTCAGAACTCTGCTAGAGATCAAAGAAGAAGGAGTGTAGAGTGTCTCAGAATTTCCTTTTCTCTCCCATATAATTTTGCTCTATTTCTTCTCTACTTCTTGAAAAGAAATTGTTTTCTCAGATTCAAGACCCTCATATTCAGGCCAATACAGCCACAGAGGATTTCAGACATAGAATTCAGAAAGGAAAACCAGGAAATTCTCCTACACTTCACTCATATAATCTTGGCAATGCAACTTCCAAGTCATTCTTTTCTCATTGAATAAGGAAATTCAACTCCAATAAATATATCCCTACAGACTGCTGTGTTTTTAAAGGACATCTGCCTCCTTGTCTGCTCCCAAGCTGAGAACCACCTTCATTTCAGTTCAGCAGCTGATGTCTCCAGAGCTCTCCCATGAAAAACTGCTGTAGCAGAGAAAAACTTTATCCCTTTACACAGCTCCTTCCTTATCCTGTTCTGCCAAAGGACCACAAAGATAAGGTGAAAGAACATACACTCTAGTGGCATTCAGAACTTATTAGTGTGTATCTAAGGGTTGCTATATCTAATTTTTTTTAATTGCCTAAAAGCTTTTAAAGACTCTGAAAGGGATTTTCCTGTCTTTTTCACATAGGTGCTCTCTTCTCCTGCCTCTCCAGGAGTCTGGAGGAAAGCTCCCTTTCTGTGTTCCCAACAAATACGGCTTCCTTTTCAACACAGTAAAAGTACAAAGTCTCAGCACCTAAAATCCAATCCTTTTATCAAATTCATTTCACATATTCAAGAGGGTTGAAAGAGGTTAAGGTTTTTCTTCATAGTTGAGAGAAAACTTTTTATCTTATAGGTTATCATATATTTAATCAAAGTCAATTTATCCAGTTAATCAAGGTGTGAAAAAAACTCCAGAACAACAAACCAAAAATTGAAACAAATTAAAGTAGATTTGAAACAGAACAGCAACTCACAGAATCATTTCAGTTGGAAAAGACCTCTAAGACCATGGAGTCCAACTGTTAACTGTTAACTCATATTTAAAAACACTTCCCTCACAATGAGGGACTAAGTAACCCCCAGAAATTTTAATCAAGATAACTTGTCACCGGAGAGCAAATCAGAAGTACTGAAATCGGGAGCTAAAAGTGGTCAGCTCGTTCCTTAGCAGAATAAAAATCAACATTTTCCATTATCCAAAAAAAGAAAGATGAGTTCATAGCACTAGCTCTAGCAGGAAGCTTGATACAATAACCTTAACACTGGGGAATCCCAGTGAATGCATGCAAACACAGCCACCTCAAGAACCTTCTGAATTTATGGAAGATGAGAGAAGCATAAGGTCTGATGTCTGACTTCCTGGAGTCATAGGCAAGTTTGTAAAGGTGAATTTTCTTCTGTATCTCCTTGAGAAAGGAAGGAGGTGTGGGGGGTTGTAGGTGAGACAGAGCACAAAGACTGTTCCCTGTTCTCTCTTCAGTAAATTAAGTATGTGCAGGTTTGGCTTGCTTTAGTTGTTTGAGCTTATGCTGAAGCTGATGGCATTTATTGTGCCTGAAGAGGTATTTAGCCTGTTATAAACAACAGCCTGGTTGAAAAACCTCAGTTCATCCCCATATTGGGGACTGATTGGTGGCAGGGACTATCTGTTAGCCATAGTCAGAGGCAAACCAGCCAGTCCATCCTTTCTGCAGCATGTGCTACAGTCAGTCACTGTGAGTCTGACCTCACATTTGTCTTTCTTAGAGGACCACAGAGCTGAAAGTTATCTGCACTTGGGTTTGCCATTTGAAACAAAGCCAAAACTGAGGCAGCAAAATCTAATCTTTCAAACATGACCTTATTCCACTCCTGTAGTTCAAAGGGTTTAAAATTAAAGCTCTCCATTTGGATCACCTTTACTCGAAAGTAATTTTCATTCTTCTCTGGAGTTCACTGCCCTTAATAATTCAGACTAGCTAGCAATCCCACAAAAAACAGTCTCGTAAGTTTAATCCATGCTGCTCCCTTTCTTAGCAAAAACCTGCTACTAAAAAATTTTTATTCACTTGGTCCTGGATTTTCAGAGGCATTTCAATATCTAGCTAGCCAGCATTCCAGTGCCATTCTGGTACTTAAATCACCTTTTCAGGTCTCTAGTGTTTCTCCAGTTGAGTCTTGCATAGTTTTCTGTATGGGTGTGTTGCTTTGCTAAAGATGAAAATACTACCTGTATCATCTCTAGATGCATAGATTCTGTAACCTGTAAATGTCTAGACCCATAGATCCGAGAATCAATTCTAAATAGTTTTCTAATTTTTATCCTAAATATCCTGAAAACTTTTGTTTTTACCAAGTGTACCTATCCTAAATAAAATATTTAAAAGAAAATCTATTAATCTTCATTGCTTGCAAACTCCTGAGCTACCACAGCACTACACCTAGAGCCTTTAAACTGAGTTGGAAAGCAAGAGCTGGCAAGAACAATTCTCAGCCCTGTTAATCATCAGAATCAGCTAGTTCACCAAAATCAACCTGCATTATTTTAACCAATCTCCAATAGGCTTTGAAGGGCAGGCAGACCAAACAGAGGGCATCTGCCAGATTTTTTCCACTTGTCTAGCCACTTGCAGCAATAGAAGCTCAGTGCCTGTGTCTGGTGAGCTTGTACACTGGGGTCCCAAATTCTTTCACTAAGGATGCCATGGTGTCTGGGTCTCTGCATTCACAGCCATTCCCTGTGGTAATACTGGAGGATCTGGGGAGCCTTGAGACCTGGCATCTCAGTACTGAACCCCTCCTGTCCCCTGCTGAGTTGACAGGAGCAGGATGGGGGGGGTGAGATTGCCTTTTGTCCACCCATGGTTCTGCTGGTTGGACACTGAAGGCAGTGGTGCCACACAGTTTACAACAGAAGCTTCTGGGTTGCCTGACTTTATTTCACTTATACAGATGAGATCCCAGTGCACATGTTTTAATTTGAAAATGACACTTTCCTGTCTTTCCAGAAGGAAATATCTTGGCAATTCTAGTCTGAGAACAGTTCTGAATTTTCATGTATTATTCTACTTCCAGACAATAAAACTGCCTCTCAGCCACCTTCACTTGTGACTTTTTTGAAGTTCACCCTTCAGTTCTGCTTGATATCATAATACCATTAGTGCTAATGAGCTCTCCAGCAAACATTGCATTGTTGCTCCCTTACCTACTCACTCTGGGAGAAATAATGGAGAGAAGATGCTCTGGCTATTAACTCAGAGCCCTGCATTCACTTACATTTTTACTTTAACTGTCTCTATTCACTGTAAATTCCTTTCACACTCTATGGTGTCAAGAAGACATTATCAGTTTTTCACTGTTCTCAGTTTCTCAGGTGCCTATCACTGCATGTGTTGTAAAATCAGCATCTGTGTATGCATGTGGCCAGGTTTACCAGCTGTTTTTACAGGATAAGCTGTGATATATATTCTGTATGTGAAATCAGATTAAACCTCAAATCCATCAAGCATTTTATTTTAAAGAAAGGCAATGATACCATTTGCATCAAACATATTTCTTTATTAACAGTTTAACAGCATGCACCCCAGCTCCAAATTTTCTGTATCTGGGATTACAATTAATTTTTTCACTCTAAGAGGAACACTCATTCATTTTGTATTATGCCTGCTATATATAATACTATGCTACTACACAAAACTGCTACTGCCTGCAGCTCTCCAGCTGTCAGGGGAAAAGAACCATTCTGGCAGGGCAGTCTGTCTTGGACAGACCACCCTGGAGTCTTGCGTTAGTAACAGACTTTGCAGAAGACTCCTAACTTTCAGATCTCTGGTCATATTTGAGGAAGAACAGTCAAATGGTAATGTTTGTCCTCTGGTGAAGATCCCATGGAAATCCAAGAAATGCCCCTCCACAAAAGTGCTATCAATATTTGTTGTCTCCACCGGTGCTAGAAAGAATGTTGCCAAAGAAGAATTTGGGCTCCCAAACTCCTGCCCTAAGTGGAAAGCAAAAGGCAAGCCCTCCATAAAACCAGCAGATGGTAAGAGGGATTTAATAATGAGTGGTGTCACCAGCAGCGGTTGCAGCTCAGCGGCCGCCGCAGCATCATTAAGTGTTTGCTGTGGAGCAGTCGGTGTGGGGGTGAACCCCTCTGAAAGGAGTCGTCAGATCCCTGCAGGCCAGACTCTGAGCCTTCTACTGCTGAGCCCCAACCAAAGCCCCCACAGGATAGGGCTTGCAATATTTTCTCCCTCCCCTTTGAGCTCCCTGGCTACATATAGATAGATATACATATAGACTGTTGTTCCAGGGTTTCTGTAACCTGACAGAATTCAACAGTGTGTGGGGTTGTAAACCCTAACCTGGCAAGTGTGGAAGACAAAGATGCTGGGATTTGGGGGTAAGAGTGCAATGGTAATTTCAACACATGGAAGAGCAGAGAAGAAAATCAATGCATCTAAATGGGGAAAGGAAAACTTGAAGAAAGAGGAATAATTCCCCAGCCTCTGTGCAGATATGAGTAACACAGAAGAACAGGACTGAAGCATAAAGCCTAAAAGATTTACTAGCTCGAGTTCTGTCAAGATTGTTCCCTTAGGCTTTCTCTCTATAGCTAGTAAAATGGCATCAGCAAAGGAAAGGACAAAACACTTCAAGACATATTTTGCTATCTACAGCCTTCCTTTCTTATCTTCTTAAGCTGCACAGGACAAGTGAACAGTTATATCTTAATAGGATTTAGGCTGTAAGATTTCAAGTCATCTGTTCTTTCTCTAATTCATACTGAATGGTCAGTTCCTGACAATGGTGTATGTAAGATTTTCACAAGTCCTCCGCATTAGGTTAATTCCTCTCTTGTTCAATTAATTGGAAAGATCAGTGCTAAAAATTAGGAGTTATGCAAACTGCTTGTACCAGGGATCATTATGGAGCCCGGTGTGAAGGATAGGTCACACTGTCTCTGTTTCAGTAACTTTCTTTCTCTAAAAGGTCTGAAACATATTCTGACACAGCATGCAGAGCTACATCTGACCCCTAAGGGTATAGCTAAATCCATGTTTCATGGCATCTGGACTGGCATAGGTAACTCCATTGTATTTTCTATATACATTGACAGCAAGATATTACAGAAAAATTGGGGAAGTTGATCTGGGAGCTTCAGGAGAAGACAAGGAATCTTGGGGACAAGTCACATGTAATCCAAGTTGCTGCAGACAGCAGGACTTCTGACAGAGCTGTGGTTGCTGGTGTCAGGCTAAATTCCAGACCCACCATTGGGTGAACTCACCAGTGTTCACTGTTTCCACAACTGACAGCCCTTTGCACCTGAAACAGACTGTTTGTCCCTGGGATCCAGTGGATTCAGTCAGAAGACCTGACAGACTCTGGTGGGCTTATTTAGCCCATTTTCTTCCCTCAGGAAGCAAAAGAAGGAACTTTTTGCTTTGTTCTCCTCCTATTTTTCAAGTTATATCCAGACTCAGGAGCTTGGAAGCTCTCATGTCACCTCTGGTTTAGAAACAATTTAGTAGGCAAATCCTGCAAGCCCCAGGAGCATTGCCTTGCCTATGGATGCTATCACAGTGAGCCTACAGCACCAAATCACTTAAAAAACATGATTGTTTCAAAAGCAGAAGCAGTGAAATATGCAGTCCTGGGGCCACTGGAAGGGGTTATATGCCCCAAAAGAGAAAGCTGCGGATAGGCCAAATTGAATTACTGTGGCTGAACATTGAATTTTTATTTACATCTGTTTTCTTCTCTTGTAGTTAGTTGTTCAGTTTTCCTGGTCAGTTTTTGTTGCCATGAAAGCTTAGAGTGGTGCCAGAATTTGATTCTGTACCCTTACTCTGACTATACTGATCTGCCCAGGGGCATGGATACACACATGCATTGGCAAGTAAAAATCCTCACTTCTGCACATAGACATCAAGCAATATAGGAAAACCTGCTGATTTTGAGATTGAAATCCCTGCTCAATAAAAATGAATGCCAGGGCTGGTCTGTTTGAAAGGCTCCAGACCAGAGGGACTAATAGTGTTAAACTTGAAGGGGGATGTGAACATATAGTGCAAGGCCCCCTCAACCAGAGCCCTACCACGGAGGAAATGAACCCAAAGTGACCACCTGTACCCTTCACAACCAGAGAAGAATGTGCAATATGCTCTATAATTACCTGGAAACAGAATGTTTGGGCAAAAATCTTCCAAAAACATCTGATAGATCCAAGTTTCAAACATTTGTCTATTTTTGCTGTTTGTGTGCACTCAGTCAGAGGTGAATAGTCTAAATTTAGGGCTGGAGGGCAATTTACACAGACAGGCTCTGGTTGTCTGCTGCTCTGTCCCTTCTTTGAGAGGTTCCCTTAGCAAATCCAGGATCTTCTTCTGTTTATAGTATGTCAAAAGTTAACAATCTACTCATAAACGCTTTAGAGAAGAAGCCATTTATAAAAAATTATTCATATCTGTGCCTGTGGCCTTTTTCCCTGCATAAATATGACACCTCACCAGTCAGGTGGAAGAGTACTGCAAGAGGGAATTCTTTCACCCTGTGTTTTCTAAAAAATGCCATTGTTTTTTGTGATGGCTTCCTTAATATTTCATTTTCTGGGCCTGTCCTTTCATCATGAAATCACTTAAGGACTGCTAAGAAAAAGAAATACCTCTTTTAGCCTGTCTTCCTATAAAGTGAAACTTAAGATGTCCTAGTCCTATTATCTCTCTGTCCTTTGCCCTCCTTAAGAATGTAGAAACCCTTGACTAGTTTCAAGTCAATTTAAAAGACAGGTAGAAGTCTAAAATATATTTATGTTCTCACAAGCTTTGTGAAAGTCAGCAGCTGAGAAAAAGCAAGACATAAAAATTAGTGCTGAAGGAAAAGTTGCAAATTCGTAACACTAGCTACTAAGAGCAGATTCAAAAAGAGACATATGAAAAGGGAAAGCTGCAGTGAGAGCTAACATCCTCCCCCACAAAGGATAATTTAGTTGTACAAGCCCCTTGTTTAATACTTAATTTTAGTTTAATATTGATGAAAATAACTCTAAGAGTGAGAAATAGTCTGGCTACTCATGATGGGTCCTAAGTGCAAGGCTTACACTGATATTTTATGGAAGTAAATTGAATAACATGGGACACCAAATTGACCCAAAGCAGGAAGGGATTTTCAGTGCTCTGCATGCAACCAGGAGCTGTGCAAGAAAGGAAGGGGAAAAATGGCTCCTCACCACTGCGCTGCTGTTACTTGAGTGCACCTTACCCACAGACCCTCTGCACTACCCCAGCTCTAAGGCTCCAAGTGCATCCAAGAAGCACTACGATGGCCATTCTCATTCCAGCACATTGGACAGCCACTGCAGTGAGCAGGAGGACCTGTCCTTAGTGCATACACAATGCTATATAGTTCTAAAGATAAACCCACCCCAGACAGTTTGGCCCCAGCAGAAAACAACAGAGACATAAGCTGCCCGCTGTGGCCCTAACCTACTGCAGCAGCACAATAGGCTTGTGCAGCCCCATCCATCTCTGTCCTGGGTGGACATCTGCATTGAGCAACTGAAGGAGTTCACTGGGGGATCTGGCAGAGCTCTAGGCAGTGATCTGAGGAACCACTGGTCATTCAATGAAGTGCCTTGTTTTAGCTGCTATAATGGATTTTATGACTTCATCTGCCCCTAATTCTCCCCCCTCCACCTCACCCCCGGTCTTTCCTTGAAGCATAGTGAGTCAGCAATGCCTCCCTGACCCAGCTGAGATGAAGCAGAGCAAGTGACCTTGGATATGCTGATACCAGCAGGAAGAATAATCATCAGCGTCATAGCTCAAGGGCATCCAGATCCCAGTATGTGACTCAAATGCAGAAATCAGACACACTTAAAACAATATCTTTCTTGTGAACTTTGTCTCCTTCTGTGGCTTTTGACTGCTTTTGTACTTTATTTTAAGGGCTGGTTCTTGCTCACACCATTGAATCATCCGTATGTTTTCATGCTGAGTGATTCTAATATAGTTGTGTTCTATACTGCTCATGCTCCAGGATCACTTTTCTCCACCCAGCAAAAGATGCTGTGATTTTATTCCCACTTTTCGACCTTGGGTGGATGCATCAGATGTCTGTTCAAAAACATTTTGCAGGAATCCAAACCATGATGTTTTTTTCATGCTGTGCAGTCCTTGGTTGTGTTTGAAGAGCAGAGTCTAATGCCACTGAGAAATATAGTCATCTAACTGCCTTTTTAAGATGTGAAATCTGAAAAATACCTCTCAGTTGCCTAGCACCTATGTTTCTGCCAAGGACGCTTACTGCTGCTAGACATGGAGAGCTACCTGATTTAGAGGGTGACAAACAGATCCCAGAAAAGACCTGAGTACTGCAGTGACTAGGGCTGCAGTGCCAAAAGCTTAGGTACTTACCTCAAGTGCAGAATGTACAGAGGTGAGTTAAATACATACCCAGAAATCCTGAAAAATAATTGTGGGAGCATTCAGTTCTAAATCTCCTGAGTCATATCCAAGCCATAACAGTCAATGGTAATAGTAATGCTTGCTTGATAAGAATCCTCAGATCTGGTCTTACAGCTGACAAAGGAAGAGCCAGAGCTGGTGGAAGCCCTTCTTACCCAAGTGGTTTAGAATATAATGGGTTAGTAAGATACTGGGATATCATGGGTCTAAGGACACTTCTTATCAACTCTCTCCTTGGTCTCCAGATATCTGATGTCTCCTTTCTCCTGAGCAAATGCTCTCATCATCAGATTATATAACACATTCGTGAATGGGACTCTGTCTTTCAGTTGAAGTTCTACCAATCTGAACAGCATTAATAAATAGTCTTTGTGCTGGAACTGGAGTCAGTGGAAATACTTCACAGTCTAGAGGTTAGAGCACTCAGTTGGGAAGGAGAAGTCCTAGATGTGTGGCCCTGCTCCAGTGAACATTAACATATTGTATACAAACTACACCACTGTTGCCAAGGAAAAAGGAGAAAGCATCACTTTCTGGGCAGACTACACCCTGCCAATTTGACCGAGTACTTATAGATATCAGGGACACTGATTTCAGAAGATCAAGTTCAAATCGCCTCCTCAGGCAGGATTTGAACTTCAGGCATTCTAACCTCTTCAGACCTCTTCAGATAAGCAACAAAATGCTTACCAATTGCTGAAAGAAATGGCTTTTGCTGCTGTTATGTCTTGGTTACTTACCCTGCAGCTACCTAGGGTCAGTCAGGGTGCCACAATCTCCCTAGGCTTTTTCTTAAGTTCAGCATTGTGCAGAAACATTTTCCACTTACATTTGGTCAGACTCCAAATACTATTTTCTGAGGGTTGTAATCAGTTCCCAGAATCCTTTCTGTGGTGCATAAGCTACTCCTTATCATCAGCCAATGATTCACTAGCACATGTGAAAACAACAGCATTAACAATAATAGCAAGTTAACATAGTCTATTCAAATTTTCATCCAGAGAAATGAGTCACAAAATCCATGCTAAATTTATACTAGTGGAAGTAGTGAATTTCAGAAATATTTGTTAATTAACACACCACAAATAATTAGGTTTTATTCATTAGTTAGCACATGGAAATTTCAAGAATTTATCCTTATGAGTTGAAAAACATTCAATGGATGTCAACCAGCAGAATGGATGCAGCATTCTAACCAGATTAAAGTGATTAAACACAGGAAAAAGAATTTGTCCCTGTGTATGAATTGAAGCAAGAGGCTGAATGAGCAGTCCTCCTCTTCCTGTGAACATGTCCAGGGAAAATGCTATCATTTCAGTTAAGGCAAAAGTAGTACCTGCAGCAGCACAGCAAAACTGTTGTTGTTGTTGTTGTTGTTGTTGTTGTTGTTGTTGTTGTTGTTGTTGTTGTTGTTGTTGTTGTTGTTGTTAAATGTCCTGAGTGAGGTGTTTGCCCAGCCAGCAGCTCAGCAAAGCTGAAGGAGACAGAAGAATTACCGGTTTAGTTGTTATTTAGAGTTGTTGGAAGTCATAAGTCACCTCCACATAGTAAAAATAGAGGTGAGGTCCTGCACATAACACATCAGTGGAGGGAGACAGCAAGTCTTCTCTGACTTAACAAGGCCAGTTTATAGGGGTATTCCTTGCCAGAGTTGATCAGCACACCAGTGAAGGAGCATTATGACTGAAAATGGTTATTCAGCAAGAAGAAGGTTTGGTTTTCTACTGCAGTTATTGAAGTACAGTTGATAAACTCACATGTGGGATGCATTGCCTATCAAAACATATAGTTCAGTAGCAATGTTTGGAAGCAAAAACATGGTGGAAAAACATAGCCAGTAATAGCAAGATGTTCCTTCATGAAAGGCCTGTAACACTTTCTTGAGTGACTAGAGAAGGGCATCTGAGGAAAAACCCCTGAGTCTTCATAAAACCCAAAAAACCACCTAAGTATAAAATATGCAGGACAACATCAAAAGAGCATCCACAGGGGGGTCACCCAGTGCAGGGGACTCAGTGTTTGTGAATGGGTAAGACTTAACCCATGTATCATGAAGTGACTTACGCTTTCCCATATTTTCTACCTATTATGAACACCTATCTCCCAGAGATAGCCCTAATTTCTGAAAATATTGAATGTTGTACAATTGTGCAATCCCCCTCCCGTATGTGTGGCCCTAATTCCCATTAACTCAGTGCAAACATTAATACAAAAATTCCAGGTTTGGAAAGTGCTGCACAAGATGAGTAATGAGTATCTGTAGCATTTTATAAACTCAAGGATTAAGACACCAGATTAGAAGGCCTCTTTCCCACTAACCTTCATAATTCATGTGAAACTTTCCACAGGTACCTGGATACTGCAATTTCCCTTTTTTGATGTTTTGTATTAAGAATTTGTACACTCTAAGGGTTTGCATTTTTAAATGCCAAGGCTTACCCCAAAAACTATATGAGCAGTTATAAATATTTTCAGAGGAATATATCCTGTGTTAGGATTGGGCGAGATGTCTCCACTACTTTCTTGTAGGAAGCTATCTATTTGATAAATCAGTTATTCTGGATGCTGAACATGACCTCTTACATGAATCTCTAGGCATATTGGGGTTTTTCCTCTTTTAATTCTCATATGCTGCCATATTTGCTTGTCCTTTTAAATGTCTTTCTGACTGAAATACTGAATAATCTAGAATTACATCACACTTGCCATTTCTTCCTTCTTAGGTTTTGTAGTTTTGAAAATGGCATTTCAAACACTGTTCAGGATACAAAAAAATTAAATTTAGAGATTGCTTTTCTCCTTTTTCTGCTACAGTGGAGAATGTTCATTCTTTTTTGAAATGGATCAGAAGTCTAATACTGTTTTGTCTCAAACATGCTCTCCAGATACATGGTGAGCCCTGAGAAGAAGACATGGTCCTGGATGACTTACATTTCAGAAGCGTTTGTTGATTTGGGGGTTGCTGTTATTTCTCTTATGGACTTTCTTCACTGATAGCAACCCTTACAGCTCACCTTGCTGGGGCCCAGCGAGTTGGTCCCTTGTGCTGTGCACCTCGTAGACTGTCAGCCAGGGGACAGTTCAATAACTACCTTGTGTTTCAACTTCATGGAGAGCTCAGACTCTCAGGGACAAGAGGTTAATTGGAACAGATGTTATTTCAGAAATTGCGTGACGCCCAGAAATCACATCTTTGTCTCCCCAAGTCTTTTCAGTGGTGTTGGTCTGCACAATCTCTTGTTTTTCTCACACTGGGCTCCCTTTCATCTTTTGAATCACTCCAAACAATGGTAATCTTTACAAATACAAGCTTTCCTCTTTATATCAGGCATTCTTCCCTCTAGGGATGCAAGCAATCTGAGCTGAAGCAAGAAGTAATAAGGCCATTTTTAGAAGATGTGTGTTTCCTCCTTTATAGCTTTAGCAGAGGCTGTGTCTAGCTTATATGTTGCTGATGTGTTTGTGCTCTCTGCTGGTTTTGACCTCTTTCTTTGAAAGATGCTTATATAACTTCAAGGAGGTATCAGATTTACTTTAAGTGTCCCCAAAAGGATTGATGTAAAAACTTTTTTACTTCAGACCATTCTGCTTCTCTTAGAATGGGAAACAAATAGAGACCCTCATATCTTTGAAAATCTCCTCTTAGCTGGTTTGAAAGGATGCAGCAGAAGCACCTCTGAGATTACATGCACAATTATGTCCCAGTACTACTTCTGTTAGTGGGAATGAGCAAAAAAATGTTAAGGGATCCCCCTCCTCCCAGTGAATCACGTCCCTGAGCTCATTATTATGAACAGCAGATAGAGAGGTAAGAGATGGAAACTAAATCTGAAATCATAAACTCATTAAGAGACATCAATGGCCATCTCCCACATGGCCATGAATGTGGGCCATTAGGTATTTCTGAATAACTGTTGAGGTCTGAAGTGTACCATAGGGAAAACAAACATTTCTTGACTGAATATTCCTTCTCAGAAGCTCCATGGTGAGGTTGAAGTTACATTAAGTAGTAGCTGTAAGCAAAGGAATAGAGTTAAGATATATTTGTGGTCTATCCCTCTTAGGATAAGGCTGAGCCACTGGCCAAACCATCCATTACTGGCAGTAAAGTGCTATTATTGTAGTGCATGTCTTGTGTGACCTCTTCCATGCCTATGGGCATGGATTGAGCTTTGGATTTATATGTCACTGAAAAGTGAAAGATAAGGTACAAATTGGATAAAATCAGAGGAATTTCCTGTGTTGTTTGTAATGAACTTTCAGCCAATGTGTGAATGTACCTTGTCACCACATCTCTGCCAGGTGTTCCACAGGTAATTGTATTACACCATGGTTTATCTCAAGCAGCTCTGAAAGTTAGTGGGAGATCTTCTTTACTCTCTGGTTGGGAGGGGTTGAAATCTGTAAACATTCAAGACAAGTCTCTCAAACACATCTCATGGGGACAAAGGTACCGAGTGACAGGTTTTAGTATTATTGCACTAAAGCAAACCCTGAGTTAGTCTGCTGACCGCAAGAAGAGTCAAAAGCAGAACTTCATAGAGCCTATTCATCTTGTGATCTGACCGCCATATTTTCTTGCAAACCTGCTGGACTTGGCCAAATCCTCAAGTTTCTTTTATAAGGGTCATTTGCAGTCATCACTTGAATCAGTTTGCAGTCATGTACCTAGAAACAGAATCTAGGCATAGATAATAATGTGTCTTTCAATTAGGAGTCAGAAGACCTAAATAAAAACAGAGAGAAACCATATAAAATCAGGGGAAAAATTTTTATAAAGTCAGAATTTCTGTATCACAGGTCATTTTAACATTAGGAGAAAGTTAAATTTCATTTTGAAATAATGAAGGTAAGGCTTACAATGTATGGATGTATGTATGGCCAGACTTCGTGAACAAAGATCTTGGGAAGGGCTCTCCCCACGTCGTGTGCCCTTCCAGCCTGCGCAGTGGATTTTTTAGGTGAGGCACAGCGTGCGCAGAACTGGCCCCACCATTTAAGTCTGAAGGTCCATTTGCCACGGCCAAGCGAGCTTGGACAGGGACAGTGAAATCCTCGGGACTGTCTACAGTACCTGGTACTAACAGGGGCTGACCCTGCTGATCACCCGAGATCTGATGGGATTGGATGGCAGGGAGGCATTTAACTGCCCAGGGGATGGTCCCTACTGAGACTTGAACTCAGGCCCTCGGGATTCAGAGTCCAGAGTGCTCTCCCTTATGCCACGGGACCGCCCTAAACCTTACAATACCTTGTCAGAAAACATACAAACCAGCTCTATTCATAAAGCTATCTTATAGGAACCCAACTCCACAGCTGGAGGAGAAGGGAGAACTCAATCCCATTCATTCACTGGTTTATGTCAGAGAATTCCAACTTTACATGTCACTGTACTTTCCAATCAAATCCATTCTTTCTGTACTTATGTGACACCACAGTGAATGCATTCCTGCACAAAAGAAAAATCAAGCATTATAAATATTGAAATCAGACTCTGCTACACTTGAGAGTTTATGAAAACCTAGGCCCTTGTACCTTTGGAAAACAGAGTATTACTATGTGTTGCTTTGTATCAGGGAAGTACATTGATGTAGTGCAGAGAAGATGACTTTGGAACATATTTATAAAGATTTCCATTTGGTTTTCTAACTTTGGATGAGCCAATACACTGTCAAAGTGATTGTTACAGGGAGCTTTTGGAGAAGACCAAGTTCAGCGTGATGAGAATGGTCATAGACTGAAATGGAAGAAAAAGGTACTCAGTACCCTGCTACTCCTGGTAATAACAGTGGGCAGGTTGGTTTCTCTTAAGATTCTTCCTAATCTGTGAGGCAATGCAATTGATAAGTGACCTGTCTGTCCTTTGATACTGAGAGAAGCCAACACTGTGTGTTATTGTGACAAACTACAGTTTCCAGTGGAAATTTTAACTCCAGATTTCAGAAAGACTAGCTGACATGTATCCACAGGCAGCACTGTGGTGGGAAAGAGTTGAAACCTCTTATGATAATATAAATACAACCAACAGACATAAAGCAATATCACCAAGAAGGGATCTTTAATGTCTAACTGTCCTCTCCTACCATTGTCCTTTTCCTTGACACTACTCTGAGTTTACAGTGAAAGTTATTTTCCTTTCAATGTCAATGTTCCAAGAAAATTTATGATAACAATCCTAAATTCACCTTGTAAGACTCATTCATAGATACTTAGTAACATGTAGTACTCTTTATTTCTGTTCAACAAGGTGAAGTAACCTGTGGAGGCAGGATAGAAAAGGGAATGAAAAAGAGAAAGAAAAATATATTTGTGGAAAAATTCTTCAAATAAGGAAGAAAGTTTGTGCATAAGCACATATATCTTCAATATATATATATTTATTGTACAGGTAAGGCACCAAAATCCAACCTTGATATAAAATCCCACAGTGAAAAGCAGATGCATCCTTATCAAAACTAGCAACATTCAAGTTCTGATGTTATTTTGCCAATTAAAACCTCAGTCAGTTAAATGGCAAAGTCAGTGATATTTTGGATATATAAGAGAAAGAAAAGAAAGAAATTAGTTGTTACAAATTCTTGCCCACATTCACTGGAAATTTTTTGGAAGATAAGTAAATTATAAACACCATTAAGAGATCTGATGCAGCACTGAGCCTGACAGCTGTTACTGAAAGTAGCTGGCTGTGGTACAGGCATCAATACACCAATATTATGGTTTTATATTCTTATAAAAGTTTTCTTGTGTAAAATATCAGATGAGAAAGAGGCTTCCTATAGTTATTTAAAGTGGAACTGTGGGGAGATTTTAAATGCAGTCAAAGAGAATATACATACTATAAAATTTTGGAGTTAAAAGAAATTGTGTCATTAATGGTGTATTTCAGGGGTTTTTTTACAGATGTGGTCAACACTCAGACTAACAACATTTTTAAATACTCTGCTTCTGCTTGAGAGTTGTATCTGTGGGTTTGATATCACTGGAAAATAATCACATTATTGGACAGAAAGGAAAGCCCCTTCCACGGTCTGAAGATGCTTCAGCATGGTCAGTGTTGACTAGTGTTCCTCTAAGTGACCGCTCATGTCTTGGTTTATCTTCACAAGCTTCATGCCACAGGAGAGAGGTGCTATGCACAATCCAGGATTTATTGACACAAGAACTCAGTGGACTACAGAGGATGATGGCTAATTGCAGTGGAAGTCTAAAGCACTTGAAGAGTAAATTGTTGTACACTGTTTGAAAGGAACTATTGGTGATCATAGTGGATGGACTGACACCAGCAGCCAAACGTCACTATGTGGATGGAAAGACTGTTACACCAGAGTCTGTGTCCCTAGAAGTGTTCTGTGGATTAAGGAATTCTAAAGGGCAGTTGACTCAAAAATGAGACTGCAAAACCCACAGTATCACAATTTCACAGCTGAGCACAGCATGGTAACACTGATACCTCCTTCTCATAGGGTAGCTGGCAGGTTAGCTGCAAATATCTGGTTGTTCATGTGACTGTATTAAGTCTGGAACAGATGTCAGGAAATAATTCTTGTTTACATGGTGCAACAATGAAAACCCTCCATAGAGAAAATAGTCCTTTCAGAATAGCTCACAACTAGAAATGGCATTTGAAATTACTTTTGAATGCCCAAGCTATCTATCAAGAGGAAGCTTCACAATTGAATCAACATATCATGTATCATGTGTGAGAGGGGGAAAGGTGGATATTGAGTATGGATGTGATTATACTGAGTGCACTGGTAAAAGATATTTTGAGTTTATGGGATGACTTTAAATCTGCTGGTCATTCTATAGTTTCTAAAGTTTTCAAGAATTTTAATATAGCCAAAAAAAGAGGTAGGAAGGAAGAATTAGAGGAGGAAGAAGAATTTGAACTTCTTGAAGACTATGTGAGTGAGGTTTGCTTTAGAGATAAAAATAAAACTAGAAAATAAAACTTGAGAGGTCTTGTAGGCCAAACTTTATGTCCCAAGGTAGCACCAACTTTTTCTTAAGCCTTACTGTAGAGACATTTTCTCATGAACAGACTCTTTCCATGTGCAATTATCTTCATGTCTAGACATCCAACCCTACTGTTACACTGGCTTTCTCTTGCTGCAAGATCAGTGCATCACATATCCTGTTCACTGCAGACATGGACATCAGATTATTCTCACCTTCACTGGAGTACTTAGCGTACTGGAAGATTGTTATCATTATCCCCTATGACTAACTTTTTCTCTTAGGTTAAAAATCCCAGTCCTTTCAATCATTCCCACAGGGCATGAGTTATTACTTTTGTTATTCTTACAAAGAAAGCCTTGGTGAGTTCCTGGGACATGTCTCTCTCAAAGGAGCAAAATATAGCAATGTCCTCATTCCTCAAACCAGAACTTGGGACCTCAGTCACATGCAGCCTGGCCCATAGAAGGCCATATGGTCATAGGAGTTTTCTAAAGAGAGAAACCTAAAAGTGTTGAATAGTAGGAAGGAAGTTAGGAACAGAAAGCTAAAAAAACTCTTCTGATGTTCTGGGCAACTAGACTTCATCCTGTGCCCCATCTGCATGGTAAGATTACATGGTAGAATTAGAAAGTGCCATCATCAGCTGCATCTGTGGACAAAAAACCCAACAGTGTGCAACAGCTAGCTGTTTAGATTGAGAGAAGGCAACAATAATAAATTATTTAACTAATATTTGTAACCAAAAAAATTATATGCTTTTTATTTCTATGCTATTCTAGCTAAAGGTTGCTCACTATTCAGTCCAGGTTGCTCACTGTCAGGCTGTGTTCCAATGATGCTAAGTGATGTGAAAGATTTACCTTTCCTCAATATTAAACAAAATCATGAGGTAGCATTTCTTTAGTGTAATGTGTGGTGGCATTTCCCTCTGGTAATATGATTTATTATACCAACTCTACATTTTGCAGAATGATACATGTGGGCAAGTATCTTTAATGAAAAGTGATGCCTGGGAAAATGTTTCCCCAGAATAAAGAGCATAAAAGGGAAATGCTGACTACTTCACATCTACAGTGATGCATGTGTTTCTCCAACACCCAATGAAGCATGGAGTTACATTTTCCTTATGTAAATTTAACTAAGATTTAGTGTTTTTCAAAGATCCAGTGATACTTAATAACCATTTCTCACATACGGAATGAGAAACCTGAAGATGGAGCTCCTTGATTTCAGATCATCAGTGGCGCTTCCATTTGTTTACATATGTTTAGGCAAGAAAAGATCAAAGGGCATTGTCATAACACAAATTAGTTGGTGACATCAAGTTTTATTGCTGGTCCCTGCAATGCCCTGCTTAAAGGCTTTGAAGATGCCCCTTTTTCCTTGATATGTGAGAACATATAAAGGAAGATATATGAGTTTTCAGTACAGGAGTGGAGGTGTTTTGTTTGGCTGTGTTTTTTCATATTTCTGATTTTAAAAAGAATGCAATCTACCAAATCTGTACTGAACTTCAGTGCAAAATTACCAGCTGATGGAGGGATTGGACTCTGGAAAGTCCATCTCAATCCTTCACATCATGTGCAAGTGCCATGGGCCCACCCACCAACTGCATACTGTGGTATATCCATCCCTACTGAACTTCTGACTAATACATGAAACCAGCTTCCCTCAGTGTAAAGTGAAATATAGTCTGATATTCACTTATGTAAACCACAGCTGAAACAAATGTCCAGTTTGCGTTCTGCTTGTCTGTGAGGGTGTAAGAGGTGAATATCACAGCCCTTAAACCTACAGACCTCTGATCAAAGCAGTGACTCAAGGACCCAGCATCACAATTCCAACAGACCAATAAGAAGTTTGTCCCTTTTTAAAGAGATAAATTTTTTGATCGTATGCTAGTTTTCTCTTTTAAGTGTAGGAAATCCCTCCACTGGAGTCTCTTCTATTCAATGCAGTATATATGCTCAATAAACACACATTTAATTAAACAGAAAGAAGAATGAGAGAAAAACATCTTTTTTGCCACAGTAAAATATTCCTCTCATTTACCATTATTTCCCCATCTGTTTTTCTCCAGGGCCATGTTGATCCATCTATTACAGGCAATCAGTTGAGCTCTGAAGCCCTATTGCTGACATGAGCAAGGTCTGCCAGATGTTTGAACATCAGCTTCTACATACTCTTGCATTGCTTTGAGTCAAGTGGAACTTCTTCAGCATAAATTTAAACCTGAAATTCTTTTATGGTATATACTAAGCAAGATTGAGTTTTGTGCCTCAGTTCAAAACAGAAAGGATACAGTTAGATAAATTTATTCTCAGACAGTTTGTGCCAAGTGAAATGAATCTTGTGGGGTGTGTGGTGCACATGGTGAAGCATCTTGTTTCTAGGTACAAAATGTAGATTTTCCAGCAGTAAAGAATTCTTTAACTCCTTCAAGATGAGATGGAAAACCCCCTGGCATACACTGAGAACAGGCTGCAGAATCTTATTAACTGAACTAATGTCTATATCTGAATTCCTCTAAACTAAGTGATTCAATTTGGTGCATTTTTGCTGAAATGATGTGATATTAAACACAAGCTTCCTTCATTGACAGCATTGTATTAGGCAATGCTTACATTCAATAATAATTGTCTTGAACCTCATCCATGTTTTTGGGGGTTTTTTTGGAGGAACAACAGTCATATGTTTTGTTTTCAAAAATTTTACTGATATGCTTCCTAAAACGCAAAAACAAATGTAGAAGTAATAGGCTAGGGCTTTTTCCTCTACAAACATAAACATGAGGTAAAATGCCTTTGCTGAATGAAAGCAAAGGATGTCTCTGCTGGAGGATATTTGATTTTCTTTCTCTAGAAAGGTTCCCGACTTCAATATCATGTATCATTTTTCACTGCATAAGTACTGAACACATGGAGACAATGGTGAGGTTATTTAAATTTAAATTTAAGATGGATTGTACGCTTAGTGTTTGTGCATGGTTGTTACGGCAGCTTTTTGTTTATGTAGGCCTGTTAGCTGCACATTCCATTATATTTACTTTGCACTGCCATAATGTAGATTTTCCTTTCCTCTAGTGTTTTCCTGGTCTCCAATCAGAATTCCCACACTACAGGTAATGTAGCAAGTTTATCTTGATCATTAAGTGAATATATAGAGGGTGATTTCTGCTGTATGAAACCTTATGTGGAAGGTAATACATATAACACTAATCTATGAATGCAATGCAGTATCTAAAGATATATACCCCCAGGAGGCAATTTATCAGAAGGGCTGTTTTTCTGGTGTTCATTCATTTGTGTGAAGATGGTATTCCCAGACTGAAAATGAAGCAAATGAAGAGACTTCCCTGGTGCAAAGTGATGGATGATGATTTTGTTGCTATTGTCAAGAGATGCATTAGACTAGGTTTCTCATTCTGAAAATGCGAGATGAAAAGGGATTAATTTCATGACCATTTGGGAGACTGAATTTCCATTCTTAATTATAAAATAATGCCCTATTATAATTTTCTCTGAGGTACCTTGATGATTGAAGCTGAGTTACTTGACTCAGGGACACAAAGAGGTTTCAGAAGGCCCAAAGGTAAAATTTGAGGCACACGATTTACATAGCAGGATGTACCATACTATGAAATTCCAAACTCCTTTCACAACAGGAACCCAGGGTAGACTGTCTCCCTGGCCTCTTACTTGCCTGTCCTGCTAAGAATAGATTTTTGAAAAAGAACTGCATGTTGGGAATTAAAAAGTGAGTGCCATGATCAAAAAATATAATTCATCTGAGAAACTATGGAATTAAACTTTTCGTGTCTTTCTTTCATGTGTGATCCTGTACTTTTCCATGATTGACATATGTTTTTATATGGAATATTTTATATACAGCATCACCACATTTTTCTACCCGAGACAACCAGTTTGTGTTGTTAATCTGTTAACCCTTTGCTCTGAAAAGAGCAGGTTAAAGTTCTCTGAAATCAGGCAAGGCATCAATGGTGGGACTTAACTAATTTCAGGATAATTTCAGAGACACTAAGCCATCTTCTATGTCCTCTAGTTGCAGCCCTAGCAGGTTGCAGACCCATGGGCCCAGTTCCATCCCTGCCAGATCTCTGAGGATTTACAATGGCATGAGACATGCCTACCTGAATGCAACTGAGTCTGGTTCTCATAAAGATAGTGAGGAGTTTGAGCCTGGGGGGTGTGTTTAAGGGGGAAAAGTTCAGCTCTTTGGCACTGTCGTTCTGTGTCACTGTATTGGCATCATCAAAAACACACTCAGCCTGTGTGATATTCCCTGGTGAGAAGCACTGGTGAGATCTAAGGCTGTGCCTCCTAAATATGTCCTGACTGACAGCTATTTTGTGGTTTAGAGGTTTGGGGTTTTTAGTTTGTGTAACAAGAAGGCCTGAGTGGTAAGTGACAGTTGTGTTGACTTTAGAAGGAGTAAATTATAATGACTTATCATGCTGAGTTTCTGTCTAATGTAATATGATGCGATGCAAGGATTACCCAACATAAATGGGTGCTCAGTTCTGAATTTTCATGAAACTAATGGATATGGCTACACTTCCCTGAGAGCCAGTGATGGACGAGGTCAGGTTTCACTAATGTTCTCTGATGCATGGTGCAACATTTCTTTAATACAAACTAATCCGTATCCTTGACTCTGTTTGATATATGAGCTTGGGTTTTTCCTTTTTGGACAAAATGGGAATACACAGACACTTTTTTTAACTGCACAGTCAGAAACGGTGCTGTATTTCTTGGTGCTCAGAGAAACTCATTCTCATGCCTCTCTAATTATTAAGGAGTTGCAGGGGTTTTATACTATGATAAAACCCAGCCACATACATTAATAGCTATCAGCAATAAATGAGATTGCTCCATCATTTATATCAGTAACATCAGCTCACAGGTAACATCTTCTGTCAAGTATGCCAGTCTCATGCAGGCCTAAGTAAGAGAGAGGAAAATAATTTTATTAACCATTTTGGTGCACGTGAACAATTTTCTTGGATATTCAAAAATGTCATATTTCTTCTTAGATTAGGAGAAGGCTGTACCACTACATAGCAGGTTATTGTCTGCAACCCTCAGTTTTATTTAACATCTTTGTCATTTAAGAAGTTTTACATTATTAAACAAATACTGATTCTGTTTATATCACAGATAAAAAGCATTTTAGAGAAATAGAAAATTAATGACAATAAACTGCATTATTTTTTCCTTTCTCAAACTTAAACAGCTTCTTCAAAATGCAGTTTTCTTTGTTCAACTCTTATCAGGGAGTTGAGGCCTCAAACATCATTTGGCATCAAAGAAATCCAGCTCTATGTGTTTGTTTTTTCACCTAAAGGGACAAGTGACACATTTAACACACACAAGGGCATTTTAACTCAGTTTCAGCTGTTGTGACCTACAGTCTCTGGGTCTGCCAACAATTATCTTGAATAATGGAATTTTTGTCAGAAAACTGAGGAAAAGTCAGTAAATGTGCAGTAGTCCAAAACCATTTCTGTGTCTGGACAGTACACTGGATCTTACTGTTGTTAAGGTTTATTATGGATTTAGCCCACAGTAAAAGCTTCTGGATAGATTTTTGTGGTTACAATTCCAGCAGATCTCTCTGTTCCTCAAGGCCTCAGTCTCACCACCATCTGATGGTCTGACTCAGTCTTTTGACTGTGGCTGTGGAGGCCCTGCTCCCATAAGACTTCCATTCAGGCCTTTCTATTCAGTGAATACTGAGGACAGACTTTACACATATCTTTAAATTTCTGCTGCTAGATCTCTGTCCTCTGTTTGTTTCAGGCTGACAAATACTTAAAAGAATAGTACGTAGTCTTTTCTGTTAGTCAAAAAAACTCTCTGAACTCAAAAAGGGTGCACAAAGTGGATCCCCATATTTATTTTTCAGCTGCCTCGGCCTTATAAGAAATTATATTTCTTTGGATGCTGGTAACTTCCGTTCCTTGGGAACTCAAGTGAGGGAGATGCCCATACTGTGCAATACAGTGGATACTAAAGTTATCTAAGCTTGTGCCATATAAGCTACTTCTGGAATAGGAAGCAATTCAGTCATGTAGATATCACATGCCTAAATATTACTGCTGTGGGCTGGTTAACATCAAATGAGATGGAAAACATAGTTAAAACATCTCTACTGCTTCCAGACCCATGTCAGTACCTCATTCCAGTGCTGCATCATGTCATGATGGTGTGGCAACAGGTACAAAGTTGCCCCTGGTGCCTTTGTACAGAATTCACCTGGGACATATTTCTCTTTCCTGTCTTTGCATGAGACACCAGTGATGATACCACTGTAAAGTTACTCAATTCTATAATTATGTCTTTTGGGGTGACATAAAATGTCACTTGATTGTTCTTACCAGTTCTTCAGAATATTCCAGCCTCATACAACATACACCATGAAAAATAACGGTGACTCACACTTTATGTTGGAGAAGCACAAATCTAAGTTACCATTTATAGTGTAAATATGGGGCATTAGATAAACCCAGCCTCTTTGTATCTGGAAAAGAATTCACATGATTTTAAGCAAAGCAGTCAATCAGTTGTAGTTCTTTTCAGCCAGGAAATCACTGACATGGTACCAGTGGCATTACTTTAAGCTTTGCATCACTATGGTTATTAATTAATTTCATAACTCAACAATCTTAAGCTCACAAAACTCTGCTACACACCAAAGCTCTCTTACCAGCTCTATTCTGTTTTAGAAGGATGTGAAACAAGCTCTGTGTGTGTTTCTACATCTCACTTCTCTTTTTACCCGGCATTTTGGCATCTGGTATTATTTTGGCATGGAAGGAACCCAAGTTCCAGCATTGCTCTCAGAAGAGACAGATGTGATGTATCACCTTACATTAGGGAAATTCAGTTTCCTGCACTAGCTTTAAATCAAGTAATCCAGATATAAAATGCTTCATGAAACAGAGCTTTCCTAGAACAAACAGCTCCATGAAGGAGGGTTTTACTGATTAAGTCTGATGGATGGTGTTCTGGCTTTTATGTCTACAGTGTTATGTGAGAACCAGTGTTGTGAAAGATAAAGGTGAAGCAGGATGGGCTTCTTAACAAACACGGACAAATGTAATTTCTTCCATATTATATGAATTGTAGAGGAAATTTCATTACTGGGAAAAAATTCAGGTGGGTTTTTTTCCTCACATAAAGTGCTTTCTCAATCTACATTTCTTGAATTCGAAAAGCACATACGAGGTCAGAGTAAATAAACTACTAGTATCTGCTGTTGTTGTGTCCCTGAAGGTATGATGGTGTGTTCTGTTAACGCACTTAGAAGGACATAATTCCAACTCCTCGGCGTAGCAAAGCAGCGCGGGAAGGGCCGCTCCGCCGGCCCTGCAGCATCCTGGCAGCGGCAGGAGCATCAGCATCCCGGCCGCGGTTGCTCCATTCTTCCGGCTGTGCTGACCTCTGCTGGTACTTCCCCGAGGCACGGCTTCTTCTAATTCTCGCTCGTTTTCAAGCCTCTCGCATGACATTAACGCAGCGATTACTTTCTTTCACGACTCCGCTCAGGTTTTTTCTAAAGCATTTGGTCCACCATGCGAAGATGCGATGAACTCAATTTGTCTTGATGGCGTGCTCTGAAGGGCAGAAGCACAGCCTCAAGTTGAGCTCTTCTCCATTGCTCTGCTTCTCAGTCACAGACCAAAAGTAAAGTTCCTGCTCTCCTTTGCCCCAAAACCCATCATCCCACGTGCCCTGTGACACCTCAAGGCAGGGAAGCAGGGCTTGCGCTCTGGTGTGAGCCAGGCCCTCCCTCCTGACACTCACTTCCATTCCCATTCAAAGTATGCTATTTTACTCTATTTTTGAGAGCTATGTTTGCCGTATAATAATTTGAACATCTGTGTCAGCTGCTGTGTTATTACATTCCCTAGACTTTTCCAGTTATTCAATTTTAACAGTATGACTTTTGACTAGGGCATATAATGATAGGACAAGGGGCAATGGATGGATTTAAACTGAAAGAGGATAGGTTTAGACTGAGTCTAAGGAAGAAGTTTTTACTGTGAGAGTGGTGAGGCACTGAAACATGTTGCCCAGAGAAGCTGTGGGTGCTCCATCCCTGGAAGTGTTCAAGGCCGGGTTGGATGGGGCTTTGAGCAACCTGGTCTAGTGGAAGGTGACCCTGCCTGTGGCTGAGGGGCTGGAAACAGATGATCTTTAAGGTCCCTTCAAACCCAAACCATTCTTTGATTCTATGGTTCTTTGATAACCCTTTCTGTTCTTAATAGAGAAACTTTATTCATTTGACCAGGTTTATTGTTTAAACTGGCCTTCTCATTCATGCAATATTTCAAAATAACAAGATTGATTCCAGGCTAATGGTTCCTGTCTGACAGTATAATACAAAGCTCTGCATAAGTACATTCCACATGTCAGGCATTTTCCAGGTTCCATTTTCAGTATAATTCATGCCAACTTTTTTCTCCAAATACACAAAGAACTACCTTGCAATACCTGAAAAACTACTATTGATCCTTCACTGCAAATTCTGGATGTGTAAGGCCCAGTTGAAGCCTGAGCAAGGACTGCAGCTTAAACCCCAAAAGAACTTCAACATCTCTACATGAACCCAGTTTATGAGTGTGTGTTGTCTCATAACTCTCTTCCAAGTAAGGCACCCTGACTATTTCATGGGGTAATAAACTCAGCATTTTGGATATGGCTCCTGTAGGTGCCTCCTGTGAAACCAAACCAGTTCCTTTCTTTACCTGGGAAATTGAAATCATTGTCTTCCTTCAGCATTCAGTGAGGAGCTGGATGCCAGGTCTCTGCACCTTTTATGCCAAGGTTGCCCAGAGGTAAAATGACAAATTGAGGATTCATTGTGCAAAACAAAGTAGTGTCTTGTAATCTAGTGGTTACCCATTAGGCAATGCTTGCATTTTTTAATGAATTTAGTGCTTCAGGATTTGACCTCTAATTAACATCATTGTCCTTTGCTGTTGCCTTTGAGTGTTCTGATTTATTTTTGGATATTCTCTTTGGGCTCCTTGCTTCACAAGGAAACATGGAACATTATTAGTGTGTGTTAGTTACTCCAAAAAAAGAAAATACCTTAACTTTTTTCATTCTGGTTATTAATGATAGGAAAAAAAGTAGAATTGCAATCCAAACACTAATAATCATCAAAGAGCATTTGTATAATGATCTGTTCCTAACTTATAACCCTGTCTTTTGACTGTACAATTGCTCTTTCACTTGAATTTCTCTAAATGAATGATCTTCCCCCCCATCCCTTAGTTTAAGTGGCCATCCCTTCATTCATTTGCCATGTAAGGAGAAGGCTGAATCACTTAATCAAAGGCTCACAGAGCAACACTGAGCAAGGTAATAGTTGGTTAAATTTTGCTTTCAATGTAGAATAGAACCTTAGAAATTCCAAAGTAGTTTTCTTTTTACAACAGCAACACTGAGGCTGGAAAACAATTCTTCTTCTCTTTTGGTATTACCCTTATTCTGGATCAAACTGAAGAGCTGCAATAAAAATCATGTCTGGAACCTCACTTTTGAGGCTTGCCTGTTAAAACATGATACTATTGTGAGTTTCTGCTTTTGTACTTGCAATTTAGTGAAAGAGTAAGTTAAGGGCACGTCCCAGTTATAGCAGCTGAGACCAGCTCATCGCTATGTGGGTGTAACCAAAACTGTGCATTCTACACTCTCTCTGTCATTTCTGATGAACTCTTAATAATGGATCATTTGCAGCAGCTGCCCAGGGCACATCTGACCCCTCAGGCTACAAGCTGGGTATTAAAGAACCCTGTGAGATAGGAAAGTGTTTCTGTCTTTACACCAATGACTGTGTGATAACTGTGATAACTCCCCTCTGGGGAGGCATCAGCATCTTCACACCCAGCCTGAGGGGTCATGGCTGTTAATGGGACATCAAAGATTCCAAAAATATCCCATGACTCACAGAGTAAATCACCCATTGTGAAACTCTCTGCCCTGAGGGAGGTACTGGGCATTCCCACCTGAACCTGAGCATATATAAACCTCGGGGTTTGGGACCTGGGGTACCACTCGTGGGATCCAGAGGAGGATCAGAACCTCAGCAGGACTGCAACTGCCACTCTTGACAAGACTGTGACCATCATCCTCACCAACAGGCTTTCCTTTTCCTTTGTATTCAGGGGAACCATGTGTCACTCAGCATAGGGGTTAATAAACACCATTCTGTTCATGCCCCAGTGTGCTGGGTTATACATCTAGTTTTTGTGTGTTAAAACCAATTTTTTCTCTGTATCATTGTATTTATTGTAATCTTTTTAGTAAATTGTAATTCTGACTTGTAATGTCTCTTGAGTCATGTTCATTTCTCCTGCCAGTTTATCTTTATCCAGCACAGGGTAAGAAAGAAGAAAACTTCTAAAGGGTTAATTAGTGGCTATATAGCAAATCCCTATTACAGCTGTGTACTAATTCTTTATTACAGTGTCTTAGTGTGTACTGTAGCAAGGTCCAGGGCTGGAAAATGGTAATAAACCAGCTCCTTACCAGATTTCCAGTTAGAGACTTTATTAGATCTTGAGAAATTTTATCTGCAAAGACTAATTTAAAGCAAGAAGGACATTACTGTCAGAGAGTGCTAAACAACTAAGGACAATATTGGCACTTGGGAGAATGGGGAACAGAAATGGGATTAGACCCTCCTTGAGCCTAGAACTAGAGGAATTAAGTTTCAGACAGTGAGATGAAAAACTCCTTTAAAAAATGGGACACAGCTTTGGTCACTATGCTCTACTCAATGCTTGAGGACTAGAAATACATACAGAAAATGACTAGGAAGTAAGTGAGAGGAATATCTTGAGCAATTCTTTCTCAGAAGAGCTTCCAAATGGATGATTCCTCAATATCTTCCTAAAGAATTCATCGGACTTAAATCTCTCCTTTGGTATGCTATGTACTTGATCTCAATCAACAGCAGTTTACATTTAAAAATAAAACATTCTCAAATTCTTTACAGTCTGAATGCAGAAAATTACTTCAGCTGCCACTGAAACGCAAAGTTATGTTCTTAAAATTTCATTTTAAGACCTTTGTTATTCTCCTTAAAAAAAATAATAATTGTGGGTACTCAATTTAGTAGTATCTAATTTCAATTTTCTTTTGTATAGTCATCAGGAGCTAAATACTGTCTGTGCCTGAATCCACTGGCCCTAATCACAGAGGACTGACCAAGTGTAAAGCTGTGTGTAAATATTATTTCTGTATTATCAGTTGGGCCACGCTTATATTTAGCCAGGAATGTTCAATACCAAGTCATGATACACAGTAAAAGCAAGAATGATCTTTACGCTTGTTTGCTTTCCAGAATTAGAGAGGAAATTATTTTTCATGGCTCAGTAAAGGTAGCAATAATTACTGACAGGTTTAAAACAATTCACAGAGAAGGTGTTTGCTGGCGGTTGATTGTCCAGTGCAGGACCACAAGAAAATGAACTGAATCCAAATAGTAATCCCTGTGTTGTTGCTAAGAAATTTGAAAACAGAAAATGACAATGTGACTATTGTGTAAGGAACCAAAAAGAGTCGTAAAATCAAATTAGTTTGAAAAGTATTCTGAGAAGTGACTATCTACTGTTTTGCCTCAAGACCGGATCAAGCACTCAGCCATTCCTGACAGATGTCCATCTTACCTGTTTCTATGAGACTTTCAGTGATGCATACTCCATGATCAAGAAACATCTTTCTGGGCTTCTGAAAAATGAGGGTTTCCCTAAAATCTAACCTAAACCATCCTTACTGTATTCAGGCACTCTGCTTCTCCATAACCTTCCTTTGAGACAAAATGCAGATTTTTCTTTTCCTTTTTTTGCACTAATATTTCCCACCTCTCATCATGTTATCTTCTTTAGGCTATCAGTCTCACATCACCTTGTCTTCCATGTCTCACAGACTTCTGACCGTTCTTGTTGCTCTCCTCTGAGTTTTCTCCAGTTAGCTCAGATCTCCCTTGCACTGTGGTACTTGAATCTGGACACCATATTCCAGCTGAGGTCTTAGTATTAAAAAAAAAATCATACATCCTACATCCTGCAGATTTCTCTCTACTTTGCAGTGTATATTTGCCTTTCCTTTCAACACATGTCATTTTTGAATCATAGTCAGCTCACAAACCCCACACCCTCTTCTGGAGACCTGATTCTTAACCAACCAAGGTTAGGGTACCTAATCTTACTCTGTATATGTTTTTTAAAATCCTTCTGTCTAAATGCAGTATTTTGCATCTTTCATATTTCCTATTGCTTTTATTCTGTTTTATTTTTCCAAAAAATTATGGCAAGTTTTCCAGTAATTTTCTTTCTTCTCCAAGTGCTTCTCATCATAACATTATCTGAAAACTTAAAACCTAGTGTATTATTCCTTATGGATCATCTAAACTATTAAGGAAAATATTGAATAATACCAGACCCTTGCAGAATTGAACTCCGTACCCTTGGATTTTGCCAGGGAATTGCTCAGTTAACTAAATTGTAAATACTGTGTTTTCTGGACAGTGTTGCATCTGTTTTATATGACTTACATGTAATTCTTGTTTTCTTAAAATTATATGACAATCAATGTCAAAAAGTTTGCTAAAATCATTGTATATGACACCACTCTCACTTACTTATAAGGCCTAGTGTCCTACAGTAAAGTAAATGAGACGGATTTGATATGATTAGCTAATGAGTATTGTGGGTGGTTGTGGATTGTTCTTTTTTCTTATTATTATGTTCCAAGCACTAATAAATATTCAATTTGTTCCAGTATTTGTAGGTGTCTTAGTTTGAAAAAGAAAACTAAGATATCTGGGGGCCAATAGAGCAAAGGACCCCACCCGATTAACCACACCAAGGCTCACTGTAGATTT
>JAWWEU010000081.1:116198304-116214008 GCA_035583155.1 Acropternis orthonyx | reverse complement strand
GGAACATTCTGTAATACTAGTCACGGACAGTGGGTGACACTGTTGCGCTGCGGTGCAGCCACGCTGTTCTCTCAAGCACCGCTTGGATGAAGTGGCGAGGCACAGGCTGGCCGCAGGCGGGACAGCTGACAGGGAGTGGAGGCAGACCGGACCCCATCTCGTTGGCTGCGGCTCCGATGGACTGGGCTGGTGTGTGCTAGACTGTGCCTGCTCCGGCAGCGGGGCATGGGTGTCCGGCGGTGACGGGCTAGGAGCGGGGTGGGCGTCCGTGCACAGGGGGGTGGATGTCCGACTGTAGTGGCGGGCTAAGAGCAGGGGGCTTGGCTTGCAGGACGGAGCGCCCTGGCGGCGACCAGGCAGTAAGAAGGAGAAACTGACCAGCTTGTCTCGGTGCCTCAGGATCCACGGGAAGGCTGCGGAGAACAGCTCCAATGCAGCTGGGCACCTCGGGCGGCTGTAGAGCATGGCTCCGAACACAGCGCTGACCAAACCACGTGTGTCCAAAACCGATCCAAAACCGAAAGTAAAAACGTCTCCTCTCTTCCTCCCTCCCCCGGAAATTCTCTGCTCCCCACCCCCTCCCCTCTGCTCCAGGCTCCACTCCCGGTCCGGGTAGGTGAGGGAAAGAGAAAATTCTCCAAACTTAAAACCATAACAGTAGGGAAGTCAAAAATTAGCTGAATGGATATATTTTTCTCATTTTTTAAAGCTGTGTGCTCTGGTGTTACAACATCATAACCATCTTCACAAACTCTCAAGGAGTCGCAGTTGAGAGATCCTGAGTCAGTTCTGTAGGTACTCCACTAAGCAGTTTACAGGCCTATAGTTGGAAAACACCCAGATATCTACCCACTAGTATTGCTTAGTTATCTGTACACAGCAAAACGGCAGAAAATGAGGTATTATGTATTTTCAAAATTTCATCATATGATCTCAGTCATATAAAAGTTTCATGCATTATCAGTAACATTACAATGAAAGACTTGGTTTGGAAAGGACTACATTTATCTGTGCCCATTGATTTCAGCCTGTTTCAAGAGATGTATATAACTTCATGACTGTAAAGAGAATAACTACTTGTCTGCCTGTCTGTTTTCATTACATTAATGGAACTGTATTAAGAATATTTCAACATTTTATGTCTGCGCTCCAATCTAACATTCCAAACTTCTATAACCTCAATTGCAGCACCTATTTTCAGTCAGATTTCCTCAGCTGCAAGAGGTGTAGAATTACTAGAGCTAATTTTGTTAACTCTGAAAACAAGGATATGTAGATGCCAGTATCCAAGATGACTGACTCCACATCCTGCGGATGCGTGCTGGACTGATCTTGGCTGGATGCCAGGTGCTCACCAAAGCCACTCTATCACTCCCCTCTTCAGATGGACAGGAGAGAGAAAATAAAACAAAAACCTCATGGGTTGAGATAAGGACAGGGAGAAAGCACTCACTGATTACTGTCATGGAAAAAAAAAACCTTCCTAAATATGCTATCCCAGAGACACTCTCACTGTTGCTTGGGCTGGACTTGGCCAGCGGCAGATCCGTCATGGACCTGTCTGGCATTGGCTCTCTCAGACACGAGGGGAAGCTTCTGGCACCTTCTCACAGAAGCCACCCCTGAGGCCCCCACTGCTACCTGTCCTGCCAGGTAAGTCTGTGGTTTGAGGACATTGGGACTTTGATTGGCTGGGACACTGTGAGATGCTAAGCCAGGGTGGGACCAGTGGGCAGGGCTGTGTTGGGCTTGGGTGCCTGTAGCATCACAGGGGAAGAGTCACAGTAGGGGTGGTTATCAGGGGCTCCAGTTGGCAGTGCTGTCCCAGTATGGCCTGAGCCAGTAGTAAGTGTACATGCAGGAGGAGGCTGGGCTGGGCCAGGGCTGGGCCAGAAACATGGAGCCCTGGTGGGTTCTCACCCTGCACTGAGGGCCCAGCCACCTGCCAGCAGCCTCATCCTCTCTCCTACATGCATCCAGCTCCCTGTGACTCCCATCCCTGCCTGTTCATCACCAGCTCACTCCCTTCCAAGCTTGACCCCTTCTCTCCCTCCTGTAAGCCATGGCTGCTTGAATGTTCTTCACTGGCACGAAACATCACCCAGTGCCCACGGATGGCTGGTGATGAGCTGGATGAGGCCACATGCATGTGGCAGCATGAGGAGATGGTGAGCCAGGAGATGACTTGTCTGCAGGAGCTGAAGCAGAATGACATGGCCCAGGGATGCCTGTCCTTCACTGCCATGCTGCAGTGCAGTGCTGGGCCATTGCTGTAACACTCATCCCGCTCTTTGGGCTGCAGTGGTAGCTCTGATTTTTGATTAATCACTTCCATTAGCACATGTAGGACCTAGCCTCTGGGTCCAAATTTATTCAGGACCAAGCAGACAACCTTCTGTGAGCATTCCAATGATTTACCAGGAATGATTTCATACCACAAATGCAGGCAGATATCAGGGTGATCAGAGCCATCCGCCCCCAGACTTCTTGTAAGTCTGATCTGTCTACCACCTGCTTGTGCCCCTGAAGCCTCCCTGGGGGCTCACCTTTCACCTGGAGCTGAGCGTTGCAGGGGAGCTACCAGTGAAGGACTCATTCCTGTATATGGAGCTGGTTTGTACCTGCAGTAGGTAGTAATTGGCAGGGGACATGCTGTGCTTCCTTCACCACTCTAAGTAGAGGTGGAGAAGAAACCATCATCCCATCCTACGCACCCCCTGCATCAGCTCCAGTGTGTGCTCCACTTCATGGGGCCACAGGTCCTGCCAGGAGTCCCCTCCAGTGCAGGCTCCTATCTCCATGGGTCCACAGGTCCTGTAAGGAACCTGCTCCCGTGTGGGCTTCCCACAGAGTCACAGTGTCCTTTGGGTACATCCACCCCCTCTGGCATGGGGTCCTCCATGGGCTGCAGAGGGATGGCCTGCCTCACCATGTTCTTCACCATGGTCTGCAGGGGAATCTCTGATCAAGTGCCTGGAGCACCTCCTCCTCCTCCTTCTTCACTGACCTGGGGGTCTGCAGTGTTGTTTGGTATTTTTTCACTCCTCTCTCCAGCTGCTGTTGCACATTGCTTTTTTTCCCCTCTCCTTAAACACTCAAAGATATTACCATCATCACTGATGGGCTCAGCCTTGTCCAATGATGGGTTCATCTTGGAGGCGGCTGGCATTGGCTCTGTCAGACACAGAGGAAACTTCTGGCAACTTCTCATGGAAGCCACCCCCACTCCCAACATCGACCTTGCCAAGCAAATCCAATACCAATAAGAGGGTTACAGCACATTTTCAAGTTTCCACTATTGACTACATGTGCTAGGTGAAGATTGACCAGACACTGTTCTTAAAGACAGTGAAGATATGGGCTATATTTTGAAAGCTTGACTGCTATATGGAATACATGCTTCTATCCATGTGTCAGCATTTTTTAACTGTTTGACCATTACAACAGAAACAATCTGATCATGTACATATTGACATTTATGACCATTATGACCTTAATTGTAAGACAAGTTTCAAGGAAAAATTGACAAATTCTTTGGTTATAAATGCAATTCTTCCCTGAAAAAGTAGACAGTTGAGATATGCTAGTGATCCAGTCCTTGTGTGGAAATCAAAATTATTCACATTTGACTAACCCTTAAATGCTAGGGGTTAAGTACAGGTTTCTCATAGCCTTTGAGATCACACTGCCCTCAAAAACTTTAAGAATTTAGACCTTAGCCTGATTAACCCTTGCCTGAGACAGTACAAGGAAATAGTATTACCTTAAAAGTCTGTGAACAATTTGGCATACACTGAAATTAACAGCAAAAGCCTTTGATGAGGGCATAATAGTGAAGCTAAAACAATATGACAGAAGAGAAGGATCACCGGTTTTATTTCTCTGTCTGATGTTTTAATAATGTTATGGCATTAAGTTCAGCAGAGCCAGTCTCTGACACTGAATCACAATGCTGGTCACTTGGGTTATTTACAGTGAGCCAATAGGAACAAGTCACTCCTTTATGAAGCAGTGCTTATTGCTTCCAGTCTCTTTGTCACCTTACCTAAATCTTCACACTGGTTTTCCTTTCAGGCTTTCAATGTTTTAAGTTTTTGTTTAGAAGCATTCATAGAGTCAACCTGAAAACAGAATATTTAAAAAACCAAACAAACAAACAAAAAAGGCTTTACAATTTCAGCCAAGCAGAAGAAATACATGTGGTGGGGAAGGGAGAAGTATTAAAAGCTACTGAAATAGTTGCTGCCATACATGTAACTTCAGACCACATCTTCACTGCAAAAGGTCAGAGACCAGGTTTTGGAGTGTCTCCTGCCTCACTGCTGCAGGCTCAGGGCTAGCCTACTCCAGGGTCACCAGCATCTGTGTGGTGTATGATGTGCTCTCAGCCACATATGAGCCTGAGGTGTCTCCAGGACTTTGGGAAGGCGGGAGTCAGTTCAAAGTGCTAAACTATTCTTCTAGGATATTCCCATGTCCTGGGGAAACACACATGAGTGTTCTGAGGGCAATACATCTGAAAGTGCCCAGCTGCCAGCTCAACCAGATGCTCAGAAGGCAGGTATGAAATCCCACCATCACCATATGCCCCAGAGTATTGCTTGTTATCTGCCTGCACCCCAGAGTGAATGAGGACAGAAGGCTGGCTTAGACCCCAACCTTGTTCAGCAGCAGGTTCAAGCAGGAGTTATCCCCACACAATGGAGAGCTCAGATCTTCCCCAAGAGGTGCTGATAAAAAGACCACAGATGCATTTCCCTTCTGCAAGGGCAGGGGAATCCAGCACAAACCAGTGCACTCCCTTCCCCATGCCACACAGGATGAGATGCTGTTGAGTCAATAAAAAAACCAGACCTTTTTGCTCATTGGCTAATTCAATTTTGCAAAGCATTTGTCAGTGCTGCGACGTGCCAAAGAGTTCTGCATACACGAGAAACGAGTTCATTCCTGCCCCCCGGGAATCTTAACTAATGTGACCTTAAGTGCCTTAAATACCAGCTCAGAGCTCAGGCACCATCTGGAAACAATGAGCTGGTAGAAGCCAAGGTGCTGATGCACCGAATTAACACAGGTCCCAGGTGCTGACATGTGACTTCCTGCTCTCCCCTAGCCTTGGTGTGTCACACACGTGGATTTCGGACGGCAGTCTCAGGGGCTAGGGGCTGCTGTGCTGGCGTGTTCACTGCAGCTGAAGCTGGGTGACAAGTGGTCAAGATTTGAAAAGGATGTTTTCCCTTTCTGCAATAAATTATTAAGTTTCTCAAGGATTTTTCAATGTGTGGGTCCTTTACTCTCATCAGTTTTCTTAGCTTTGTTCTTCTTAGACTACAGAGTTCCTGCTTTGGTTCCCCTTTTGTTTCACTAAAATGTAAAATTTTTTCATTATTTTTGCTTTTCATTTGTTTATTTTATTTTATTCCACTTAATTTCCCCCTATATTTTCTCTGGTTTCATCTCAGTTTTCCCCTCCTCCTTTCCATCAACATATTTACATTCTCTTTCAATGCCTATTTTCTATAGTCCTCTTCACGTAATCCCTGGACAGGCTCTCCAACCCCCTTTTTCTTTTTCTACTTATAACCTTTTGTCCTTTTACTGTTTTTTTCCCTTCCAATGCACATTTTCTCCCCCTGCTCACATCCAGATGTTTTTCCCTCCCTATCTCCAGCTGTGAGAATAAATGACTTTTTTGTTTTTTTCAAGGAAGTTAGGTCAACCCTGAACAAAAGGACTCATATTTTCAGGAAATCAGAACAATGTAAATTGTCATTTTGGGTGAATGTTTCAAAAAGAAGAATCTGAAAAAATTGATGATTTTGATCTTTGAGAAATTTATAGTGAGTAGTAGTTGAAGCAACTTTGTAAATGTTGGAATGACTGAAAAAAAGTCAAAGCATTTAGGCTTTGGGGGTGGAGGTGAGAGCAGGGTAAGTAGCTTGTCTTTTTTTTTTTTTTTTTTTTACAGGAGTAATGAGAGGATTACTATCCAGAATAGCTCTCATTACACCTTCAAGGTGGTTTTGTTTTGATCAAAACTAATGTTTTCAGAGCAAAACAAATTTGGCAGATAAATTTATTCTGGCCCTAATTTCCATTTTCTTCTTTCTCCCTGTCCAGAATGGTTAGGTGCAGAGAGTATGGGGACATGATGCACTTTTTACCTGAAATTTGGATGTTACTTTAAAAAAGAAAGGTTGATTTGTTCCCAAGCAGGGAGCATCAGCTGTACTTTCAGGTGTTTCCCAGTCCTTAGCGTCCTGAGACAGCAATTAAAATAGATCCCAGGTGGCTTAAAAATCTTGAATCACATCAAAAGCACAGAAGCTTCTTACTATCAACAGCAGTTTCTTAAAAGGGGGGCAAATATGCTTCTTCCAAATGTTCTCCTGCATTTCAGTAGGCAGAATTATTCCCTGATGAAGGCTGCAAGGTGAAAAACAGCAGATGAGGACAACAATATGATTTCTAGTGATTCAGATGGGAGTCTCATCTGGGCACCTGAGAGAAGAATCCAGCCCAGATATGGCCCCAAATGTCATGTTTTTCTGTCCATTGTGCCTAGATCACAATCAGTAAAAAGATTTTGTGGGAGAGGAGGGGAAGAAGAGGAGCTTCCAACAAGAGGACGTTCTTCGCTCATAAACCCCAATGCATTAAAACACAGATTAGACCCTTGCTTGCTTTTTAACCATCTCCTGCCTAGAGTCACTCAATCCTGAAATTTGCTGAACTGTTCAGCTCATGTCTGCCCTGAAGTAATGAATTGGCAGGCCTATTTCTAACGGTGATTAATGAAGCTTTTCAGAGGCAACCCATTATTTGATCCAAAGTTAAAACAGTAGTTGATCATTAATCACTACAGGACATAAGCTCACAGATTCATAATTCTCAGCAAGCCCATTTCATTAAGGGTCCCTCTCTTTCTTTTGTTAATGCAGGGCTCCCCTATCTCCTCACCCCTCACAGACGCCTGCCTGGCACTCCATTTCCAGGTCTGCTTGAAGAAAAATTCAGATGTATTTCAGGCTCTGCAGCCTTTCAAAGCTACAACGTCTTCTTTTAGATTTCAAAAATTCCTCTACCCATAGAAAAATATATCCGATTATCAAATATGAGCCAACATTGGCACCCAGTGGTTGAACAGATTAATCACAGATACATATTCCCCTGAGCCCACCTTTTCTATTCTTCAAAGACAGGTTTTTCCTCTGGGATATACATGGTGCTCTTACACAGCCTTCCAGGTCTAGGCAATGTAGGCATGGCTGTGAACTAGTTATGCTAAGAGAAGGAAAATGCAGGTTTTCTCTGGTCCTGCATTCTGCCAGAGTCCATCAAGGTCACTCCACAGAAATCACGAGGTGGGACTAACATCATCAAAGTGAATGGGGTGAGGAGCCTGGCTCTCAGGAGGCTATGGCACACACATGACATCATTTGGCACCCAGCAGACTTACTGGGTCTGCTCCTGCGGGTATCACCTGCTTGGAGAAGGGCTGCAACTGAGTTTGTAAGTCCTTCTGCCCCGTAGAGCTGCAAGACAATCATAATGGTTTGAGTGGTCTTAGGAAAAGTCATATTGAGACATTTATCTCTAAACCGTCTTCCTGAACTTGCCAGTGACTTGACCTGGGGAATTTTGGTGGGTTGACCTTGGCTGGATGCCAGGTACCCACCAAGCCCACCTTTCCCACCCCTTCTCAGCTGGGCAGGGCAAGGCAGGCAGAAAATAAGATAAACTCTTGGGTCAAGATAAAGAAAGTTTAGTAAAGCAAAAACAAAGGCTATGCACAGAAGCAAAGGAAAACAAAATATTTATTCTCTACTTCCTATCAGCAGGTGATGCCCAGACAGTTCCTGAGAAACGGGGCTTCAGTATGTGTAGCAGTTGCTCTGGAAGACAAACGTCTTATATGTCTCGAAGTTCTGATGAGGTCTGGGACCAGGTAATTTCTGTTTTCTGTCTGAATTCTCTCACTCCTCCCTCCAATTTCTTTGTCAAAGGATCAGCTTCTTGATCAAACTTTTCCTCTTCTTCCTCCCCTACTAATCGATGATATGGACCAATTTTTTTGGTCAACTGTTTCTTTTTCACTACTGGGGCAATGACTGTAGTTGTTGTTTAGGTCTCTGTCTCAACCACAGTCCTCTGAGAGTACTGAACTGTGGCTCAATAGGCACAGGCCAGGCACCAGTACAGTGATGGAAACTGGTTTTCACTGGGGTAGGCAAGGCACTCTTCTGTCAGGTGGCACGCCAGATTGTCAAGCATACTTGCCTGTTCAGGTGTAAAGTCCCAGGCTATATGAGGTGACAACCATCCTAGGAACCTGCCCAAATCCTTTCACACATCCTGCCACCCAGGGATTTGTTGCCTCAGGACACATTTCAGTATTGCCTGTCCCAAAAATTGTCATTTCCTACACCAGGATGACACCAGATTCTACAAATTGCGTATTATGCTACATTCTTAATTTGCAGTATTAAACTGCTCACAAGGATGAACAAGAACCTCAGGAACCTCATAATAAAACCATCCCCATCAGTCCTGTGTAGGGAGAGGGAGATGTATTCCCTCATTGTCTCCACAGGATAGGTCCCCCAGCACAGCAAGGCCATCAACGCCAGGGCAAAGCACAGAACCATTGCTTGTATTACTGTGTTCTCAAGCTCAGTAAAACAAAGAGATAAGTAGCGCAGCCAACAAACTCCATGACCTGTACAGGTGTTTGCCACTTTATAACTACTACAGCTGTAGCACATCTAACACAAAACTGCCGCTGTCTCGTGCCCCACATTGGGCACCAAAAAGGACTGCAGTGGGTTGCCTTGACTGGACACCAGGTGCCCACCAAGCCACTCTACCACGCTCCTCCTCAGCAGCACAGGGCAGAGGAGAATGTAAGATGAAAAAAATCCCTGGTGGGTCAAGATAAAGGCAGTTACATAAAGGAAAAGCAAAGTTCACACGTGGAAACAAAGGGAAACAAAAGATTTATTCTCTACTGCCCATCAACAGACAATGTCCAACTACTTTCCGAGAAGTACAGCTTCAGTACACATAGTTATTGCCCCACAAGACAAACAGTGTAATAATGAATACCTTTCCCTCCTCCCTCCTCTTAGCTTTTATACCGTAGCAGATACCATATGGTATGGAACATGCCTTTGGCCAGTTTGGGTCAGCTGTCCTGGCTGTGTTCTATCTCAAGATCTTGCCCATTCCCAGCCTACTGATGAGGGTGGAATGTTGAAGAGACAGCCTTGGTGTTGCGTGAGCACTGCTCAGCAGTAGCCAAACCACTGGTGTGTTATCAACACCTTCCTAGCTAACAAGAGAAAAAGCAGCACTGTGAGTGCTGCTGTACAGAATATTAACTTCTGCTCAGCCAGACCCAACACAGAGAAGCCATGACAGAAAAGCTGAATGATGGCTGGCATGTAAAGGGGCAGTCCGGAGCTATTACTGTTGCAGATGGTGCCAGGGAAGCACTGACTATGTCTTACGGACATTCATTGGCAGTCCTTTGTCACAGACCCCAAAACATACCAAGAGTACTAATCCTTGGCTCTAGTCACATTGCAAGCAGCAGGAACATCAGAAAAAGGGGACCCAACACCTACAAAGTTGTTTCAAAATCAGAAGATAAAGGGCAGAAAGGAGATTTCCTATAACTTTGCAAAAACACTTAGTTCTGACAAAGCTGAAACATTTAATTAATGAAGAAAAAACTAGTTTACTGAATTCATGTAGGTTCATTAAGGTGTGATATTAAAGTGCTTTAATACATACAGGGTATACAGCTGATATTCAGCAATTCAATAGAATAATATGGTAAGATAATTTATATATATTAGTGTAACAGGAAATTGAAACATAAAAATTTCAAATAAATCCTTTTTTGTCTTTTAGAAATAGACAACTTGGTTTGATCCCATCAGAGGAACAGCTGTGAAATATTCTGTTAGTCCTTTTAGCCAGAACCAACTTTTCCAGTCATTGACTTGAAAATGTTCCAACAGCTTTAATCATAATGTCTCTAATCAGATACAAAAATTAAGGCTCAGAGGAGTAAATGGCGTTTTGTTCAAGTCTACACAGAAAGTGATTTGAAGAATTATGAAATGTTTTCCCGACAGGACAGTGCTCCTTCCAGCACTTATTATGACCACGTCCTTACAACCAAAGTGTTAATTAATGAGAAGCTATATTCAGGATTTCAAAGAGTACTTTACAGTACCCTAACCCATTTGAGAATCTGTCTTTTCATTCCTTTCCTGTTACATTTACCTCCAACCCTTTAAACTATACTATAGATATGGAAGAGAGCAAGATGCTAGTGCCTTCCACTGGAAATGCAGATGCTGCATGGGATTGAAAACAGTACCTGAACACAGATGTTCATTGGCTTACAAAATCAACATCTGGAAATCAAAAGTAAAAAACGTATTTCATTAATAAGATCCTAAGATAGTAATAAAAATATCTCAAACACAGCTACATCATTTTGAAGAATTTATCACAAATAAATTAAAGTTCTGTATTATAAAAAGTCATATTAATTTTCCTTTCAGCCCAAGAAATTTTCTTCTCAGCAAACACTTTTCATACTGCAGCCAAGGCTGTAAGTTACAGCACAGAACAGCACAAACAAGAAAGATACTTCCTAAACCTGCTCCATGATCACACTGAGTAATGATGCTGAGATCATTATCACTTTTAAAAAGAAAATAACTAGCATAAGATAAAATAATATCCATTTGGCCTACCCATGGCCTAGCAGCTTTCCTGGAGCTGTATTAAGAGTTTGACCACAGAGAACAGTGGCCCAGTCTCCCACCAGACCAGAAGGGCTCCCACTGGGTGAGCTCCGATTTGGCAATTGTGGCTGGCCCTGCAGGAATCCCAGGAATGTGGTGGTTATGACCGCTCAGTGGGGCACTGCTTTCTGTGCATAACCTCTGAGACATCATCCCTTCCAGGACAGCAGTGTGTGATGTCCAGCAGTTGGATGCAACTGATTACTTGCAATCAGACATCAGTCAAACATCATGGACTGCAGGCAGAGCTTAGGCAGGAGGCTCTGTGTGTGTATAAGTCTGTCTATGGGTACACACTTAAGGAAACATTACTACTCTGCAGAAATATTTCAAAAAAAGGACCAAAACTTTGCCTTTGAAACAACAAAATGGGCCGCTATGAGCACAGGCTCCCCTCACCTCAGCCCTTTTCTAGGTAGTCTGCTTTTTAGTGTGCAGCTACATGCGCCTCCACATTACCGGCAGTCATGGTGTTAATGTGATATTGGCAGCCACTCACCAGGAAATTGGACAGCACTCCAAAACATGGAAAGTTCCCAAACTCACCCTTTTTTATTGCTGGTGATTTTTCACAGAGTCTGCTCAGCCACTGCAGGCTGACATGTTAGCCACACCTCAAGGACACAGCTCTGTGGCTCAGCATTGCCTGGATATGTGTTTAGAAAAGGTTCCTTCATATATGCTCCACAAGCTTACAGAAGACAGGGGGAAGATTTCCTTCCTCTCTCCCCACCCACCATCTCTTTATTTTCACAAGCTTTGCTCACAAACAGATTGGGAATACTCAATGGGAATATATTCTCTGTAAATAGTTTCTTCTTCTGCCTGCCTTCTCTGTGCAGCCAGGAACATGGGATTTATGAAGCCAGAAAAAGCCTGTTTGAAAGACGCCAGTGTCTCTTTAGCAGTAGGAGTTAAGATATTCAGCTGGGCTGAGCAGATCTCAGTCCTGTCCCCCTGACATTTATGCAACCTACCCTACATAATGAAGCAAAATCAGAAGATCTGAAAGATCTGAAGACCACCTCTTCGCATGTCACTTACTCTCCCCAAATATCCACTGGGCCTGAGCTTTCTTGCTGTTCCCAGCTGGCCCTGTCCCACAGAACCTGACAGCAGGAATGCAAGTGATGTCTCAGTGCTGTATCGCAGCCCAGGTCAGGTTTTGCTTTCTGGCAGAGCCTTCCCCGAGCCTTGCAGATCTCCCCTGGCATATGACCCGCCTTCACCTAATTTGTGGTCCTGCTACAAGACTCCGTAGACACACAAAGAAGTTGAGACAACTTGAGAAGTTACTCGGTGCCCACTGTCAGATGTCCGAGTATCACATTACTGGTCCTGTGGCAGAGACTACATGGTGCTGATCAACTTATCCTGCTTTGCCAGGGAGAAAGCCCTTCGGAAGGCATCAGGGAGGCAGGCTGGGAAGAGCAAATTAAGCCTCTTTGTTTTAACCAGCTCAGACAGATTCGAAGGGAGCAGCTTTCCGCGGTTTCCTGCTGGTTTCTTTCCTTTAGGTGGCGGTATGTGTTTGCAGCTCCCCGCAGCACCGCCTGCGCTCCCAGCCCTGTGCCCAGCATCCTCACCCGGTGCTCAACCAGCGCTGGGTTAATTTTCCAGAAAATCCTGCACAAGCAATTAAAATGTTAATGTTGTGAGGGAAATGTCTCCCTTGAAGTAAACTCATTCGAGAGTCGGTTGTGCTCAGTGGAAGGGGAACAGTCTATTGATTTTGAACAAGGTCATATCTCATCAGACTTGCCACCTGGATTATTTTTGTTTGCGCTGATCAGCTACCGAGACCTTGATTTCCCAGCGAGTTTGAAATCACCTTAATGAAACAGAAATTTGATGGGGGCGTTGAGGGGGTGGTTTCTTTCCCAAGACTTTTCTTTATTACAGAAATGTGCTCCTCATCTGTTTATCTCTGACCACCTGCTCACCTCTGTGTTTGTTAACCTTATTTCACTAAAGCAGCAATAACTGCTGCGAAACTCTCAGTCCTGGCAGCTGCCAAATGAATTCACACCTTACACTGGGATTTGTGCTGCAGCCAGCCAGCAGTGCCTTCCCCCAGTAGGATGGGAATGCCTTAGAGTGGAATTATCTTAGAAACAAACAAATTCAGCAGCGACATTTGTGTGGGCATAGGGTAGTTCTACTTTATACTTTATTTATAGAAGAAAGGACTATACAGAAGGAAAGTTGTCCACCTTTTTACAGCATTTGCTGTTGATGGAGACTGCATTAGAATAACTAACCCCATTAAGACAAGGTAGGCTCAGTGAGAGCATTCTGGTATTTCATTACGAGCAAGAGACACCTGGGAACAGAGAAGCAGAAGCACCTAAAGCCTCATTTCATTTGCAGATTTCTTGTGGTCTCTGCCCAGAGCTTGTAGTCTCTCCTCCCCAAGCCAAAGGTCTTACAATGCTTTCTTTTCATGAACGTGGTCACACTGGAAAAGGTGGATGTGCTTTTTCATCATATCTGAAATAGGTTATGCTATTTCTAGTGATACGGGCTATGACTCTCTAACCCAAATGCTAGGGTATTTGCATGCTTAATTCATAAGCCTAATTGCCATAATTGCACATGCTCATTAGGCAATTTTGTGTGCAAATGCTGAGTTAGGCACATAACTAGGCATAGTCTTTGCAGTGTGATTTGGTTCAACACTCGTGGAAAATTTGTGAACAAATTAGACATGCAGTTGAATGCACATTTTCTACGCTAAGAAGTTGGGCAGGGCCTGGCACCAGCCAGATTGCAGTGCAAATTGATGAGCAGAAAGTACTACCCTTGTGAATCCTGGCGTACGAGTGAGTCCTTCATCCAGAGAAAAGGTCAGATCTGAGCTGTCCTTTGCATTATCCAAAGATCCACACCTTCCTTTCATGTTGTGCTGGAATACTGGGAAGTAACCTAAATTTTACATTCATCTAAGGGAAAAAAAACCCAACAAGCAAAACAAACAACAAAACCAACTATCATGAAGCTCTAATTTTATGATCTGATTGCTGAGGATGGGTAGATACAGAGTCTCCCTGTCAGAAGGGAGACAAAGCCAGCCTGTCTCTTCCTATATTCCCATAGAAGACACAACACTGAGTAACCAAAGTAGCTCACTGTTAGCAATAAAGGATACTAGCACAGCTTTAAGCCAGCACAGCTGATTTGAGTTAGAGCCTGCCTGTGCAGCCTGACTACAAGAAAGCCCAACTTTCATGGTCTAATGTTTGTAATTTCTCTCTCTCACTAAAGATATATGTTCTTTTAAGAAAAACTACAGAGGAAAATCCCCCAAAAGTAAGAATTCAAGGCACTGAAAGATTGAGTTATGGTTTGTTTAATCCTTCGATTTTATCCTTCCCAAGCCAGTCTGCAAACTCTCTTGCTCTGAATTTATGACAAGCAGGACTAAAGGGACTGTCTATAGATTAACATTGACATTTCCTTTGTGCATTAATCCTTTGAATCTCATTTACCATACATTTCTGCTGAATGACATAAAAATGATCATTTTTTTATTACTGAGTAGATTATGATGAGGTGTATTTTCACCACCATTCAGAAAAATATTGAACGGGAGTCAGAACTGTCTTTTTACCTTTGCCTGTAGAGTTGCAGTGTGGGCTCTCTGTGAGGGACTGCCTTCTGGAAGACAGTGATGTGCAGCTCCATCCTACAAACTCCCAGGAACCAAAAGCACAAGATGCCACAAGGTCAGGGACACAACTAGGACATCCTCAACTTTGACAGGATTGCACAAGGGCAGTTCTCCTTGCCCAGGACAGATGCTGCAGCTCTGTCATCTAACATGGCTCCTTACCCAAATTTTTGTGGTAGAAAGTACACATGTTTGCTGTAGGTACTTACCAAAGCACCTTCCCACCCACCATAAGACTTCTCTGCCAGCAACAGCACAGCTGATATGTGTAGTTTTGGAGGAAATAAAAGTTGTGATGTCCTGTTTCTTGTAAACTGCAAGTTTGCATTAAATTTCCTTACATTTAAAAGTGTGAAGAAGCTTAAGTTGACATAGTGTAAGAATACATACATCACAGGTACAGATATAGAATCATAGACTGGTTTGTGTTGGAAGATCACCTAGTTCCACTCCCCTTGCAATGGGCAGGGATACCTTCCACTATAACAGGTTTCTCAAAGCCCTATCCAGCCTGGACTAGAACACTTCCAGGGATGGGGTACATGCTCCAATGACTCATCACCATCACAGTAAATAATTTTTTCCTAATACCAACCTAAACCTCTTTCAGTTTAAAGTCATTGCCCCTCATCCTATCACTGGTAAAACGTCACTCTCCAGCTCTCTTGTAAGGCCCCTTTAGGTGCTATAAGTTCTCCTGGAGCCTTTTCTTCTTCAGGTGGAATAACCTTGCTTGTCTCAACCTGTCTTCACATGAGAGGGGCTCCAGCCCTCTGATCTTCTTTGCCCTCCTCTGGACTTGATTCAAAAGGTTTATGTCCTTAGATTCTTATACTGGGGGCCCCAGGGCTAGACTCCAGACGGGTTCTCAAGAGAGCAGAGAGGGAGAATGACCTCCCTCGACCTGCACACTTCTTTTGATGCAGCCCACGATACGGTTGGCTTTCTGGGATATAGATATAGAAGTCAACCAACTTTAAGAGTTCAGTCCACAGCACTCCTGTCATACCCACCTCATGGTCTTCCCCATAGAAAGGATATTTTGAACCCATACATGTTCAGAGAAGATATATACTGGTATGAATGATCTGTGGTGTAGAGCTGGAAACCAAAGCAGAGAGACTGAGGGATGCAGGTCTGCTGAAGCCCTCTTTGTCACCAATAGAGGAGAGGAGAGGAGAGGAGAGGAGAGGAGAGGAGACGAGAGGAGAGG
>JAWWEU010000081.1:116173894-116197953 GCA_035583155.1 Acropternis orthonyx | reverse complement strand
GGAGAGGAGAGGAGAGGAGAGGAGAGGAGAGGAGAGGAGAGGAGAGGAGAGGAGAGACTTCAGTCATTGTATGAGCAAACACAATGGATCTCTCTTCACCCAGAACCCAGCAGACCCTTCTGGTGCTGCCATTCAACATTTTGGCCTGCAGCATCTTTAAATGGACACAGTTCCTCTCATATTACATGGAGCTGACTGGGAACCTCTTTGTGTTCAAAGGTTTAAAGGTAGCATGGAAAAATATATACCAAAAAATTGTAACTGGCAGGAGAGGTAGGAAGGAAGGAGAGAAGGAAATAATGGAGAGAAGGGAGAAAATACATCTGCATAATAACGCATGCATCTATGGTGCTAGCAAACATTAAGGTTCCATGGTTTATTAATAAAAAATCCTCAATTAAAAAAAAAAAAGCCTAAACAACACAGAACATATATAACCTTATATTGTACAGTGAATTAATGTGAACAGGAATAAAAAACACCGAAATGAAAATTCGGGAGCTAAATACCCCATTGTGCTTTATAGTGCAGACAGCAGAGTAAGCCTAGGAAATATTCCTTAGGCTATAAAATTACACAAAGGACTAGAGTGTCCCATTTTTCTTTTTAATTTAAAGAAAATAGCCAGAGCCATTGAAGAGAGGGAATTGACCTCTTTGGGTCTCTCACTTTCTCAGAGATATTTCTGGTCAATCAAGCCTGCACATCGTTCCTGGAAGAATGACCACAGCCTCAACACTTCTGGCCTTTACCCTTGCCAGCCGTTGCTTATATTTCCATTACTCCACTGTGTGTTAGACCTGACCACAGCCTTCATCAATAGTGAAAGGTCAGAAGTCTCCCAAACTTAGATATTGGCATATAATCTCCAATAAATTAGACACAGAAATTTCAAAATCCATATCCTGAATGATGGGACAGGCCATCTCCCCTTTCTCTTTCAAGGGGTTATGGACAGTTTGGTCTGTGCAGCTTTACAATCCCTCCATTTTGAAAACAATTAAAATAATATAGCATTGATTTTATTATTTTTTAAGCACCATAGCTTGCAGGAGTGCTGACTGTGAATGACTCCTTCCCATATAACATCGCATGTAATACCCTTCTGGGGTGGGGAACCACAGCCACCAAATATCCTTGCTTTGAAGGCATGCCCCACTTTCCTGACACTGGGAATGGGAACAGACAAGAGGTTACTGCTTGGGAGCAAAGAAACACTGCAAAGCCAAAAGCTGTGCCCAAGCTGCTCAGAGATTCAGCTATGTCCAAGATGAGTGGGAAAGCATTTCCTTGTTCTGGCTGTGCCTCAGGTTATAAATCATTTCCATTTTCCTTTGCTAAGGCTTTTTTTTCCTCTTTCTCCTGAGGAAGATAAGCTCCCCTGCGAGGGTGGCACAGCTCAAAAAGAAAAAAGCCTCCCTCCAAATCCTCTGGGATCCTGGGCGTGTTGAGGGCTGCACTTAGCCTCAGCTCTCAGAACAACAAGGGTGCTTCAGAGCCAAGGCTGTGCCTAGCTAGGGGGGGAGGCAATTATCCACCAGAAAATATGAGGGGGAAGACACCACACACACACAGAGCCACAATGCAGGTCCTGATCTCCAGAAGTGCTGAACACTTGTGAGGCAGTGAACACCTCCGGCACTCTACGCCAGGAGTTAAGAGCATTTGGCACTTTAGGAGAGTTGTAAGCATCCCCAGGAATCAGAAGATGGGGGTTTTCTGCATGTGGGTTTTTACCTGTGGTCGGAACCTCAGTTACTGTGAGATCCCTTTACACCTAATTAAGATATATCACAGAGAAATACACAAAGATGCATAATTTACCCACTCTTCGACTGATTTAAGTGTATCCCTGCAGGGAACGACACCCATTTAACTAAAATCAAGTTAGAAATCAATTTAGTTACATTAGTGCATTTTTGGTATGGAATAGCCCTTAATTTGAATGGGAATAAAGACCCACTATGGGCCGATTGATTCTGTTAGGTGAAGAAAAAGCTTTTATTCTCCATATAGCTACAAAGGAAATCAGTTTCAGAATGCTACAGGATATTATATATGGGAAACATGAGGGTCTGTGCATATAGGCTTTGGGTTTTTTGCACAGTTCTGAACGTCTTCACTCCTCCAGTGATTTCAGGCATTCCCACACAGAGTTATCCCAGAAAACCCTGAAAAGGGTAGCATTTTACCTTCCAAGAACCATGGAGGCTTACTTTCACTGACAGAATATGTGGGGGGTTAGAAAGGTCTTTCCAATTTAATGTGTGAGCTCAGGAGACACAGCAGAAAGGAAAAGCCTGCCCTCTAGGAGCATGCAGGAGGGAAATGACGTACACTGGCAGAGAAAGAAGTCAGGATAAGAAATCCCACCTCAGCTTGCTGTGTGTTCCCCCAAGCAGAGACAATGACTGAGCATGGCATTGCAGGGGGGAGGGAGGGAACATATCTCATTTGCATCCAGAGGAACCTGGAAGCGGGTGCTGGTGCCATGGGTGGAACAGCTTGAGCTGCACAGGTACCCATAAGAAGGATTGAAATGTCCCTACAGTTGGCTCACTTTCCTCCTAGGCACAGATCATTCAGAGAGGGCTGGTGTGTGCACTGGGGCAGCTTGGAAACACCAACTGGTCCTGAGGGCCTGTTTGCAGCCATCTCTGGCTAACACAACTCTGGCTTCCATCTGCTGTCCAAAGCAGACCCCGCAGTGGTTGTGCCCCATGGGATTCCCATTTGACTCCATTACTTTCCCACAGCTCTGTGTGTGGCAGAGAGACAGGCGAGGGAGAATGAACAGAAATCAGGTTTTTTTCCAGCAATGATGGTCTGCTCATTCCAGTTACTTAACTTTCACTACAGTAATTTCCTAGACCTCTGAAAATCGCTTGCTAATTTTGCCCCCGCTATCCAGCTCTTGACCTTCAAACACGGTCCTAGGAACAATGTTATAAAAGATATATGAAGCAAGACTCTAGGTGGCACTTCAGGCTGCATAACTGTCATCTTGTCTATAAACACATGAAGCATTTAAATCATAGGTTTAATCAGGTAATCTTTTAGGCAATCAGGATGATTAGTAAAGGTGTGTTCTCATTGTGTAGTCCCTGCAGCAATTTCCAATATACCTTTCCAGTGTACCCAGACCTATAGTTCAGTTCCACTTCACCAGCAAAAATCAAGAGAAATCTCACTCAAAACTAAACTACTCACTGGAATATATCAGAAACAGACCCATGGAGCTCTTGCAGGACCAAAAGTTTGTCACCTAGGCAGAAGCAACAAGCCTAAATATATGTGTAGGCCTCAAATACTAGAGATGAGTGCTATAGCAAAACCACAGGCAATTCAGCAAAACACTGCACCACTCCAATACCTGCTGAAGGGATACTCAGGCTACATAGTTTACTTTTATCTAAAGTATTGCATGCTTTATTTTCTGTATGTTTCATCAGTATAAAGCTAGCAATATTTACTTTTCTCCCCAATCACTTCTCAGTGGGTGCCTGGGAGGTGTGCTTGCTTGACAAGTTACTAAGAATGAAGCAACAGAGTAGCACTGAAGCATGCTCCAGCATGCGTTTTGGAATCAGCACCCAAATGCCTATGCATTTCTCAGTGGACATCTGAAGGTGCTGTTCCACACCACAATTATCTAATGGCAAAGCTGCCAAAGGAAGACTCTGCCTTTTCTCACCCACAGCTATTTGTTACTCTCCCTCCTCCCTCCCATTTATCACTTCTAAGTGTGCTGATACCCTTTAAACTAAATCAGTGAAATGGTTCATGTTAGCAAAACCAGAAAAACCCTGCTGGTCTGTTTTAGACCACGACACCAAAAATAGCTGCCTTAATGTAACTGTGGCAGGAGATAGGAAACTGCAGGAGTGAAAGGAGCATAGAGGGAATGCACTGGGAAGGGCAAGGACTTTTTCCAACTGTTTTCTTCCTATAGAAACATTAATGGTGACTAGTAGCCAGCTGTCTGTACTAACTGGACTGAAAAAACCTTATCTGTTTCTTTCTAGCATCTCCTCACTGGATCTGCATTAGTCTAGTTCACAATTTGGCACTGTAAAATCCCGCAGACTGTCTGGAAAAGGGCACGCAAGACATGCAGATCTCCCTGAGCATGAGGTCTTCTCCTCTGCTGCAGCACAACTCCAAACCCTCAAATGCAACACAACCTTTGCCTCACCACCCTTCCCATGCCTCATGCAAGGCCCCCAGGGGTGTTCATGTACCACGGAGGGGAAAGCCTTTTGCCTCTGGTCTTCACTAGCAAGCAGCAAAGCTGGGGCAGTTGCTCCAGGACTGTAACACCTTCTCCAACTGAGCCAATCTTTCCCCATCGGCTGCTGAACAGGCAGCATCCAGTTGGCAGCTGCAGGGGACTGAAGAGCCTTGTGAAGGGAGAAAAACAAATGCAATAAAGAAGGAGAATCCCAACCAACTTCTTGAGGATTTATTAAATGAGGATCTGGTTTTGACAAATTTGTTTTCTTTCACAGTGAAACTAGTAGACTCAGTCCAGAGTGGTTCCCATAACAAACTTTCCTCTATTGTCTTTTAGGGAGAAGCAGCCTAACCCACCAAAGCTGCAAGTGCCATGCAGAGGTTAGATATTCCCAGCTACACAGAGGTATGAATATACAGAGTGAAGGCAGAACAAAAGGGATGCCATATCAATTTTTTGTCAAGTTCTCTCCCTCTCCATCAGAGTCTAGCTTGCCCTGGCTGCAGAAGCATTCGGTAGTCATGGAAATGGGCAGAGTGAGTTCACCTTTCAGCAAAGGCAACATCAATCAGTCCTGCCCTCCCCACCCTAGCCTCTGTTTCAACAGCACCAGAACATTTCACCATTATTTTATTGCTCATTACCCTCAGTTTATTGCACTCACAGTTTAACCTCATTTTACCCCCAGGGATGAAGTGAAGGCTTACTCCACCTTTTGAGCAAAGCTATGGGCAAACTTCATGACAGTCTCCATAGGCATTTTGGTCCTTAACTCCCAGTGAGGGTCAGGAAGGCTGGTGCTAACACTGATGCATGTGTCATGTGACCTGCCTGTGGTCCTACAGATTGTGTGCACAGACCTGGTACCTTCTCACAGTGGAGTCCTAGCACCTTGGGGTCCCTTGGCCAGGTTTCTTTCATAGAGGAGGAGCCTGAGGGGATGCAATGTCACTGGTGTCACTCTGTCCACCTTGGAATCAAGGCAGCCAGGGCAACCAACACTGATGCAGGCTGAAGGAATGGGGGCACCAAGCTCACAGGAGGGGCTCCAAGGTCACCCTTAACATCCTAGCTACTTTGCTGAGGCCACCAAGGGAGTACCATACCAGGGCCCAGCTGATGAGATGGCTTGGCCATCTCAGTATGCCCAACATCAAGAGTAGGGAGACGCCGCAAGGAACAGGGGAACAAACACATATTGAATGTGGCAGGTACAAGACACTATGTGTAGGACCAAATCCTGCTTCACCTTGTTGGGCTGGTGCAATACCCACCTGTGAGTTCCTGCTCCTGCTTTTTATATCCACAGAATAGCTCTTCCTTTAACTCTCTTATTGCTACCATCTCTTTGAGCCTGAACTATAAACTCAGACAGCATTTTTTCTATGCTTCTTTTTATATATATGGGAGATGTAACCTAAACAATTGGGGTTTTCTGTCCTCTGGGCCAGCTCTGGACAGTCATGTCATAATGAGGAACACAATAAATGTCAGCTTGTCTTAGAAGACACTTGGCAGGGATTTAGGTTCACCATCTGCAAACAGTATTATCTCCAGTGCCATAATCAGCCTGAAGGAGGAAGGGGTTCCTAGGACCTTTGGCATTTCAAGTGAAGTAAAGCTATACAATTAAACTTCAGTTAGGAAATATCCATAACTTACCAACAGGGGAGAGCAGTTAAGAGCATTACCGGCTGTCAGCACCTGGGAAACTAAATTGAATGACCAGAGCACTGAGATATTAAAACTGGAGGAAAAATCACATATGCCTACTTTCTTTACAGCTGTAATGTCACAGGTCATATGTTGTGCTAACCTGTAAGAAATAATAGGAGCTTGGAGATAAAATATAGCTCCAAATGTGAACTCGGGCATGGCATAGAAGTTAAGCAAGGACAAACAGATTACTAGTACTCTGAAGTATAAAATCACTGTTTCAGAGACTGCTCTCTCTTCTCCTAGCAGCTTAATAAACTAAACCAGCTGTTGTAAGTAATGCTGTTAGATTTTTAAAGACATCCATTTCCTTGGCTGTAAATAGAAATACAATTTCTTTAAACTAAAACTACTCTCCCATGTAAATTTGGTTTTGTTTTGTTTTGTTTTTAAATTGAATTAGCAACATAAGTAATGACAGCCTTTCAGGAATGTGTGATGCTTATACAGAGATTCCTGAAAAAATTGCTATCACTCTTACAAATTTATCACTTCCTTCCTGGACATCAAACTATTCTGGCAATGAAATGCAAAACAGAAAATACAGAAGCAACAACTAAAATGGTTTGGATGGACTTCATGTATGAAGAACTGTGGTCTCAGACATAGAAAAGGAGATACCTTAGTCCAGGTTAATTAAATGAAGGCAAGCAGTAGCAGTAGGGGATGGGTTCAACCTGTACTGAAGGAGGAAGAGGAGGAATGCATTGAAACGTCCTGACTGAGAGACTGAGGAGCCATAATCACCTCCCACCCCTCCATGCAATGGAACTACTTACGTTCCCCAACAGTAGCACACGTGGGACACCTACTGTCACATGCATAGTGGGGATGTATCATCACTGTGTGGCATCAACAGCCTGATTTGGAGCATCGGTGCAGGACACTGAGGTTTGGTGTCATCCAGTGAGAGAGGCTGGGAAAAATAAAGGGGTGGGTTTGGGGAAGGATGATAGTAGCAGAGAAGAGGCTGGTGGGAACTGAGGTCAAACCTAGTGTGGTGTAAATTAAGAGCCTGGCTAAAAGCAGGAAATGTTCACACTTTTCAGAAAGCTTTACAAGCAGTGCTAATGAAATAGCAACCCCCCAAACACTTTTGTTCCTATTCATTTTTCTAAGGCATCCATTTGAACAGCAGCCCCTGTCTCAGAGTGTTCCTGCAGAGCAATGGGCAGAGCATGCTTATGGTTCAAGGGAAGCACTGTGACACTCTCTCAGTGTCACTTGCCAGCAGCAAGTACCAGCCTGTTTAATGAGGCCCTCCATCACTTCCTGCCCTGCTGACTGCACACTGTGGGTGGCACTGGCATGGATGTCTTTCACCAAAATGCCTGCTTCATATCAGGGAGGTACACCCATTTGTAACTCCACTTGCCTGGCTCTGTAGGTGCCTCCAGCCACATGCCATGTTGAGGAGGAGGAAATGACAATGGCTGCAATGGAGCCTTCAAGGGAATTCTGACTCACCCCCATCCAGAAGTTGCAAGAAGAGCCCAGAAGTCTCCCTCAATGATTTGGAGCAGATGGGGAAATGCAGACAACAGGCGCAATACCTCCCCAGCCTGCCATAGCTTTGAAATGCCATGGCCTCCCACAACATGGCTAAAACAAATACAGTAATTAAAAACCTCTTCTTAATGAGTCTGGTTCTGCAAACAGACAAATGGGCAGCAGAGCAGTGGCAATGCTGAGCGTTGCCTGGTAATCCATTTTCTCCAAGCTATGTAATGGTCACATCCATAAAAAAGTAGCAGAGGAAAGGGAGGGAAGCACAGGAAATCCATTACTGCCATAAAGGGAAGGAAACAGAACAGGAGCCTGTACCCAAATTTGGGTCCTCCTAGATTCCTGACCTCCTGCCAGGGTAAGATATTAGAAACCAATACCAGGGGTGGAGCGGCGGTAGCCACATCAGTGACTCATTCCCTTGTGAAAAGCAGAGCCACCCAGACAATTGGCACAGCGCCCCGCTGTGTGCGTGGCCTCAGAGAGCTTGCCCTGTCACGTAAGCAGCTGGCAACCTTCCTGCAATGAACAAGAAATGCAGATAATTTAGCTTGGCTACCTGAGCGTTATCCCTATTGCTGTCTCATAGAAATGGAAATGGAGCCATCCTGATGAGACTTTTGATCGCACAAAAACATATAAAACCATGTGAAATTTCTAGGAAATGAAAGTCCAGGTGGGATGAAATTAGGACTTTCTCTTTGAGTTGGTTAAAATCACACGCTGACCTTATTAGTTGGTGTTCAAGCAAAAGGAGAGAGAACTCTGAGACAGGGCAACATTCAGGCTTTCTCCTTCCCCCTGCCTATCCTGCTGTCACCCATACCCGATTCTGGTCATGTGCTGCATTCTCACAGTTCCCACACAATCCTACCCTTGTGCTCCCAACTCAGGGACGAGGAAGCTGTTTATCACAGCATTCCATTTGTCACGTTCAGTTCAGATGATGATAATACCCAGTTGCAAGTAGCATATTTTACATCATCAAATGTTGTAGCTGTTCTTCTCCAGATGGGGAAATGAAAGCTTAGGGGGTTAAAAAGACTTTTCTTTAGCCACCTAGAGAGTCACTGATCTCCCAAGTTCCCGTGCAGAATTAAATATCACTTCCTAGGCTTGCTTTTAGATTTAGCTTGCCATATATCTCTCTGAAGTCCATACATGAGAATCGTGCCTAACAACTGCACTCAAAATTATATTCTTTTTGTGGGGCAAGGCGGGGGGTGAGGGCAGCTCAGGTTTTGGTACTGTAGTCAATCGCTCACAAACTTGTGTGCTTTCAGCATTTGGCTAATCAAATTACAGCAGAGTGCACATAGTGCTGTATCCAATCTGTCTGTTGGCAAAACTTGACAAATTTTTGGTGTTAGAGAAGTCCATGCACCACCATCTTCCCCAAAGTGGGAGTTTCGCAGCCTGATTGGTGCAGCCTGCTTTCCTGTGCCTCACATTTCTCAAGGAAAAAGTGTTACCTGTAACGACATCTCTGAACACCAGGGGAAGGTCTCTGGTGTGATAGGCTATATCCTTCCTGCACATCTTTTTGTCTTTCTCTGTCCCTCCATCCACTACTGGTAGCCATAGGCAATGCCCTAGAGATGCATCTTGACATTGAGTGTTATAGATGCTGATATTAGAGACAGAGTACCCTCAGAGTTCAAGGCTGGCTTGCTATGGGATTTGTTTGCTACTTGAATCTTCTTAAAGCCACAACTAAGAATTGTAATAGCTTTCCCAGCTGCTGCCTGTGATGGAAGAAGACCCGATGTGACTGAAAGCCTGGTATGACTGTGCTTCATTCCCAGGTAAAATTAAAAAACCTTCCTGAAAATAGATGGGGATTTTGGATTTGAAACTTCACAGCTTCCAAGATGAGCTGTTTTTTAATTTTGGTGGCATCCAGTAGTTCGGTGTGTCCTCCATCTAATCCATGCCAGAATGGGGCAGTTTAAGAGGGCTGCTGTAGGAAGTCCCTTTCAGCCTTGCTCCAGGCTCAGGAGAATACAGTCCATCCTCACCACCCCCTAGCATCACTTCCTGTTCCCTCAAGCCCCACAAGTGCTCACAAGCTCCAAGTGGCACATTTAGCCTGTACTTCATAGCTCCTGAACTTGCACTGAATGTTGATATGCTTTAAGAGTCCAGTATCTATAGTCCAGGTGCTATAGTCTGCTGCAATATTATTATTACTGTGGATAGGACAATTATTAGTATTTAGCTATGACTTTATTTTGTTGGTTCTTCATATCAAACAAACAAGAGTGTGATCTATGGCAGTTTCCATTTCAGTGTCTCTGCAGCTCTACCGCAGAATGCCATCATCCACACCTCTGATCCCTGTGAGTCCTGTTAACGCATCTTGTTGGCAGCAGAAGTATTCTTCCACTGCAGGTTTGATCCAAAACAGCATAATCCACCATCTGCAGCTACCTGCTGGTGTCCAAGATGCAGTGAGGTGGTTGCTTTCTTTGTCCAATAGCATTCTGCAATATTTATCTTTGGCACCCAGCGCTGAGGCTATTTTTGCTTCTGCCAAGTTGGGTTAACGTGTCTTTCATTACAGGCACTTGGTAATGAGCAGTTTGTCATACTTCCACGAGGTCACTCAGGCTTGTGTGAAGGAAGCATTTGCCCATGCGGAGATTGGCCTCCAGGTCAGCACCCAGCTGGGGGTGTGGAAACTGCAGCACTGGCACCATCTCTCTCCCATGGACTTTAGCGGCTGCCGCTTCTCCTTCGCCCTTCGTGCAGTGGTTACACAGGTGCCATCCTGGCTGAATCACTGTCTCTGTTTCAAGGTGAAATATGCCTGGAAGACATCCCAGTCCTTTGAAAATATCTTGATAACCTTACAGCAGTGCTGGCTGCAGAAGCAACATGGAGCAATGCCTGCCCTTTCTCTTCATGGGCCAGCTTTTCTGCTTTGCCTGCGTGGGTGTCACCATAGCTATTCCATCTCACCTCATGTGCAAGTTATTTGTTATTAATTATTTTTTTCTACCTGTTATCTTACTCTGGAGATTATTCCTTCCCTTTTACTTGTTTGCTTGCCAAAATACCAGTACTTGTGTTTTTTTCTTTCCTTCCACCTCCAAAATACAAGCCAGAAAAGCACTCCATCTACTCTGTAGCTGTGAATTGGTGTACACTCACCTTCTACATAGCCACATCTCTCCCACCACCAGGGCGAGCTCTTCAAGCACCTTCACATAAGTTATTGCTTCTTTCAAGCATTCCACAAATTCCCTTTTTTAATATATGATCTATTAACAAAACAATCAACCAGTTTATTTGGGGGCAGTACTTTCAACCAGGTGTGTCTTAGACTCAGTTACACTCTTTGAGGAGATTTTTAACTTATGTTTTATTTAGCAAAGAGGAAAGGTTACAGCCTGCTGTGATTTTTTTCTAGATCTTATGAGTCCTCCTGATGTGCCTGAAAGTCATTGCAGTACGCCCATGACTGCTACTAGAGTAGTTGTTACTGGTTTTGTTTCTCTCCCTTTTCACCCCATTTTCCCACTATGATCCAAAAAGAATAAATTTGCCCCTTTTCATATCTCTCTTCCCAAATATTGGAATCTTGGATTATGTTCTTTCTTCCTCCTTCCTTCTTTTTCTTTGTAAATAAGCATGATCACAGCCTTCACTTCTGATTACATGGGTAGAGGAAGCAGATCACCTCTGAAATCATGTTCTCCATGAAAAGGAGATGAAAAGACCTAACAAGCAAAAATTACCTGGAAAAAAGAAAATGGAAGAACTGTGGATTGCCGCCAGCAGCTCTGCTGAGGACCCAGCCTGCTTGCCAGCAGTTGAAAAGCTGCTTGCAATTGTAGGTGACTAAACCTGGGGCACTGTTTCAATGTCTGCCAAAATCAACAGCAGGCCAGAAGATGGCACATAGTGACTGCTGGACTTGTCTTCCAGTCCTTCTGACTGGCCAATTCCCAATCCTGTGCCTCAGTTTCCTGTTTCTGGAATGAGAAGAGCTTCTAAATTCTGTTACAAAAAAGGGAACACCCTTTATGTATGCCAGGAAATTAGCAAACACAAGAGTGGGAAGGGATCACTACAACACATCATAATGATGAAAAAGCTAAATTGAATGTCTCTTCTTTCACGTGTCATGCACAGCCACGGCTGGAGGTCGGCAGAAACCAAGGAAAAAATCTCCTTCCCACACAAAAAGTACAAAGCAATCAAACCATTTGCATCTTAACAGTAAGTGCAAATAAATGATAGAGAAACAGGTCCAGTTCCTGTACTGTAACATTTGCTTCCTCCCTTTCCTTACAGGAGCGTGTAAAGCTCTAGTACAGGAATACCTTACAGGGATCATCCAGACATTGAATCCCAGAGCCTGGCCTGGACTCAATCCAGGAGGTGGGCAACTGCCTCCCCTTTCTTGCTGGTCACCTCATCCTTTATTGGACCTAGTCTCAAGTACATGTAGATCCCTGTTTATCAGGCTACTTAAGAAAAGCTGTGTTTAAGCCCAGTTTGATAAATTAATGCACAGGACATTAAAAACTATAACTATATAGAAAAGTACATAAACTGAAATATATTTGGCAGTCCAAGCAGATTTTACTGTACAACATGAACTTTTGGCTCTGCAGAGAGATGTTTGTTTCTATCTCCAGCTGTTTGAAAACTAACCTTGTTTACTGCATTCAAAATTGTTTCTTCACCCCTCTCCCTGTACATGAGGAGCAGTGGGACCACAGGGCACCTGCTGCATTCACAGTTCACACAAGAGCACATCTAACCTTGGCCTTAGCACACTCATGACCAAACATGGCTCCAAATGTGGCTGTGCTGGCTTTGCTACACACAGGTATGGGTCTTTGGCCAGATCCAATAAGAACAAACTATGGACCAAAGGCTTTGTTCAAGGTACAGTACAAACACTGGAAAGAAAGAGAACCTTGAGCCAAAAGGATAGATAGGAGATATAAACCAAGAAGGCTAAAGAGGATTCAATAATGTTAATGTTCCTTTGATATTTCCACATGTTGTTTTATAAATTAAGGCTTTTAACCAGCCTTGAATCAAAAGAGGTAGGTAGGGAAGATGAACCAAAGAAGGGGCAAGGGGTAGTAAGAAGAATGTGTATTTTATCTTCTAGAATTGAGATTCTTCTTTTTACCTCAGAACAAGATCAAACTGGTTTAATTACAGAATATAAACACTAGGCTGAAAAGCAGATCTAGTGTGTCTAGAAAGAGAGTAATCATTTAAGTACACTCAGTTACCTGTGTTTCTAATAAAGTAGCTTTATTTCAGTTGATAAAAGACAGGCAGTGCCCCAAGGCATGGTTCCTCTGAAACTCAATCCATGCTCAGATTCAAACTTACAGGTGCAATGAGCCTCTTGCGTCTATGTAGTGACGGATGTCTGGGCAACAATGAGCCATGACAAGCTCACTGCTATTGCATTTTCTTGACACTTTGAAACATTCAATTTTTGGACTAATTTCTTTCTATTAAGTCTATAAGACCATAATACTTACTTCTCTCATTCACTAGATATTTCACTCCAGCTATTACATTCAGTCATTAGCCTTTTCAGTAAAATTCTTTTAAAATTGTTTTCTTACAGTACTTTGGATTGGTTTTCTGGAAGTGGTTCCTTGAACTGTGGTAGATCTCAGCTCAAGCCAGGGCTCAGCACAGGAACCAGTACTGCTTCCAGAAAAAGTAATTTGCAGCATTTTGTGAGCAGGACAGAGTGGAACAACAAAGATGAAATGCAGACATTCACAATGATATACACATTCTTGAGAACCAAGATTCTGGGAATACCTATCGTAATATTTCTTCTTATGAATGCTTTAAAAATTAAAATCTTCTTCATATATTCTTTCTCTTCCACTCTCAGGAAAAGTTACTTTCACAGACACTTTCTTTAAAAGGTTTATATCTCACTGCACATTTCCAGGACAAAGCCTTTGGCCCCAGTTGCGCAGCCACCTGCACATGTGCATTGGTCACAAGCAAACTCGTCAGGATTCCTCACATGTAGAAAGTTACATTTAGCTATTTGTTTATGTTTATATGTTTTCTCAGGTTTAAATTATTTTAAGACAGATGGACTTACAACTCTGATGTTTGGATGATGGGAAACTATTTCCTCCCAACAAAAGAAATGCTACTGATGGACATTCTGCCTCCATCTTCTTGTGTGAGTATTAGCTATGCTTCCTCAGACATGTATCTTTTACATAATTGAGGTTGACTTAATAGAAAATATTACGTTCTCTCATTAAGTGGTATAGACCATGTATAAAGAAAACGTAGTTACAGAAAGAGAGAAAATAATGTGTTGCTACTATTGTCATCTGTGAAAATTATTACCTTTACCCCTTGTCCGGTTTTGGATTTAGTTTCTAATCCCTTTAACAGGCTTTCCCAAATCCTGAGTAGTTTAAACTATTATTTAATATATTCTTTGCTAGAAAGATTTTCTGCCTGTGTTTGTGTCTCTCTATGTACATTATAATATGTATGCACATACGCATAATATTATTATTCCCTCAGTAGCAATTAAGCAGTATAATCCACCTCAAAGATATTTACAACAATTTAAACTACCCTGAATCAAGGAGTTTAGAGGATTAGAGATGAGATTTAAGCAGTTACTGAGAGGATAAATTTTGCAGTTCCTGTACATTGCAGCACTGTTTGACTCTAAGGCCAGAGAACGAAGGGTTTGGAAGTGACTGAAGCACAGAAGGAAATGAATCAAAATTTGAGTATGAATCAAAAGCCCAGAATAGTTTGTTTGTTGAGATCTTTTAACTTCCATGATTAAAGGAGAAAGACATCTGGCTCTTTGAGCAAGTTTGTCCAAAGTCCTTGCAATCTCCCTCCCTTGGTAATTTGCGGACAGTTAGTGAGCGTGTGTGTGCTCCCATACTGTCTCCAGCACCCCGCATTTCTGTGGTGTGAGCAAGCCGAGTAGTTCTGGCTTAAACTGAAAGCTCTGCTATCTTCAGTAACACAGGGCATGCTCTGGGACTGTGGACATAAACTAGCACTGAAAATTCAAGCCACCCTGGATTTATCAAAGGAAAAGTGTGTCCAAAGATAAAAAATTGGCTATGCTGAAGAAGGATTGAAATCACACACATTTGATTTTGCCAATGTCTGTGTAGCAAACCAGCATAGCAGAATTGCTTCATGTTTCTGGGTGCACCCTGATATTTATTTTTATCTATACATTTATGCTTTTCACTCTTAGAATCCTCAGCTGAAATAGTGTTTGGCTGAAAGTGTCTTTGAAGAAAAACCCATGCAATGTATTTATCTCTTGCACAATCCCTGGGGCCCTTTCCTCCAGTCTACCTTGTCAATGGAGCAACAGTAAACTCTCTCTGAAACTGCCCCTCTTCTGTATACAACACCTAGGACATTTCCTATTTTCCTCTATCTCTGCCAGTGAGAAGCTACCACTAAAAAGCGAAAAATAGAGAAAAATTATTGTTGCCACCTGGTGAACTAACAGTGTACTTCCCATATAATTCCACAATAAATTCCTCCTATTACTCCCAGAGGGCTTTTAAAATTTTTTTTCCCAATTTATTTATACACAAGTAGTATCTTACGTCAGAGCAGGAAGAGGACCTACCCTTGGGAGTGGACTTTCCAAGCCACCCATTTCCCAGGTAGGACTTTGTCCAGCAGCCCAAGGGCAACCTTGCCAGCAGTACATGGAGCAGCTCCCAGAAGCTGTGGTCCTGCTCCCTTCCCCATGTAAGCCTCTGGCAAACTTAGGAGCAGCAAAAACATACCCTCTGCTGGTCAATTTTCCTTTGCTAATGAGAGCATGAGGCAACTCCTTTCTGAATGTACATTTCCTTCCTTTCCTCAGAAAACTTTTCTAAGATAGCTGCTGCTTACTAGAAAGAAGGCAGAAATAGCAAAATCTGTGTGGAAATCATGAGGTTGGAAAGCACAAGGGAAACCCTGTAGTGTGAGTGTCAGGTCAGCGTCACTTCCTGGAGATCCACACTTGGTCATGATGGCACAAGTTCCCTGTGGTCTCCAAATGCTGAGAGAAAATTCTCATTACAATTTCTCCTTGTGACCACTTTTCTTAATAAAGAGATTCACTAAGGGGAATGACCTATTTGCAAAGCTTGTAAAAGTTCTAACTGTGTTTGTGGTGGTTTTCCTTCTAAAAAATATAAATTATTTCAAACTACCTGTAAGTGCCTGTAGCAGTGCCATGGCGCAGTGAATTGCCATGTTCACATTACAGAAGGAGAAATAATCTTTTGGACGTGGCAGTGGATTTCATGACTAAAGTGCTCAGGCGGTTATTGCATTTACTGGGGAGTGGGGACAGAAATTACAAAAATTGTGATAGATAGCTTGCCGTAGCCCATCTACAGACTTCACCTGTTGACATGGTCTAGTGGGCAGATGCTAATACCACCCTCGGGAGGAAGAAGGAAACCAGCACTGGGACAGGAAGGGGTTAGGCAAGATTTAAGTGAGTGTACAGGAAGCAATAAAGGTTGTGGAGATTTAGCTCAAGTCTGGTGAGTGTTTGATTGAATCTCTGGTTAGGGAACAAACTTGACAACATTATCTGTTTTTGCTGTAGGAACAACTGTTCACTTGTCTAAATCCTGCCCTTAGCACTGATATATATCAGCCTTCAATTTACTCTCACTTCCATTCGAATCACAGTATGAATCAAGCACATCCCCCCTGCTCCTATGCAGATGGTGTGCAGAGAAGACTATGCAGTTTGTTATAACGCTTTTTTTTAATTTTTTTTATTAGGTCAGATATGTTCTTTCATTTCCTGCCTAGGTGAAGTTTAACATAGGTGGTGTGTTCCAGAGAAGGGCAGGAAATTTAGGTGAAATCTCAAAGCTGCCTGAACATGCTGCGCTCCCCGCTGCCAAGCCGAACCCGCGTTTTGCAAGCCCAAGGTTGGCAGGCAGAAACGCCGAGGGGACCAGCCCCGGGAAAGGCTCTGGGAGTTCAGCCCCGGCCGCCAGCAGGGGAGCCCGGCCAGCCGCCTCTCAGCAGCCCGAGCCAGCGTCAGGTGCCAGAGCGGATCAGATCACAGGTCCCGCTCGCCTGAAATCCTGCCTCTCCTGCTCGCCAGGAACCCATACATAAGAATGCCCCCTGCAAAGGACAAATGCACATCCAAAAACATGTTCAGTGGTCCAGTTTCACTGCAAGAGGGAAGTACGCATTGTCACAAGCCCTGAAGCAGAGATCTGAGTTATTAAAATAATATTACATTAAAATATGAGTTAATAGATTAACTTTTACCCTGGATAGTATAACTACAGATGTAGGCAGTATTGATTGCAATGTCTAACATTTGTTAATCCTGCTTGAGCTTTTTACCTCAGTATTTTCTCAAGGCCATGGCAGAGACACTGTGTTAAAAAAGCATTTGCTATTTTAGATTTAAACCTGTTGCTTTTATTTCTGAATCTCTCTCTGATATTTATTACAAAAGGGGGTACACAGCAGTGACCACATGACCCCTTGGTACCATCTGTTATATTATATACTACAGTGACAACTCTTACTCACCACCTTCCACTACTCAATTGTCCATATCTTCATCTCAAAGTGTTTCCATACCTCTTCATCACAGGTTTTGTTACTCTTCTCTGGACATAAAAATATGTCAGCCATATAATCTTTTATGAGGTGAAGCTACCCTTACCTAAAACAGCGTTCTAACTGAGAACATGCCATTGATCTTTCCATAAAAAGGCATTGTAATTCTCACAGCACTATCCTTTATGCCTCCCTTAATAGGAGGATAACCTGATTCTGGGAACCTATTCCCAGGGAGCAGCTAGATGGAAAGAGGTTCAGGTTCTCAAAGTTTTGACCAGAACATTTTTATGATGCAGCAGAGCCCAAAGCTGCATCTCTCAGCAAGGTCACCTTTGCTATGCACACACATAAGGTCCTACCCACTGCCTGCACCCTGCTTGATGCGAATTTCAGTTGCCATGCATGACCTTTGCTTGCCAGCCCAAAATAAAATGCTGAGCACCATTGTTGGCTGGCCATTGTCCCTTGTGCTGTGTAGGTGGCCACAGTGCAGGAACAAGCAATAGCAGCAGTTCCAGGGGGCCAGGGGCAAAGGTGGAGGTTATGACCTCTTGTGTATCATTAGGCAATTAGCTGGGGCCCTCTCTAACCTCTCAAAACACAGGGCCCTGGGCAAACTGTCCTCCCCTCACAAACCATGCTTGACTGTCCTCTATCCATGGCCACACTGAAAGTGTTTTGACACCCTCTCGGATATTCTTCTGTTCTGCATATGAACCATTATTAGATGCTTTTTTTTATCTTGTATCTTGCAAACTTGCAAGATTTTGAGGCACTGGAAAAAGACCTTATTGCAAGAATTGCATAGATCAGAGCCACCACAGAAACAGGCTGGGTATTTACAGGCATTGTCCAAGGTACTGTCCCATCTCAGGATCCCGCTATCTGTATCTAAAATGAAATGTTTTTACCCAAAGGGGCTTAGAAAACAGTGGCCAGAACCATGTGTGAAATGAGAAGATACAGAAGAGAAAGATTCAAGGATTTAGACATAATTGAACCTAGCCAACTCAGCTAAGCAGACCCCATTGAGATAATTCCTGAATCCCTTGAAAATCTATTCAGATTTGGTCATAATAAAACAGGCAAATCTGAAATGTCTTTTCCTAATTTTACTTCTCTTCATACTTGCAAACTCAGTCCAAGAAGCTATGTGCCCAGGTATGCCTGCTACCTTTCTGACTGTACACTAAAAGGTTAGATGGTCTGATTATGCTATTTCTGAGACAACTGAGCTTTCTTCTAGTAGAATTGACACCAATGTCCTTTGTAAGAGACAGTGAAAACAAAGGAAAGGGAGGATAAATGCAGAGATGAAGGAAGGAATGAGGAATCAGTCTGACAGAAGAGGAGAAATCAGAACACCAGATGTATGCTCCACGTATATCATTTTATTAGATTACCCTGTAAGCAGTGGTGCAGTTTTGTGTCTAAGACAGTACAGGCCTTTTCCTCTCAAGTCTATGGCAAGAGAGTGAAAAGATGGTCTTGCTGTTAAGGTAGTGACACAGAATTCAGGAGATCTGGCTCCCATTCCTGGCTCTGACACAAACCTTGTGTAAATCACTTAATCTCTCTGTGCCTCTGTTTCCCATCTGTGAAACAGAGATAACACATCCTTTTTCTCACCCCAGTCTGTCTTGTCTATTTAGATTATCTGCTTTTCTGGGCAGGGAAAGCTTCTTACTGCATGGGCTTGGGTTTTCAGTTTGTTTGTCCTCAGCGCTTTTTGCTGGATCCTTTAAGACCAGAGGGAACCACAGTGATCATCTGGACATGACCCCTTACACAAGACAAGTCCTGAGAGTTCCCAGAACTAATTTCTATTTCAGCAGCTGAGATTGACAAAAGAATAAATTTTAGGAGAAAAAAAAAAATAAAAAAAAAAAAAAAATATATATATATATACACACACACACACAAACACATACATATATATTTCTCCTACCATATGTAATGCAAAAAAAAGAAAAAAAAAAAACAAATCCTATGTAGTTTTTGATAAACAACTATAAGTAACCTTCATCGATAAAAGCCGGTGTTTTATTCCTTGCTTAATTTTCCCACTAATTGAACAACACTTCCACCACTGGCTGTTATCCTTGCTGAACTTGAGAGCTCTCTCTGATCAATGTGTATGTACTTATGGTGGAACTTCTTTTTCCTAACTTTTACTAAGGATGTAATCTGACCTACCTGTCCAGTGATGGAAGCACCTGAATACAGGAATTCATACCAAAGATCTTGAATACCTGTCTTATGATGAGACACAGTTGTGATCATAACTTCACTTTGGACATGATTGTTGCTCCTGTTAACGTGTACTCTGCCCCTCCTTTCTTCATCATTACCATACACCAGCAACTGGTGAGATCCAGTGATATAACTAGATTTGAAACATGCTGAGGAGAAGAAAGAATTCTACTTTGAGTTTTTCTAACTTGGACAAGCTCTAACCACTGAGTAATAGAATAAAAGACCTTTTCCTGCGTTCATGTGTTAAAGAAAGACTGCATATGCTTTTGCATTTTGTACACAATTGATCCTTAAAGTGTGCCACAAGCACACTCCTTGGATCAAGGTCTGCACAGGAAACAGGCAGACAAATGTATAGTTATGACATTGATACTGAACCACTCAACCCTGTGAGGATTGAGGTGTCTTCTGGGAGTGCAAAAAAGCAGAACCTCAGTTGCCTTGGAAATTTCTCCAGCTGAAAACCAAGGAGATTAAGGCAGTTCTGGGCAGCCACCGAACTGAGTTTTCAGGATTGCCATTTAACATTCAGATGCCTAAACTCCTCCTAACTTCTCTCTTAGAATAGTGTTTGAAGAGCCAGCCTCTATTTGAATAATCAAAATGTCAAGCTACACAAACATCTTACAGAAGGCTAAATCTATTGCATCAAAACTGCAAATTAAATCACCCCATTTGAAATCTGATTTTAAATGATATCAAGTTAGTTTGACCAGAACCATCCTGATTGTCTTTAATTATATCACCTTCTTTTAATTCCTTATTACTCAAGCACCCTATCAGCCATTCCATTATTTTGCTTGGGATCGAAGGCAAGTTGACAGGCCTATAATTACTTCGGTCACTGCATTTACCTTTTTTAAATATTGGTACAACATTAGCTTTCTTTTAGTCCTCTGGAACATCCCCAATATTACATGGCTTGTTAAAAATCAAAATTAATGGTCTGTAGTGCTCCTTGACTATCGATCTGAAAATCTTGGATGTAAATTATCCAGACCCACTAATTTTAATATATCTAACTTTAATATCTGCTGTTTAACACATTCCCTTAGTTACTGCTAGAATGAAAAGCATTTCATCATCATTCTGTCCTGAATCATCTGGCTTTTCCCCAAATACTGAACAGAAGTATTGATTGAACACTTCTGCCCTTTCTGAATTATTATTGAGAATTCTACCAGATAATAAATGGATTAATACCATATCTAGGAGAGGTTTTATACCTGAAATCCTGTAACATTTCCTTTTGTTCTGTTTAAGCATTTCTACTTGTATTGTCTTCTTCCCTGCTGAACCTTCTACCCCTTTTGTCTTCAACTTCTGGTGCTTGCTATAGGCTCCCTTTCTCATTTTCCTGTTTCCACATTTATTCCCCTGGTTTAGTACTCATAGCATTTCTCTGTTGTATGAAATGAACCCATTGGAAGGCAACATATATATGTTTGTGTCCATTAAACCGAAAGTAGGATTAAGGACCTGTCTTTGCATTTATTCATGTAAAACCTTTTGAAACTTGGCTTCATACACAAGTCCATTGTACCCAAGTGTGCATTTCCCTGTATTCTTGGAATTAACCATTATTTTGTTAAGTGAATCAATCAGTATTTAGCCTGTGATCCAAAACTTCAGCTGATGAATGCTGTTGAAGAATTTTCTGAAATTACAGGAAGAAATGAAGTAAAACTGGGCTCTTCCTAAAACTTCAGGCACATACTGCTGGCACACATAATAATCTCTTGGAACCAACAGCAGCAGATCATCATTCTGTTTCCATTGAAGAGACTCACACCCTCCTCTTGCAAAATTTCAGGATTCTTCTACCAAGTGAGCAACAAACCTACAACTTCCTACAACATGGGACATGTGCCATGCAGATGAGCAGCTTTGATCTGATGCAATAATGAGCAGTGATGCTTGCATAGACATAGCCTTATTTTTTAAGCACTTCACAGGAAAAGATAGATGGCATTCATTTGCTTAACCCAGTATTTGAGACGAAATAAGTATTACAATTAGTTGTGAGCTGGAAGAAAAGGGGGACTTTCTAGGGTAAATTAACAACTTCTGTGTTGGGCTTTGGGTAGATCCCTTAATGTCATTATTATGTAAGTACTTTAATAGCCTTTACCTACAGTGTATATGAAGCAGACACTAAGATGGAATCAAACCATATTGCTCCCTTCAAGTCAACATTGCCTCACTCATTCACATCACTGAGATGCAGCACTAACTGCTTTCAATAAATCAGACTGATTCTTTGCATAATCAGCTCGTTGAATGACTGTGAAAGAAACCAGCACTTTGCCTTGCTAGTACCTATAGTGATGGTGAAGGGTGTCATTTCTTTCTCATCATTAAAGCTACAAAAGCTGATGTAGAATGTATGAGAGTAAATCCCACTAGCAACAGGGGTGACAGCTGAAGATTACAATGTTCTAACAACAGCAAAATGGATGCAAAAGTGAAAATGAAATAGCACTAATTCAGAGGAGTTCAGAGTAGGAGAGAAAGCTCCACCCTTAGCTTATCCAGACATATGAAGAAAGTACAGGGATTTCCAAAGTGGGACTGATCTCACCACCGTCCACACTGCAAAAGCAAGATCCAGAGCTAGCTTATTGTGGAGATGAAAATGATCACTGCATAAGTACCCGAAGCTAATATATCTGAAGCAAGACAGCATCAATTACAATAAAATCTCAAAAAAAAATTTACACTTCTAGAGTACAATTACGAACACTAAGCTGCAGAAACACTCCAGGGGCTCACAACTACACAAACAAAACCTCAGCCCCACTGAACTTAAAGGGAGTGTTCATCCGTGCCTTTAAACAAAGAGCAAAACAAACTTCTACTGACAATACTTTGTTGTTTAAAATGACAAATATACACAAGGAAGAACTGACTTTCCAGAGACATGTTAGGCCATGCCCACTTGTTTCAAGATGCAAACCTGGGGCCTTATCAGAAAACTCTTCTAGACAGAGAGATTTCTTCCTTATCCACTTTGAAAGATAGCAGCATGTTGAGGTTGCAGTCACTTCTGAAAATGAATGAAGAATATGTCAAAGCACAGATTAAGCAAATAAAGACTAGGAATGTCAGCTTCCTAATATATAAGAAACCTCTTTTACAAGCAAGTGTTGGAAAGGAAAGGTTGATAGCTTCCCTGATTTTAGAGCTGAGGGACCTACAAGTGCTGAGAGTTGTACATCTGTTTTGCTTGCCTTCTGATGGACAGGAATCAACTCCAGTCCGGGAGCTGTGTAGGCACAAGTCCAAAGTAATAATCTCAAAGTGGCACAGCTGTGGTTCTTGATCAGTTCAAGTGTGTTATGCACTCATGATCAGCAGCAAGACCCTACAGCCAAGGGGAACTTCTGAGTAATCTGAGTTCCCAGCTGTGGCAATAACCAAATCATCAAAGGTTGATAAAGTCGATATTGCTTGGTTGCCTTGGGAACCAGACAAATGTCCAGACCCGTTCCCTTTAGTAACAGAGTAGGGAGATAAGTCATTGCTACTTCCCTCTTATGAAGCATTCCCAGAGCTCCTGCTCCATGAATTATGTGGGATGTGCCTTGCAGGTTTTGGAGAGATGAAAATTTCACTGTGTGAGTTGTGTAATCAGAACTTCGGTTACAAATTTGCAATAAGCCACACTAAGAGGCAGGATATAGTTGTTTGGGTTCAGCACCACAATAACACAGCTGCTCCGGTGCTGGCCCACATGTGGCCACCTCGGTGTGCCAGTGAAGGAGACTTAATTAGCTGCACCCATCAGGGTAGACGAAGCCAAGTGACTCAAAAGCAGATATCAGATTAGAGCCACATATACCTGTCTCACAGACATATCCTGTAACTACCAGCCACTTCCCAGAAAATGCACCTGGATGAAATACTTCAGCTGTATTCTTAAAATGGGGGAGAAAAAAAGGAAAAAAAAAAAAAAAAAGTGGGGAGAGTCTATTATAGGAAAAGTCTCAGTGTTCAGCTGAAGGACCCTACCAAGGCTCAAAAAACCCCCAGGCTTAAACAACTCTAATCCAGTTTGACCAGCAGCAACTGAATAAAGACAGACCAATAATCTGTTCTCCAGGTTCAAATATTATCTTGCATAAGTGCACTGTTTTGCACTTCTTTCTCATTCATCTTAAAACTCCTTCCATTAAACTTCTCCAGTCAGAAAAACAAGACACATGCCTAGAAAGAAAGCGTTCAAAAAATCAGTCCTACAGCTGTTGCAAGCACTTAAACTTTCAACAGTGTTTATAAATGTATGCCAAACTGGAATTATTTCTCTCATAATATTATGATTGGGATAGCAAATAACTTCAATTTCAAAAATAATTGTGTAGCATCACTCATAAAGGAATATTATGCAAAGAATATTTGCCCTAATGTTTTGGTCCAAAGATTTCTCAGTAATGACAGTAGAAATCCAAACATTGACTTTAGTCTATTTTCTCTGATGCTATCTAATTGAGAGATACCGTAACATTCCTCTGTCACAAATCATCATCAAGACATTTTTCAGAACTTACAGTAATGTGGCTGGCTCTTTCCTTTTCACATTAAATTCATCACTGATTAGAAGTGTAAGATGTGTAAAACTAGAAGCAATTCTTTAAAATTCCTATTGACACCTGAAATAAGAACATCTTTGTAAGACTTCCAGCAATACTTAAACGTATGCAATTAAAAGGAAAGGGGGAAAAAAAGGAAAAACCCCCCTACATTA
>JAWWEU010000081.1:116097284-116165405 GCA_035583155.1 Acropternis orthonyx | reverse complement strand
TATATATGCATGAATCATAAATGATCTATCGTCATTAATTCATTAGATATTCATTGTAATTACCCTGCTTGTGATGAATTAATTTGGTATTAATTTAGATGTCACATGTACAGTACTTTTGCAAGGATTGCCATATGATTCAACCTTAATTAATCTATCTCTAAAGCAAAATGCTAACAATCAATTCACATTACTGGGATGCTTAGACTGTTGGCAGGAGCACGTTTATTATGATTATTATTATTTATGGACACAAGGAAGAAGACATTACAATATTTGCAATCATCTGTCCATTCTATACAGTAGGATATTTTAGTCCCAACAGTTATATATCTCTGTGGCTTGCTTAAATGATTTGTCTAATCGATTTCTGAATGTCCTTATCTTTAAAGATGTCACCTTGTATTTACAATCATTGGCAGGTCATTATCCATAAAGATATCTCAACTAATTTTTTTCTTCAGCAATGAATCCTATTACTTATCCACTGTACACCAAATCTCATTTCACTCTCTTATGCTGCTTTTTGGGGGTGGAAGAGTTTATATCAAAGGTTTAAAAACAATCCATGAGACATCTGTATTCCAGAATGGGACTTATGTAAATAATGAAGTGACACTCAATTTAGAGAAGGCTTTATTACTAAAGAAGGAAATCTTATTTTAATCACATCTCAATTCACTTGAACTCCAGTTCAGTTTTCTCAGTGCTGTAGTAAGAACACCAAGTGCAAACATTGATTACTGTAAGATATACAGAAGCATCATATAAGAACAAGCAATATTTCTGTTTAAATGTACCTCGTCCTTCACCATTGGAAAGCACAAAAGCTATCAAACTGGAAGCACTTTTAGAATAGGCAAGAACTATGAACTCTATTTAAATTAAATGTAAATAACTAAAACCAAAGTAAAGCTGCAATACATAAGGAACTGCAGAAAACAATGAGATATGGAATTTCTGCAAAGTATAGACTTCCATGTAATTCTTACAATGATTTTAGATACATCATCATTCCTTGTAGCCCTGTTGGTACTTCAATTTCCAAATCCTGGGAATCCTGTATTTATGCCTGCTGAGTTCTTTTTTCCTAAGTTTTGTTTTCATTTTCCTCTGATGCAATGTTGCATTTTGTGTAGAGGCAGTGAATAGCTTATTGCAATATAGAGGATTAATATTAATGCACATTCTTAACAGCTTTTATCAGGAATACAGTGCGAGCCTCCTTGAAAGATTTTTTTTGTCCTTTTCTTGGCGTATGACAGTATGATGTATATGATCTATCATGTTCATTTCCTTCACGCATTCTTAGCCCTACTGGAGCAGCCTCAGAGTGATGGTAATCTTATGAAAACTCAAAATGATTTGTTTATTACTGAAGGTTTATTTAAGGCTGTCACCATGACCTATATCCATTAGTAACCTCAAGAATTCTTAAAGGGACACTGGTCCCATTACCTGCTATTTTCAGCTGTACTCCATGATAGCAGAAAGCTAAGGCTGTTGCTTCTAAGAGCTTCTGATAAATTATATTGCTATCCTTCCCTCCCCATCAACCTTCTCTGTTCTATACATCTCTTGCTTGGAAAAATGTTTAATCCCTCCCATATCACTCAAACAGCACATATAAGGGCATTGAAAGAAGGGAAATGAGGTAGCTACATCGGTGTATTCCAGTGTATTGGCTTTCAGCAATTTGAATGTACAGGTGAATTTGTCTGAATAAAAAGAGCAGGAGCCCAGACTGACTCAAAGGACACAGTGACCTAGCTCAGCACCAAAGTCCACTATTGACATGGCATTAGCATTTACAAGTTTACACTCTAACTCCCTTAGAGACAAGTCACCTAAGGTACTCCCTTTCTTCCAAGAGGGCTTCACAGCTACAAGAAAAACCCCTGTCCTGCCTCCCTTAGTTGATCTGCAAGGGCTAGAGCATGGTCACAAAATGGCTTTGTGCAACAAAGATGGAAGATAAAAGAGCACAGTTCCTCGCCATCTCTAGGCTTCACATTTAGTACCCTAATTGTCATGCAGAAAAGTATAAATATTTTCTCACACTGTTTTGAAGAATTACATTCCATTTTCCCAGATGGAGCCCTAGATCCCTTGCCACTGCAGTCAGTCCTGTCAAAGACATTACACTTTGCATTTCACTTACATTTCAGAAGGGAGCCAGGGCTATATTCTGACTAGCTGCTACATGATCCTTCTGGCATACCTTTAGGCTAAATGACTGTTCCAGTTCATGACATCCGAGGTGTAAGTAAGGCAACAGCTTCAGTTTTTGGCAGAAAAGGGCAGGCACTAACCCCAGAGCGGACCTGCTGCCATGAGTTCTGGGTAGCAAAGGGATGGCTTCCCCTACGTAGGCACAGTCAGTAGCTATTTGGGATCTTTTCTAAGGATGTACATGGGTGGGCCTATCATAGCATATTACAACTATATTATATGTAACTGTATTACAACAAAAGGATGCAGCTGACACCTGTCCTGTGATGAGCATTTACACCACTCAGGAAGTAACAGAGGTAGGTTTAGGCTCTTTTCATCATGAGATGCATTAAACCCACATCCCAAGAAAATACTCTGTCTACCAGACTGTGACAAGACAGAGTCTATCTCAAGCCTGCCGCACAGGAACAGCAGGGTTTTCTCCTTGCATTCAGACAGGTGTTATGTTTCCAGAAAGAAATCCCAGTTATATATTCACAGGATCAGAGGATGACTCAGAAAGAGACCTCAGGAAGATCTCTCATCTCAGCTATGAGATCAGAATAGGCTGGTCATGGCCTTGTCCTGTCTAGTTTTGTGACCCACCAAAGGTGGAGATTACAGCCTCTGGGTGACCTGTTTGACTGCTTGACTCTCATCATGGAGGAAAAGGGTTTTTTTATACCCACCTGAGTGGTCTGAAACTGAATGTGGTATTCCAGTGACACCTAAGAAGTGCAGAGCAAAGGGGGATAATCACTCCTCCCCTCTCTGTACTGGCCATGCTGCTGCCAATACAGTCAGCCTTCTTTGCTGCTGGAGCACGCTGCTAGAGCACACTGCTGTCTCAGTCTCACATCTGGCTTGCTGTCTGCCACAGGTCTCAGGTCCTTCTCAGCAGAGCTGCTCCCCAGCTGGAGCATCCACAACCTGTATCACTGCCAGGTGATCCCACAGTCTGTATCACTGCAAGGTGATCCAGGTGCAGAATTCAGTGTTTGTCCTTATTGAATTTCATAAGGCTCCTGTTGGTCAATTCCTCCAGCCTGTCTATGTCCCCCTGGATGGTGACCCTTCCCTCAAGCAGAGGGTCCCCATTCCTGCCCCCACTCCTTGCCCCTTCTATTTTGGTGTAATTTGAAAATGAGAGAAGTACACACGGTCATCTCCTCTAGGTCATTGGTAGAGATGTTAGTCACTGTACTTCAAAGTGTACAAAAACCATGTAGATGTGGTGCTTAGGGACATGGTTTAGTTGTGGACTTGACCATATGGGGTTAATGGTTGGACTTGATGATCTCAGAAGTCTTTTCCAACATTTATGATTCTGTAAGTCCAAGTCCCCTGTTCTTCACTTGTTACCAGCCCCCAGGTAACGTACAATCTATTAGCCTCCCCATTCAGAGCCTGACCATCCAACCTAGTTGAGTGCTACAACCACTCAGTGGTTTGTGTTCCCAACACTGTTGCATACGCAGCTGCACAGTGACTCAGCTTTGAAAGAAAGAATAGAAAACTGGAAAGTGCTGTCACACCAGGAACGCCATGGTGTGGTATTTATTATGCCCTTTAATCCTCAGTCCTTATAAAACTGATGAGAACTTTCTTGCCATGCCCTTGTGGTAAGAAATTATGTAAAAGATGGGCACCACCAAAGCTAGTCATAGTCTTAGGCACACCTAGCTTTTCATGATTCTCCATAAATGACTCCTAAATGGAATGCACAGACCCATCTGCATTAAATCTGTACCAGGCTGAAGCCTCATGCTATAGAAAGATGGTCATCTGCCCTGAATAAACATTTTTGAGCACATGGGGAAATCAGAAACCTTCCAGGCTAAGATTAGGCAAAATCTACTGGCATTTTCCATAGGTTCACACCTACATCTTCCTGTTCAGCATGCTGTTTTCTGTATTTCCTTTTCTCAGGCATCTAATTCTTTTGCACTAGGTAAGAGAATCTGCCATCTAACCTGGATTATGAATTTCCCAAGATGATAGCCCATAAAGAGCAAATGTGAATGTAGTTCAAAATTATAGGGTTTACCTCCATAATCCAGACTATCTCAATTACCACACATGCTTTTCCTGCCTGGCTACATCAACATATTCCCCTCAGTGATCTCATCTCCTGCCACAATGTCTTTTCCATCTGAAATCTCCCAGGTTATTTTACCTTATCCATGGACCAGGCTATGTTGAGCTCTGGATAAAATCTGATGAGGAATGAAAGAAATGCTATTAAATTACAGTTAACTTCCTAGCCTGGGTGAAAACAAAAACTGCCTTCTCTTGTTGTCTTCTTGCAGAGTGAGAAAAAAATTGTTGCCCTCTTGGAGCCTGATATCACACAATGTAACTCTTTACCTTTGAGTCCTGGTAAAAGCATTGAGATCACAGTCTTGAATCATCCCCTTTTTTGGTTTGTGAGCTTGTATGTCTCATACAAGACAGGCATGAACAGGCTGTGATACAAAGTCAATCCCTAGAGCAATGGAGCTGGATCAGTTCAAGCCTGCAGGCTGTTAAGATGTACATAAGGAAAGTCAGGAGACACCTGAAAATGTGGTGAGTAAAACCTCTTCTCAGACCCAGATGATGACTGAAAGCTACAGATGAGATTCATAGTCCTGTATATCCACACAGGCTTCAAATTATTTAGAAAGTGCCCTGAATGCCTAGGCCTGGTTACATTAGACGATGAAAGAAGTTCTCTACTACATTCTCTAGTAACAGAATTTGAAAACCTGTTTTATATAAAACAGGACTAGAATAAACCTAGCAGAAGACCTCATACAAGGAACCTTAACAGCTCTGAACTGACAACTAGAGAAAATGACCTTAAATTGAGACAGGGGAGATTCAGATTAGATATTAGAAAAAAAATTTTCACTATTAGGATGGTCAGGCATTGGAATAGATTGCCCAGGGAGGCAACATATAGGCTCATGTAATGACTGTGCTCATAAGGTATGTCGATAGAGTACATAATTGAAACTAGACTCTACAAATGTCTAAATGTGCCAATGATAACAATAAATAATGAGAAGTTGCTTTCAAATAAATTACTATTTCAGTCATCCCAAATTCAGGATCCAAGGGTACAAAGACAAAAATTTGGTCTCCTCTATGCAGTGTCTTCAAAATCTTCATATTCTCTGATTATAAGGGTATGATAGTCCATATGGTAAAAGCTGATTTTTAAAGTTTGCAGATTTCACCCTTCAACTGTTGGGAAACACGTTTTCTTTAGCAGCAAGGCAAGTTGAGGCATCATTTGAAATTCTTACTGAGTTAGGAAACTTAGACTCACTTTTAGCTATAAGAAAATGGCCCTTCTTTGGGATACTACAATTCCAATCACAGCAAATGGCCCACAAGGACCATCTGTTGCTCTGTTGAAATGCTTGAATAAGAGAGTGAAAGAAGAAGAGATAGCTGATAAATTAGAGCTCTCCTATGTGCATAAATGTTACACCTAAAACAGCTTAGTGCTGTCAAAGGAGGATAAGCAACTCTTCTGGTACGGCTCAGGGGAGCATGGATGGAAACTTCTAACGGAGCGCTATGTTTCAAAGAAAATTTCAAGTCCAGATAGGTTATTATGAGTCCTACATAGAGCTGTGTGCCTTTTGACTATCTCTCTATAAGCTGCAACTTAGCTGGGCTGCAAATTGCTTCCGTAAGATGAAGAAATCACAGTGTGAAATCGTATGCCTGGCACTATGCAGGAGGTCAGAGCAGATGAACATAACAACCCTTCTAGCCTAAGAATCTAGGGAGTCTACCAAATCTTGCAGGAGGTAGTGTCTATGAAGAGAAGAAACAAAAAATCACCTGCACAGTTACAGTAACACCTTATGTCTAATGGGAATAAAAAATTAAATAGTGGGAATTAGTCAGAGGTCATTTTTTATTTACTGAAGCATATGTATATAAGTAGGTGGCAGAGGTAAATTAAGCTGATCGCCAGACTCAATCACCCATCAGATTTGTCCAAACTATAGAGATTATTCTATCCAAACCCTGCATATTTATATATTTTGGAACAAAACTCAAAATAAACAGCAGCGTTAGTGGGTACTATCACAGAAAGGCCTTTCCAAACCACCAGCATCTGCCTCTAAACCCTAACTGGCTTGCTCACAACTGAAATGCACACAGGAAAGATTGGCACTTGCTAATGAAAGTATGGCTTCCCAGTTATGTTGGGTAAACAACAGTTTGATTAAATCATTTGGAGTTTAATAAAGAAGAATGGGTGCTGCAGAAACACCACAGAAGTGCCTGGATCCCCGTCAGGTGCAAGATATATGAATATACATATAGAGAGATTTATGTGTGTGTGTGTGTGTGTGTGTGTGTGTGTGTGTGTGTGTGTGTGTGTGTGTGTGTGTGTGTGTGTATGGACTCTGCAGTGTGTGTTTTTGGCTGCGGTGTGCTCGGCCGAGCGCCGGCCGGCCGGCGGGCAGTGCCGGGGGAGCCGCGCCCGCGGTGCGGGAGGCTGCGGGATGCGCCGAAGGGGGACCCGGGAGGGTTCCCCCGTGTACCCGCACCCCAAACCCTCCTGTCCGGGCAGAAAGCGGGTCGGCAGCCGGTAGATGGAGCACAAGGCCAGAAACTGGGCTGGGAAACGCTCTGGCGGAGGGTGGGGGAGTCGGCGAAACTGCCCGATGTTTCGATTCATGAAACGCATAAATCCTCTGAGATGAATAACAACAGGAAAAAGCAGTGGCTGTGCGCTTCCTACGAGGTGAAAACACTCGAGGCTCCAGCACCCACCCGGTGAGCGCCTGGCTTTAGGCTGGAATTCGTGTGTGGACGAGACTTCCCGTAGGGAGGTTGTGGAGATTCGTGGGAAGCCTCCTGCGTGTGTCTGCCTCGGTTTCACTCACCTTCGTCGACCCAGGAAAAGTGTGTTCCCATCGCCACCCTCCACCTGAACATCATAGCATGCAATGAGTGCTGCTTGGTACTTTGAGACCTACCATGTGTTGTCCATGTAGCAGCTTATATAGTCTGAGAAGCAGAACAGTTCTGTTATTTTTAAATTGCGTAAAAAAAAAACAAAACAAAAAACAAAAAAAAAAAAACCAAAACCAAACAACAACAACATTTTCAGGAACCCTTAAAAAATAAGTTTTTAGATAAATGGCCCACAGGCAGAGATAAACCCCTGAATTTCAAGGTCCTATAACTCTTACAGAAGCTTCATCATCATTGTCACAGCTGACGTACAACATTGATTTTTGTGTTATTATCCAGACCAGCCAGGACATAATGTGTGAACATCTACCATCTATTTTTCCACTGGCTTTTATTTCTAATGTGCCCCAGACTCTGAGCAAATGTGAATCCAAGCTCCTTAGTTCAGTCAAATTTATTATCCTTAAGGGATGGGGACCACAATCACAATTGTAAGTGCTCCCTCCACTCACACACGCATGCACGCACACACACACTAGATGTGCTGTCTATGCACCACTCCCCTATTGTTTTCACTGTAACTGATTTTGGCACCAGCTCTTTAGCACTTTGGAAGGGCCTTCATTAGCACTGGGACACTGTCCAAAAGGAATCCAGAAAAATCAACACATGGCTGCTCTTGTTCTCATGATAAATGACAGCTTTGGCTGAAAAACAACAACAGTAAGGAAGGAAAACAAAACCCAAAAAGCAACAAGGGTAGCCATAATGTGAATAGGAGAAGTCAGACATGACTAACTCAGCCTGGATGGGGGAACCGGGTTGGCTGGGAGGGGGCAGGGGGATTCCTCCCTTGGTACTGTATTAAAAAGGTGGTTTGGCCTTTCACACTGACGTGGGGAGGGGTTCATTCTCAGAGGGGAGAGATGCAGGGCAGCGGGAAAAGGCTAGGACCAGAGCACAGCGCTTGGATGACATGAAGTAAATGGCACCAGCACAGTGCATTACAGAAAATAAAATGTCTGCCATCCGCATGAGGGTGAAGAGGGATTCACGAAGAGGGATCCAGGTCCCTTTTATAAAGGAGAGCTTACAAATGCAGAGAATGTATTAGGCAGCTGTATTAACCCGTTTATTCCCCAATGACTGTGTTTACACTCAAATCCTGAAGTGCTTACTCAGGCAAAACTCCCAGTTGACCTAGTCCTGAAGGCTTTAATCAGGAAGTATGCCCAATGACTTCAATGGGAGCTTTGTCTCAATAACTATTCAGGATATGGCCCATAGGGATCTTGAAACTAGAACTAATTGAATTTTTTGCACGACATGCCTTTTCACTTGAAAAGAACCATTTTTGTCCAAAACCAATTCTTCACAAAATACATCAGTCATTTTTCTTTATTATTGGATATTTTCTATCATATTTTACCAGAATGCTCTCAAACTTTTTACTTTGCACAGTAGGAAAAAAAAAAAAAAAGGAAATTCTGGAGGGAAAAAATCCAAATCCTTATGGACATCTTTACTCTTCCACTAAGAAAAAAATGACAAGCAAATAGTTTTGATACAATGTTGGTGAAAACTGTGGAAAATTTGCTTACTAAGATTTTGTTTGTTGCTATTGTAATAAATTGATTCCTTGCATTTTGATTTCTTCCATTAACAATTACAATATAACTGAATTCACAAGTTTGCTTATGCAGTTATCTTAAATCACCACAGGCAATATTTGAGCTCATTTTGGAGCCTCTAAAAAGGAAACAAATGTCAGCCCTGACCTGAGAAGTCTTCTATACACTTAAGCATATAAGCTACAGGGAGTCCTTCAAGTTGCACAAAATTCAACAAATATTTTATAACAGGCTGACATTCTGAACAGAGACAGATGTGGAAAGAAGCACCATAAAGAAATTTTTGAGGCAAACATCCACAAATCTGTGAAAAGACATACAAGCCCATCACGACTGTGACAAAACTCTCCTGGAACTGCCTCAGATGTGGGGTTTGTGCCTTTACTTTAAAGTCTGAGAACAGCCTGCTTTTCCAGAAATGTATTTCAGGGTCTGTAGTCCTATCCAAGGGTTTTAAAATACATTTTGAACTTACGGTTTCAAATAAGAACATCTATTGAATTTCACGGGGGAAAAAACTGCCCGCATTTATCAAGGTGAAAATCTGATGGAAATAAACCAAAGCAACATTTCCCAGAAATCCTCCTTGGGTTTTGCACACCACATATCTCATCCAAAGTTGGCACATATCAGATGGCTGGTCAACAGTGACCCATGAGAATACACACAAGACCCTCACACATCAGCTGCATTACAACTTGTTCATTACCAGGCACAGCATCCCACATTGATCATGAATATATATCATTAGAAAACAGGCTGTACACTGATGAGGAGTTTGGAAATTGTCCTGCTTGAAATTCACATGAGAAGCACATTCCTGATAGATTGTTTAGGTTGTTGACTTAATATGGTTAAAAGCTATTATTTTATTGGAACTTGCACCTGGATCTCTATCCATTCAAAAATTTTTAGAGACAAAACCTACAAACTGATCTTGATTTTGCTACAAGGCCAAACACCTGGTAAGGTTTGCTGAGAGATCCCCTCTGGTCTCTGAATTTAAATCAAGCTTGCAAGCATTTGTTCTGAAACAACGTGAAATAGTACACTTCAGTGTTTTCAGGTGAGCATCACGTAAGGCTAGATCTTTGCAGATCTGCAATTCAAACAAAAATTCAGGGACACTACTAGATTAGAGCTGATCCTTTCCTGTATCTCCCTTGTGAAGCTAAATCACTGGGAACAATCAGTTAAGCAAATCCTAAATTCCCCTTCACACCCACCCAATTAAACTTTTATCATATGGGTTGATCCCGTGATATAAAACACAAGTGTGTCTTAATGCAATTTGAAGTTGCAGGCAGCCTTCTGGGAGAAGGGCAGATGCCTGATGTACCTTAAGCTGATGTATTGGATGCTGTTTTTTCCTGCTTTATGCCATTAGTACACTTGTTCACCATCTCCCCTACCACATTGCCATCAGGGAGATCTAAGCTTGGCAGCAGGCTGGGATCCCTGCCTCTAAGCTGAAAGAGGTTGAGCTATTTGCAGAAATAATGCTTTCCAGACGTACTAAACAGCACTCATCTTTCCAGATGGAGGGGCATTAGTGTTGCTTCCAGCCATCTCTTCACCTTCTGGTGTACTTGCCACTCCTCCCGTATGCACCACAAGCCTTATGCTTCAGATACCTCTCTTGCATGCTGAGAAACTCTTCGAGCTGCCTGTACCTTGCAACCCCGGAGCCAGCTGGAGGAGGGATATAGCCCATCCCACTTTAGCATGGGACTCCTTTCAAATGGGAAATGGGGAGCTCTGAAGGGAGCCAAATGTTCAGGGACCCTTTTTGTCTCCTGTGCTCTCTATTTCTACTTACAGCACTCAAAAAGGAGAGAATTTGGCAGGTAGAAGATCTGATGAAGACAAACACTGATACAGCTAAGTTAAAGGGGGACAAAGAGAGAGAGAGAGAGAGAGAGAGAGAGAGAGAGAGAGAGAGAGAGAGAGACAGGGAGAGAAAGCCAGCGATGAAGAGGTAACGGCCCCATTGCTAAGCTGAAGCTTTTAATGGTCCCACAAGACCTGCAGACTGTCTAGTCCAACGACTAAGGGCTAAGAGCCAAGCCTTGAGCATGCAGATCTTGGATCTGTGGCACATCAGGCTACATCAACCCTGACGAGGTCATCTGGATCACATGAATGCTTCAAGTCAAACAACTGAAAAAAATTTATTTTTTCTTTCTTTTTTTTCCTTTTTTTGTTCTTCATGTGAATCCCCAATGGAAGAAATCCACCGAACAAGCATGTTGATTTTGGCAAAGGCACACACAGTCACTCTGTTCTAAAGATGAGCTGACACGTGCAGATTCACAGATTAGCCATTTCTAAAGGTTAATTAAATATTGCCATTGTTTTCCAACCTATTAATGTATGTTATTCTATTTTTCTGTGTTAAAGAACATCTGGGTTTTTGAGTTAGAAAATATGCAACCCTTCGTCCCCCTTCGAAAAAGGTCTTAAAAAACACACATGGACTGTCTCCTTTAAAAATATGGCATGATCATTTTCAGAGTCATATTACAAAGTTGAGAAAAAAAATCTTTGAAAAAATATTGGGAAAAATGTTCTTCCATAGATCAAAACATTTGATGTGCATTCTTGTCTGCCAAGCGTGTCTCAGAACTAGCTCACACACAGTAAATGAGCTGTAGGAGAGGCTTCTGGTATTAGTCAGCCCTTCATAATTTGCTGAAGTTACTGAAAGTGATTATGTTCAGATATGTTCCTGCTTCATCCTTTGGTGCCAGGATGTATTGACAGCCAGTTTTGTTTACAGTACCTGCACTGCTGGGTAAATTAGGTGGATCTGCACAGCTTTCCTTATCCCTGTCCTGCACCCTCCTCAGCAGTTTGGACTCAGCTTATGAACAGACCTGAGGTGAAAGAAAGAATGAGTAGGCTTAAGAGAATGGAGTACAATGGGTACAAACCCTGATCTGGTAGTTTTCTTGGCAGGGATGTCAATGACTACAAAAGATTCAAGTCAGTCTTACCACAGTGGTCAGGCTTGGCAGCAGAAGCAAAGGAAAGCTAAACTTTTCTTGGAGCTTTATACTGCTGTTCCTGTGATGCCTGAGACAAACCAGCTTCATTCCTTGCACCAAACCTCCTTCATTACATCTCCACGCCCAGGCACTAGGCAGTCTGAAAAAACAGAAGATAACATTTGTCTTCTCTTTGCACATATAATAACAAATAATCAAGATCCACATAAAAAAAAAGGAATCCAATCCAGTATCTCCTCTGCCTCCATTTACTCTCTGTCAAGCAGTGACTGTGACATAAAGGTAACTCTCAGGTGTGTCAGGAAGTTTAAATTATTGATGCAAAGCCGTACTTGGAAATTCTTAGTTGTAAGTGACACATAAAGTATTTTTCTAAGAATGAGAATGTGATTTTTCATATTCCGTGGCTATTCTTCATCAACAAGACTTTGAGCTTCACCTTATGCTGCTTATACTAATCAAAGTCCCATGCAAATCCTGAACAAAAGATTCACCATCCCTGAAGCTGATTCTGGCCCCAACCATGTTTAGGTCCCAGTCATCAGCTAGGGTATAGTTTTTCCAGTGGCAATGAATTAACTAAACCTGCTGATGATACAAGCCACAGACCAGTGATTGTCTAACTCACATCTTTCTGCATGACTTTACCACCTTTGCACTCAAACTGTAGCAGTATCTTATCCCTTTCTCATCTCCTTTCTAGTATAGCAAGCTGTGGTGGATCACTTCCTCTCTTTACCTGATCGTACTAGCAAGAGATGAAGGGAGCCCTGCATTGCCCCTATAAGGAATCAAGGGACAAAAAAGCAAGGGTGTAGAACTGATGGTGGTAGGTAAGTCTGGCTTGGAGCAAGACCAGCCAGTATTTATGGTGTGCCTACAATATCCTATGCTACTGTGCACTCAGTTGTCTGTTTTCTATACCACCACATGGAGTTGGTTTCTCTAGCCTACTGCCCAGGGCTATTATATCCAGTCCTTCCTGATCCTGCTGGGATCACAACAGTCAGATGAAATGAGAGTGACTCTGTTATTTATTTCTGTCATGTTCTGCTTGGAAGGTTTGATGATTCCTCCTACTACGCATTTTACTAGTCAACAAAAAGTTATCCATATTGCAGTGCTTGTTCTGACCTGTGAGTTAGCAAACAATAAATCTTAATTACACTTAAATGCTAGGAATCTGCAATGAATGAGGCCACATTAGTCAGTGGTAAATTGGTCCTGACTCCTGCCCCTGCTTTGGCTGGAGATGCCGCTGCAGGAATACATAAATTAGTTTTAGATTTGTTTGTGCCAGTACAATCAGTTGTAGTTGTTCCTTAAGAGCATTTCCAGTATTAGTGAGCTTACTGGCATTCATCCTATTAGCATCTCTGATGCAGGTGCCATCTGGAAAGTTTTATTTTAAAAGACTTTTAGTATTGTACTCAGGTTAATAAGAAAGCATTATTTTTAAATATTGCGGCAGTTTTCCAGAGTGCAGCTTAGTCTCATGACATCTGCTCAGTGGATACTTGTTACCTTTGGGTTTCTTGAAAGAAACCTTCTGAATAACCTTTTTGTTAGCAATCTGCTTTACAGGCCCTGCAATGGAATAGTGTTGGAGTGCAAATGGAGTTGCTAGCAGAGGGGATTTTGTGTGCTGTAACAAGCTCTTTGGTATTCCAGCACTTACATGTTGGAACATTCAATAAAATCACCCAGTTCTCCTCCCTGTTTCTCTCTTTGTGAGATTCTGCCATCTTTATTCAAGAACGGGAGCTCATTTGACAGCCCAACCCTGCTCAGTGGATGTGGTGTGGTTCCCACTTTGGAAACAGGTGTCTGGGGAAGATTTGCCTGCTGCGGCACAGGCAGCTCTAACACATACTGCTTTAAACACTGCAATGAGGCCAATCTTAATTGACTGCTCCTACTGTTCAGGAGCATTGACAAATTACACCGGCTGAGTAATGGCTCATTCGCAAGAAATGAGAGGAATCACCCACTCCATTTCCAAATTTCACCCATTCCAATATTTAGTATTCAATGGGAAAATGATTCTATGGAAATCCTGTTGGTGAACAAAAGGGTTTCATTTCTACTGAGGAAAGTGGGTCCTATTGCCAGAAAAAACCCTCATACCCATCATGAAACTCACCTTTAGTAGTAGCTGACAGAGCATGGCTGGTAACCCAAACTAGCTATTCAGCGACTGCCATCAATTAAACCAAAGGATCAGCTGAAGCTGAGAATCCTGTTTGGTGATATCATACTCAATACATTAAGCCAAATTTTGCAGAAAAAAGAGCAAGAAAGTTGCAAACATAAACCAAAGGAAAGGAACTGAAATGGTCTTTGCCTCTGAAACAGTGGTTTAAGAACTGAGTGTCACTTTGAAGACTTAGTCAGGGCCAAAACCTTTGGCTGGGTTGATGCTGGTGTGGCTCTACAGAAATCAGAACAGCAAAAGTACAAACAGAGGCTGAGGTGATTCACAATCTTAAATGTTTTCCACTGCAGTGTAGTTTCTATTCTGCCATCAGGCCTGGATCTCTTTAAATATAGCTGAGTAAAAATAAAAAATATTATTCTCAGAAGCTTCTGCAGCTCTTCTGTAAGCAGTAGGAAAATGCAGTCGTTCTAGATGAATGAGCTGGTAACTCCAGATTTGCAAGTGTTCCCAGAATACAAGCTGCAGAAATCAGACACAATTTTAGGAGGCTCCTAAGGCTTTACAACCTTTACTAAAATAGAAAATAACACACCAGTCATCAAAATGTTGGATAGAACCCCAAAATAACCAGGTTCTGCTTCAGCTTCAGTCAAAGAACACAGACTGAAGTAATAAAATTATGTTTGAGAGTGGTAATCAATAGTTTTCTGGCCAAACCTTGGATTTAGGTTAATTTCTAAAGTAGGTAAAGTTGAGTTAGTCTTGGAAGAAAGAATGTCACCAGTCAGTTGACACCAGTGTGATGCTGTCATTTTTTTACAAAGGTCTTTTCTTCCAGTGTCATACCTGACTTTAAAGGAATAGTTTACATGATAGATTTTGCAGAAAAAGCTTAGATGAGAGAGTTGAGATCAGCCTTGTGTTTTAGAGGATAGCTTTTGGAAAGATGGACTTCAAAGTGAGGTAACAAACAAGTCATATAAGAAATATTCTAAGAGATATTTTAGGAGTCTTGGGAACATTTATTCTGGATGCAAAGCCAAAATTTTGTCTCTGGCCACTGGGCAAGACCACTCAGAAAGGATGAAGAATAATTAAATAAGCAGGTGGAATGTGCAAATCAGTTCAAACCAAGATGAACAAAGAGAGCTTGTTTTAAATACAGAGAAATACCTTTGGTAGCAAGGTCAGATCAGTCAGATTTGGACTGTCTATAAAGAAAACTTTCTCCACTTGGACAAATATATTTTCTCCCATGTATTTCCATGCTGTGTCAGGATCCCTGCACATGTAGGGATCCGTGTCTCTAAGTGCTACTCAGCCAAGCAACAGCAGTGTCATCAGGTGCAGTGACTCTAGGTCTGGACAGAGTATCTGGCTGCAGGGCTATGAGATCAGGTCCAGGCAGTCCAGGAGCTGGATCAGAGGCTGATGACCATCTGTACTAAGTCTGTCAGCCAAAACTGTCTTGGCCATTACAGAGCTGGAGAATGATCATGTCTTTGTCTCTTTTTGATCTTTCAAATTACCCTGAGATTCAGAGGAGCTACTGGAAAGGCACAATACAGGGCTCAGAAGAAGAAAACAAGTCCAATAACAATCCTGGACCTGTGCCTCCTTGGAGCAGAAGCTCTAATTCTTGGAGGCAAGAAAATCTGTACTGGAGTCTTCCCACTGTTGCCTCCATATACAAAGTCTATATTTACTACTCATGGACTGCCTTCTCAGGAGGGTGTTGCATTTTTTCAGGCTCCTGGAGATGAAGGAACATTTGGATTTTCCAGGTGGATATCATCCAGATCTGACTGTGAAGCCTTCATGGAGATGGTCTCTCAATATAAACCCATCTTGACTCTGTGAAGAGTCATCCTCCTGAGGCTTGAGATCAGCATGTGTTTCAGGCCACTTCTGCACTTCCCACCTCCAAGAAATTTCTATGTAACTTCATAACATAGTTCCTGGGCCAAAGTTCTATGACTACAAAGGTGATTAAAAAATAAATGGTGAAATGTTAATGATGCAGCTGTGATTAAAGTCCTTATCAAGGAGAAGCTTTCCCATGTATTTTTATGTTCAAGCCACCAAGCCAGTTCTACAGCAAGATGTGGCACCAAGAGTTTCCTGTCTATCTGCTGTCTTATCTGAGAAACAACTGACTTGACTCAGAGCTAATGAGGTTGCAGACTGAATCCATAAGTCAAATTCACATATATTAGGCTGGCATGAGATCTAATAATGGGGTGTTGGAATAATTTTGATACCCATGGGAAGAGAAGCATTTGTAGCAAAGGAAATCTGCCAACAAGGAACTAAGATTTTACTGATTTGGAATTGGTCATTAGCCCCATAGGCTGAGAAAGAATTAGTGACAGATAATAGGATGCAGAGAGATGTGCATATTTATATGATCTGAATGCCATGCATTCTTGGATGGGAACCTGCCACTGCTGGGAATTTTGTAAAAATATTTTTGTTTATGAGGGGGCCAAATAGCAGGATTTAGAGCATACATTTGTTTATGTCTCCAATCTACTCCGCTCTTTCTTTTTTTCTTGTATCTCAGTCAAGAATTGACAAATCTGGCACTCAGTACAAACAGCAGATGTGACAATGGCTAGTTTTTGTTTTAATGCCACCAATAGCCATTGAGGGCAAGGAAACTAAGCAAGAGTGGCAAACACACCTACCCTTACTTTATTCTTAACTAGCACACAGAGAAATATACAGCCTAGAGCTGCTGCTGTTTTGAAAAATCCACACTTGGATATAGACACCATAAGTGAAATCCACTGCCTTACAGACCTGAAAAGTAACAGCAACCCTACAGTTGCTCCTAAAGCTTCTTGGGGGAGGAGAGTTGCAAGGAGAGGTGAGAGGGACAAGTTCTGACCTGCTGCAGGAACAGGGACTGGAGGCGGTTCACAAGGAGACTGACAAGGCAAGTGGAAAGAGGGAAGGAACAAATGGGTGTATTTCTAAATGAAGAGCAGCTTCTGCCGAAAGCAAATCCATTAGCAAGATCCTTTGAAGAAAATGTGTAGGTAAGAATCATTAACCACTCATGGGAGATAAAGAATTGACATTGAATATTTACTCAACATAAAAATGTGTTCCTATATATCTGACATTGTAAAACAAACCTAGGACTCCAGCTCACTTATTATCCCCCAGTGTTATTCCCTCATTTCTTATGCTCACCCAACTGTGGAAAAAAAAATGAAAAAACAACCCAAACCACTCTATTAATGGAAAACAACTATATTCCAGTGGAACAAAGATATGTGCACTGGTCCTGAATTTAGCTCCAAGGGACTGAACAATGCAGGTAATTCCCAGATGTCTGACACCCATCTAAGTTTCTTTTAGTCTAGGTGTCACAGTAGTGACACCATGACACCACCCTGACCATCACTCTGGCACCCCTTCTGAGCTCTTCTCTGTGAATTAACAGTGGAATTTGATACAAGATCAAATGCTAATAACCTCCCTTAGAGTGTGCCAGTACCATCTAACTCTACCAGACTGTCTGCGGATCCCAGTGATCCTACTGAGTGCTTTTGAGTGCCAGCTTGACTCCCCACCATATCTTCAAACTACAAGTCTGCAGGCACATCTCTGGGCATGGCTGAATGCTGAGATTCAAATATCAGCTAGGCACTCGGTCATAGCAGACTGTCCACAAGACTGCTATGCAGATAGCAGGTGGACAGGGTACAGCATGGGCCATGTTTATGGCACCCCATATATCTGTTTTTCACAGTCCTCTGAAACTGCCTAGTCTAAAGGAAGACCATCAGTGTTCATCTCAAAGTGTTTAGTTAGCACTAAGTCTCAGTTTATTTTAGCTCTTCATCTGTAAATCTGCTACAGCACACCACTTAAAACACCTTTTTTCCTTTGCAGCTTTTTTCCCTAGGCTGACCTCGAGATGTGTAGATAGCAGAAACAGTGGCAGAGGAACAACGCTGCGCTTATCCGCTTCCTGCTGCTGACAGGCCTGCATGGGTTTACCTAAGGCTTGACCCCTATCTCTCCTGCACAGCTGCCCCAGCAGATGATGTGCCCATCGTGGAGATGTGCTACTCATCAAGATAAAAGGAATAAGAATCTATCTCAAAGCACTTAGGTATGATTAAATAAAGGAGGCCATTTCCTGTGCTGCTAATCTGGTGCCTTTCAAAATAACTAACTTCACTCTTCTTTTTAAAGTTACCATCTTTTAGTTCTCCTGGGTCTCCTCTATAGTTCTCCTCCTCCTCCTTCCTGGGAAGGGGTGATCCACTTCATGATACAACAGTGGCTCACAGGCCTGATTAAACTGAACTCTGTGCAACACAAACAGCAATTTTTCATGTGCAAAATGAAAGAATTGTACTGCTCTCTCTTTTGAGTTTTGCCTGGGTCAGGATACCCAATTAACCTGCAGGCTCTTGTACTGGCAGCTACCTGCTCTTCACTTTGAAATCAAGTCACTCTCCTGTTTTGGGAGCTCTGCTGCTCTGGAAGTCTTCCTGTCCTTTAATATGATAGAGCAAAGCAGAAGCACCTACTGTGAAAAAGTGAAAAAAAACAGACTCATTCAATATGGCCTCTTACTTCTTGTTTGAGTATTACAGTCTAAAGTTCAATAACAGCTTAACTGTTTGGCCACCAAGAGAGAAGGTATTTTAGGACTCTAATATCTGATAAGTATGTACGAAGTCAAGTAAGTCTCTAGGCTGTATCTTTCCACTCACAAGAAATCCAAGGTTTAGACTTTGCAACCTCGACACATGTTTGGGCTTTTTTGTCTGTGTATCATCCACAGAAATTCAGATTACATACCTTGCTGGGGTTTCCTTATCAGGTACCAGACGCTACACAAAATTTCCCATGGAAAGGTTTAATGTTTGGTAGTCCTTATTTTTTTCTTTTTTAATAAAAAAAATCTCAGAATTTATATAGTTATCAGCATGAGAGCACATCAGCGTGAGGGTCACCACTAGTATGCGGGTAATCAAAGTCTACAGAAAACCATATGTATCTGTATCTCTCTGCTACAAAGTTTAGCACAGAACTAAGTTATTTACACACTGAGCCTGACTTTCCTTTTCTTATACCATCTTTTACATTTGTGCAAAAGGATGGTAAACCACCACCAAGTCAGCAGGGTAATAAATGGTGCAAGAAAATGGAGATTGAGGTTTTAGGTTCGCAGACATCTATGTCTCTCAATATATTTTTCTTTTTTATAAACACAGACTTTTAGTCAGAGCTAATGTATGATTTGAAGCTGGAGATTTGGGAAACAGTGGAACAGCAAAACCAGTGTTCTTTTCTCTTCCTCAGTCAGACTCGACTCATTCTGATTGCAAAATATGTGCACTGCTTTGGAGTGGACATTTTTGCCCCCACTTTTGAATTCATACATGAGTCACAGATTGTAAGGCTATGCTATACCTTAAAATGCAGTTGTATGTGTGAGAATGCCCTGCACAGGCTGCATGGAGGCTGATTGCTAAATCTCCCAGAAACCTTAGCTTTACTGCAGCCCAGAGCTTCTCATCATTAGAATTCCCCAGGTTTCCACCTCCTTCCTCGACAGCCATCTGGCCTGTCCACACTCCAGCTGCAGTCAGACATCCCTCACCACTTACACCTGATCTTTTGACTCTACACACCTGAAACAATTCTCGCTCAATCTATCAAGGAATATACATTTAGACAATCAGGGAGGCTCTTCGAAAAGCTATGAACAAATTTCCCAGCTTAAAATCGCCACTCTGTTTCCACAATATCCCAGGCAGTGTTAAAATGGAGGGGAAGATTTATTTGAGAAAGGAAATCCAAGTGCATTTCAATACTGCAGTGCATCCTGATGGAATGGTTTTTGTAAAAACTTGAACTTCTTTGACAGTTGTTCTTTTGATACTTGATGCTTGCTGCTGGGATATTTTCATGGAAATCTATCAGTCGTTAAGGTTGGAAAAGACCTCAAGATCATCAAGTCTAACCTTTGACCAAACACCACCATGTCAACTAAAACATAGCACTAAGTGCCGCATCAAGTCATTTCCTGAACACTTCCAGGGAAGATGACTCCATGCGTGACTTCCCTGTGAAGCCCATTGCAATGCTTAACTGCTGTTTTCATGGGCAACTCCATCGTCACCTCCTGCCAGTTAGCAGACCAAAGTTTAACGTGCAAAGGAAGGTGGTATCTGCTCAGAAGGGCATTGCAGAAAGGAAGACCTGCACAAGGAGTGCTCACATGACCATCACGGAGTGTTGCAGATCATCACTGAATTGTGGTGGGATGTGAGACTGGCAGAAGGAGCTGCTGTGCTTTGAGCCTACCTTGTCTCAAAGCTTAAGGACCTTATAACACATATCTTTTTTTTTTCTTTTTTTTTTTCCCTTCCTGTTTCCTCTTTTATTTCCCATATTGAAAGATCTGCTGGATTATTTTCAGTATTTTGTCCATAAAATATTGAGAAGAAAACCCAGCCAAACTCTTTTTTATCACAAGCCTTTTTACGCCCTTCCAAATAGCAGTCTTTTCTTAGTTTATATCTCAGTTAGGTTAGAATGAGCTGTTCTATATCAGCAAGAAATCTGTTACAGGACAGACGCCAGCATGATTACAAGAGATGAGTAAACCTCAAAAGGCCTAAGATCTGGTTGGGTTTCCATGAAGCTGAGCCTCTGGAGATCATTTATTCCTGTTGGAGGATCTGGTTTTGGAAACAACAAGAACAGGGAGTATTGTTTTTAATTTTATTTTCTGCTCCTGGTTTTAGGCAAAATTTGAGAGTGCAGAGGTGTTCAATCACTTTAATGAACAAATAAAGCAGTTTTGCAGCCTGGAAATGCATTTGCTTGTGGTTCGTTTCTCATACTCAATTATTATTTTATTATTGAATATGGTGCCCTACCTCTAGATGTCTGTTGCATGGTAGACATATCATAGTCAAGAAAATCTGACTTCTTGTGCTACTTTTGTCATTGCCCCAGCAGCCACAGAAACACACTCTCTGTCAAAAAAAAATTTTTTTGCTCTCTTTTTTTGCATTTCCCATTAGAGGCCAGAGTCTGTTCTTAATTCCTGTTAGACTGTCATTGACTTCCATAGAACAACTCCAGATTTAGAGTGGTCATCATTAAGAGTTGTTATATTACCAAGCTTATAGCAATAACTTAATTGAGATTATTTTCGCTGATGTTACTCCTCAATTTTTTTCCAGTCAAGTAAAACAAACTCTAAAGGAGATTTCTTCACTGGTCAGCCTGGAGAGCCTGCATGTGCCTCTCAGATCTTTCCACTCTCCACCTTCCTGTGCCCGGTCTCCCCTCACCAGTCCCCTCTCACACACAACTGTTTTATAGTAACGGGGTCAGTAGAAAACATAGAGTTCAGCACTATAGAAGTGGAAACAGAAAGCAGCCATGGGCAATTAACCAGGGCTGTGACTGCTTATGTTTGGTTCCTGCTTCCATTTCTGTTTCCATGGAAATGGACATCAGATCATTGGAAAGAAAGTAATTTTCTACTTCTCCTCACCTTCATATCAGCCAGGCTATACAATCCAAATAAATCTAAACTTATCTAATTAAATGTGAATTTAGAAATCTTTTCATTTCATTGAAATAAATTGACAAAAACAACATTGCTTTTGAAGTAATCAGATGCTGTTGGCTGTCCTTTGGGAAAGGAGTAGGTAAGTTTGCCCACCCCTTTTTGTTTTGTAAGGTATGGAAACGTGAGCATCCATCTTACCCCTTCCTCTGTGCTCTTGCCTGCCCATTAATATTGTTGTGCTGAACAGTACTCATCACTTGCCCATTAGAGGTCATTTAAGCATAAATGACCCCCCTTACAGAGACTGTGTGGGTTAAAGACCTCTTCTTTGTCTGATTGATAAAGCTTTGAGGTTCATTTGTATTGCAGAGCAGCTGCATAAAAAAAGGTTCAAGCCCACCTTTAAAGGTCATATGGTCTCAGAGGAGAAGCTTTGACCTAGAAGGGTTTCCCAGGTGAAAAGCTCAGGGTTTGGGAACAAAGAAAAAAAAATGTTTTTTAAGCTTTCACATTCCTGTGAGCAACTCATAAAGAAAAGACTTGTGTCTTTTGTAAACAAAGGTATTAGAGACTGAGCACTTCATTTCTCCTCTAGAGGTGAAGATGATCTGCAAATCTGCCAGACCCGTAGAGGAGTAACAGCAATTTTAGTTTGACTTCTGAAACAACAGATCAGTCACACAAAATCTTGAGAGCTGGCTTCAGCAGAAATGTCCCATGTCATGAGTCCATATTCTCCAGAAGCAGCCATTGCCTTTACTGGTCAGACAATGAATAACCAACCGGTCTACCCGTTTATGTTACCCGCCATAAGATGCTTCATACTTTTTTCTCAAAGAAGCCCTCTAATTCAGTTAAACCAAATGAACTAATAAAAACTTGCTGACAAAATAGCACAAAATAGTAGCTCTGCTTGAATTGGCATCGCACTTTGCAATTTGTAGTGATTGAAAGTATAAATATCACTACTGTATTAATGAAAACTCAATATCAATGAATGGCTTGACTTCTAATGAGGTTCATTTTACATCAGGAAATGGGGGAAGCTGGCTTTTCCAGCATCTACCAAAGTGTTAATTTCTAGAGTCCAGTAACAAGAACAGCAAGAAAGTAAGCAATCAAAGTGGATCTATATAGAATGGTAGATTTAAACCATTTAATTACTGTAGCTGTAGTTGGTTATTGCTAATGCATGGATCACAAAAGCTTTGCTCCTGCCGAAATCAGTCATGCGAGGGAGATCAGGAATTACAGATACTTCACGAATGTGAGGGATTTGCTGGTTCTTTAAAGTGATTTCCTCCAGTGACAAAAGCCTCGTGCCCGATACTAATGCACAATATGTAACAAATTTGCTTTAAAGAAAAGTAGCCTGTAACCTAATCACAGTCCTAAAATATGCTTCTTTAAATGGCTCATATCAAACCATTAAGTCATGACATAGGTGGGGTTTCTATTTCCAGTTTATATCCATATAGATAAAGTATAGATGCAATACTGTCAGATACTAGCATGTCTTGGGGAAGGGGAGAAAGCTAGATGATGCAAAACTACATGTGGTAAATGGTATAAGGTCTGATTTTTCCTCTCTAAGCAAAAGGCAAGCTTCAAACTCTTTTTCAGCTATAATCCCCAATCATTACAGTTGCTATCACAAGCACCAATGCAATCTCCAAGACCCAGCTATATGTGTTAGCTTCTTTCCCCAAAAGGCATTACACATGCATTTAAAAATTGAAACAAACACACAAGCCATTTCAACTGGTATTATCACCCACAGAGGAACATGGATGGGGATCTAACTACACAGCACTGGAACCACTCATAAAGTACTAGAAAATTAGAGCATTATAGAGTGTATGGAGAAGCCTATTAAGTATTACTTGGGTATGCACAGGGCAGGGAGCAAGGGGGAAAATATTTAAGGGGAAGATTAAAAGAAAACATAGCTGGAATTGTGGGTTGAGATCTGGTTTACAGTAGTAGGTTTGCTCTGACAGAACTTCCTAGGGGTGATGTAATATATGCTGATGAATAAATAGGTACAGACCATATTTATTCAACAATTCTAATAAAGCTATGCAAGACAAAACTACTTTTCTGACAAAACTGCATCTGTAGTTTAGTTCTAATTTCAATAATTAAAGAAAGGATAATGCCTTTAATTGTTGTTCCAATCAAGCTCCTAGTTTAGATTGTGTCTAACTGTCATTTTGTAGAATAGATCCCCAGAGACCCTTGTGCTATTGGTTTTGTTCATATCTTAGGAGACTTTTTTTCAAGTAATAAGAAAGATTTAAAGTGGATGTCTCTTAAAGGATAATAAATACCTGGAGAAGAACGAGGAAATACATTAAAGCTGAATCACTGTTGTGTCACACCAATTTTCCCCCTTTACTCCTGAGATTCTACCGAAATCAATGAAGTTACAGTTACTTAAAGGTGTAGGATTATTTGAGTGAACCAGATAGATTGTGTTGCAATAAATGACTAGAACTTGCTGGCAGAGTTGCTTGGAATCAAATATGTCTCCTTAAATTTCACACTATTTTCACAATCTTGTAGCAGCAAAGCAAAACAAGAAGTTCACTGTGCAGTCAGAACAAAATCTTTTTTCTCTGGTCTAAGTATTTAGCCAATACAGTATCACAGAAACATTGATTTCTGTTCCCAGCCTAAGAATCCTCCTGATAGTTTCATACACAACCAAAGACCCAACACAATCTCTTCTTTTATGTCTAAGAAAATTCTGGGAGAATCGTTATCCCTGGGAAAGATTTCTCTGATGGATGAGGAAGGACTGTTCATTAGTGTCATGAATGATGCTGCCTCTTTTTTATGCAACTTGCATTCACTGATGCTGGCACTGTCAGCACCTCCAACTGTGTGCACAATTCAGTTCATCGAACAAGGCAGCATCCTTTCCAGAAACACTCAACGTGTGGTATTATGGTTGGGAAATTCATTCCTCAGAAGAGAAACATGAATTATTTTAATTCTCAAAAAAAATTAAAAAAAAAAAAAAAAAAAAAGCCCAAACCAAAAGGCACAGCCTGTGCCTTCTTTTTCCATGCTATTAGAGAGATTATCAGGAAAAAATAAACACAGCAGTTGCTCAAGGTCCCATACAAACAAAACAAGGGCTGCAGGTCACTCCATACGCAGTGCTGAGACATTGCTCTTATTTACTTGTAAGATGTAAAATAACACATTTTCCAATTAATTTTTTAATAGTTATTCAGTGCTGACAGAGCAATTTTGCAAAATTTCAAACACAATAATCGGCCCCAAATGTTCACAGTTTTAAGTATGCTCTGTTTTCAGCTTCTTCAGCTCAGCCATTTCCTTTCAGTGTATTTAGTGTGGCAGTGACACGTCAATTTGTCTGCAGGGAATGGCTGCCTCTCACTGATGCTGAACGTAGGTAGAGGCCAGTCCCACGCTCCTGAGTCACCTGCAGAGCTCAAAGTGCATGAACAAATTACATCTGGTCCCTAAGCATCAAGGATCAGATCCAAAAAAACAAGCTATAACACGTGTCTCTGTATGTGCCTTGGTGCTTGCCATACAAGAGAGCCTGGAGGAAATGGCAGGGAAGCAGATACACCTACTCTGAGAAGCAGAGCGCCCTACAGAGATAATAGCTCACATCCCAGGAGCTGGGTAGGTGCTTTACATCAGTAATGCTGACACAGGGCAAGAAGCCCAGTCTTCTCCCTAGGGCTGAGGTGGTACCCTCCCAACATAGTGCCTGGCTCCTGTTCAGCCAGGAATCCACTGTTCATGACAGGCAGGGTTTGGGGATGTGCTTGTTCCTGTACCCTCTTCACCATCACCTCCTCCAGCAGAAACAGGAAATGCGCAGCTGGGGCTTGGGCTTTTTGAGATAGACACATTTGGCCCTGATCCACAGAGCTCCATGTCTGCACTTTAAAAGCATCAGACTGAGCAAGGAGCCATCATAGCCCACCTTGAGGAAAACCCTCAGGATGCAGGATAGGAGTCCTGTCCTGTTCAGAGCTTAGTTATTTTACTCTATTTTCTCACCTTGGATGCCTCTTTCAGAAAGATGTCTCTTTTGGAAAGTTACCTCTTTTCTGCAGAACTGAGCAGTGCCGCAGAGGGTGCTCAGAAAAAGAACCCATGTCACTGAAATCCTCCATCTTTTGCAACAATTGAATGGTGCCACCCAAAGTATTTTGTCCCCTTTTCTGCTTAATGAGATTGCTTCTCTCTGTGGAGATCTGTCAGTCACTCTGTAGATAAGGCATTTGAGGTGGAAAACCCATCTTTCCCTTCTGCTTTATAGGATATATATTTTGGGTTTTGGTTTTTGTTTTTGTGTTTTTTTTTTTTTCCATAAAATAGACAAAACATGATAAGAAAGAAAAAACCTTTGGCCTAATGTCCAAAGAAGGACCAGATCTGGAAAAGTGCAGCAGGCGAATTCAAAGTGTCCTTGTGAGACTGAGCCTTGCCACAAGATAAGTGGAAGAACATACTGTTCATGGTTTCTAATCTAACTTAAATGTCAGGTAACCGCCCCGCTGTACAACCCAGTCAAGGCAGAAGCACTGGCTAGGCATGCTCCAAAATGCCGTTAGGTGCCTTGGGAACTCTAATAGCAAAGATTGAAAGACTTGCATAGTCTCAGTGCCTGTAAGATTAGACAGGATCTGAACATGGTTTTCAGGGAACTTAACACTCAGGTCCCTAATTTCCTTCTAGTTACATTTATCATTATTAATTTCCCCTCTTTTGTCTGGTGTGAGATGGTGCTACACCTGGGATGCAGAGCTTACAAGGAGCTACATTCCCCAGCTTTTTCTCAGAGAGAGTCCTACTGAAATGAGGAGAAATCTCTGATAAACCACTTGATAAAGACTTCCTTGGGTCCTTTGAGACAACTGCCAGCTTTAAAAACAAACAAACAATCCAGTGAATATGCATATAATCCATGAGACACAGAGGACCAAGGAGTGGACTGGAATGTGGAGCATTCATTTTCCCATTATCAGCCATCAAAGTAAAGAGAAGGAAGTGAATAAATTTTGTGCCTTAAATACTTGTGTGGAAATCTTTCTAAGCTAGATATAAAATGCAATTATTTATTACTTCGGGAAATACTCTAACACCAAGCAATGACCCCAGGTTGGTGTCAATGCTTACCCAACAGGATTACCATTCAGAAAGCTTTATGGTTACCACATAAAGTTTAATCAGTGAATTAAAAATAGATTAAAGATTTGCTAATTGTAATGTAATTAGCTTAATTTAATTACATCGCTCAGTGACTGAGAATTTTATTGTTATTGTGAGATCTTTTCTCATTTGGGGCCTGAAGTTAAGTGGCACAGTATTGACAACCATTTCCTCCTTTGATATTCAGCTTCAGGAATGGGCTGAAATTTTTACCTGAATCTTGCAATTTATCACAATCAGTATCATCACAAATTATAGAAAGCATCCAGTAACATGATAACTTCTAAATGAAGTGTCTGTAACCAGGGCAGTAGCAGCCTCAGCTGTTAATTTGTCATATTTCATAGCAAGCCTGACACCCTGTCCAATTTGCTTGTAAGCTTTATCACAAAGACAGCTATGAGACCTGCCTCTGACTCTGAGCAGAATGGAGGAGATGGACAGAAATTCAGCAGCAGCGGCTTGGCTTTTCAGGTTCCCTGGTTTTGTATACAATCTGGATGCAAAATAAACAGCCCAGTGTCCTGATGAGGTTTGTTTTCTCTATTAAAATCCCTCCCTTCTTTTTTCCCCTCCCTACTTCCCCATTAAGACAACAAAATTTTTTTATTGAAGGCGCCTTGCTGATCATAATTCGATGGTTAACATAATTTATTAGTAGTTACAGGAGTTAAAAGAAATAAGAGGGATAACAGTACTCAGGGACCATCATTACCTATCTTACACAGGCTCTCAATTTCAATCCAAATCATATAATTCTCTCAAAATGACCTGCAAGATTTTACTTCTGGGCAGAAGTTGTGCCATAGTGTAAAAATGGCCATGAATATCCCTTCAGGAAATTGGTCTCTCTTCTCCTTTTATCTTCCAGATGCTCTGAGGCCCTCAATCAATTTGCATTGATTTAAGCAACATCATTCAATACATATTATCAATCTAATCTGGGGGGAATTCAGTGAAGAGGAGGTCTTCCTTCCTGTCTCTGACATGCCAAGCACAACAGCAGAAAATGCTACAAAACTCCAAAAACGATTTTTAATACTCCAACAGGTGTTAAAAGCTGCCTGGACTTACAAAATGCAAGAAACCACATTTTAATTTGCCTAACATTTTAAAATCAGGTTGGCTAACTTGGAGCGCAGAGCAAATGTTAGCTTGGATGAATTTTGTTGATAGTACCTGGATCCAAGAGCACTTTTTAAGACCCTGGTCTGAGAGCACACAGCACCAATCACTTTCTACAACCAATATCAGTCTTACACCTTTGGGGTTTTCTGCATAATGAAAAATAAGCCTCTCCTTCAGGCAGGAGGTATGATTCTCCCTCCTACACTTGCTCCATCATGTGGGCCCGAATACCTGCCTTTCTCATCCTGTTAATGGCTGCCAAGCTGCTGCTATTGGGCTGTGGACTCCACCAGAAGACTTAGACAGGCACTGCAGAGCTCACCTCTCCAGCCTCTAAGTGGTTTTGCACATTTGTCCCTTATTACACCAGCAACCAAGAGAGAATGAGTAGGAAATTAGCAGAGAGCATTCCAATCTTTACAGCTGAGCCTCCAGAGGGGCTATAAAACCTCTCATGCTGTCAGGGAGTCAAGGATAAACAGAAAGCTTGTGGTGCCTGCTGTTAATAGGAGGAGTTTGAGAATGGGGACTGTCCAAGTACACTGAGACTAAAAGACACAGAAGAATGAGACCACAGAGAAGAATGAAATAAGGTAGAAACCAGATAAGAAAAGCCACAGTTGCAGAAGTGCCAAAAAGAAGACAAAAATTTAGACACATTTTCAAGTTTGAAGGAGCTTATTCGAACCAAGTGACCATATGCCAGTCTCCTGAGGTTTTGCGTTTCATGTTGAACTCCTAACCCACTGATTCTGTGGGATGCAGTCTTCAGCACACGGCTACCACTGTGAATGAGTCATTTGGTACAGTTCCTGTGGCAAGAATCCCAAATGTGTCAGACCTGAACTAAAAAGCAAGATGGAGAATGAATACACCTGAAGGCACATTTGGCACTTTAATTCTGAGCAGATATCACTTCTAATTATAGCCAGCCTTATGCCAGCTTACTACCGTTCAAGCGCTTGTGGGTTCGCGCACTGAGTGCCAGATTTAATCCATTCAAGGTAAAGCGCAAGAGAACCAATTGCATTTTGCATGCCTTCTACCTGAATGATTTGCTTTGTTGTTCCCAATTTGCAGTTTGACTGGAAGATTTGCACCCCTCTGGTTAGTTCTGGTTGGCTTCTCTGGAGCCACGGGGGCATATTTTTCAGCTGAATGAAGCCCAGCTGGCAGGCCCCATTTGTCCCACCAATGAGTCATATCTTTCTCTCATTTCACCTGCATGAGAGAATTGCGCTTCCTCTACTAATTCCTCGAGATCGAAATTCTTCCTGCAAAAAGGTCTGAGCCCACCCCAGCACAGGGAGCAGTAAACCTGCTTGCCTGGAAGTCAGTGGCAAAGCAGAAGAGACAACCACTAGTGAACATTACTTAAATAGTAAGCTTAGTTAAGGGAAGCCTTTCCCAGTCTGATCCTCTATCAGATTTTGATCTTATATGGTGCCTAGTGCTTCACAAAAGCCAGTACTCAGTACCCGACACAGACATGTTGTTTTCCAATATGATTTAGGGCTTGGAGTGGAGGGAAGGTTTAATACAGTCATGCATCAGGTTTTTTTCCCAAACAGCACTGTGAAGCACAGAACAGAAGGAGGATTGCCTCTTCACCCCCTAAATCCACTTAAGCTTGGATTATGAGCCATATTCACCCAATTTTTGCTGGGAGTTTAAGGCAGCACCATGCTGCTTTTGGTCGGTAGGATTCTGGGAAGCTGGGGCAGGATTTGTGAGGCTCCAAACTTCCAGAAGTAAAACAGCCACGTTCTTCAATGTGCAGGGCCCAAATAGCATAGGTCTGAGTTCAACCATGCTCTAGGTCTGTGTATGGAAATGGATGAAGTGCAACAGAGCAGGTAGAAAGAGTTTCTTTTAATAACTAGTAGCTTTTCAAAGCATGTGTTTTTTAGCAGCTCTGCCATGTTGAGTTGACAAAGAAATAAAAGGGAACACTTCCCCACACACAAATCTCTATTTATCCAAATATGGATCCTGTTTCAGTATAGAGAACAACTAACACTGATGCTGTCAAACAGAGCCTTCTGGAATGATTTGAGAAGGTCTATTTTCCACCCTCCTGCCTCTTTCCCTTCCTGATAATACATAAAGAGAGATAAAGGGAGGCAGGAGAGAAAAGGAAAAGAAAGACGAGAAGAGAGGAGGTAAGGGAGAGGACAGGAGAGGAGAGGAAAGGAGGAGAATGAAAGAAGAAAAAGAAGAAGAACATGACTATTGGCAGACTGTGTGGAACCTCCACACACATCACCTGCTCCAAGCACTGTCCTTCCCATATCCATCCCTGATGAGCTGGTTCAGTTGTGCAAGGTAGTTCCTAATTACCTCTCTCCTGGTTTCTTTCTTTCCCCCATGAGGATGGCCTTTCCAAGAATTAACTGCACATGCACACACCTGGCACTGTGAGATAGGGAGCCTCACCATGGATACCAGCCCCCCATTCCCAGTTCTACCCACACTCCTGGGATTTAAACAACTATCTCGAGGATGCTGTAAACTCCAGATGTGCCTTACCTACTGCCTGGAGACACCATGCTGCTTACAACTGTTATTCTGCATTCACACGCACACGCACAACATACACAAGCACTGGCTATGCAGATCAAGCTTTGAGAAATAAAAAAAGGCAAAATGTTAATCTTAATCTTCCCTTTAATATTCTACCCCATGCCAGATAAGAGCAGCTGTGTTCACACAATGTGTCCAACTGGACATGATAAATAGCCTGGGAGAAAACAAAAACACACACACACGCACACACAAATATGTATGTACATACGCACATGCTGCAAGTAATTTAAAATATGTTTGTTCACAGAAGTGGTGGCCTCCAGCTCACAGTTTTCTCGATTAAGAAAAGGGTGGATTAGAAATAAAAATGACTTGCCAGGGTTGGAATCATACACAAAATCCTACAGTAAGTACTTGCAAGGGTAGCCCAAAGGGTTAACCTTACCAATGCACAAATACTAGCTCTCCTCCTGTTACAGTGTAAATGCTGATTGGAAGGAAGAGATCATTCTAGGTCAGTATGTCCTTTACATTGTGAATAGCTTGACAGGGGCTAATAAACTCCCCTGCCTCTGGCACCGATAATTTATTACATGTTCCTAGGCATCACATGCCTTTTTTTTTTTTTTTTTATCCATGTTATAGTTGGTTGGTTTGCTTTTAGAGAGGTGAAGCAAGACAATCTGCGTCAAGAAACAAGCTTCAATCCAAGGATGCAGCAGGCTCTGCTCTCCTAGTCTTAACCTATGGTGGAGAATAGCGTCCTGATCGCTGCTCCCTGCACTCCTGACGGGACTCTGTAAGGCAGCCGGGAATCGCCAGGAGCACAGCCAGCTTCTTGCACAGGGATCCGAAGGGTGACGCATGGACACCCTCTCATGCTGCAAAGCAATCCCAGTTGATTTATGAGCCATTCCGTGAATCGAGATAATTGTAAAACTAACAGATTTCGGGAGTGGTGGCTCCTCCGCAGCCCGCTGCTAAGAGAGCCACGCACCACAGCAGCCTGTCCCGCTCCTGCCTCCGACGTGCCGCATTTCACACTGATGAGGTAATTCCATTGCAGATGAGGTAATCCTGCAAGTAGCCCACAAGCTAGGAGAGGTTACCATATGATCGCTCATGTAAACAGGCAGCCCTGTGCCCCGGAGGAGGGCTGACAGCTGCGCCCTGCCGCCGCACCGAGCGGGTGGGCAGCGGCGCCCCGGGAGCCCCGGCCCGGGGGGCTTTGCGCATCACTGACAACAGCCACTCGCCTGCCATGCGTGTTCCACGCACCTCCCACAAACACGCTGGGCAATGCTTGGCTTTCCACCAGTCTGACAGGACACTCTGTTTTCCCGGCACCCCTGCAGCCAGGCTCACTGTTCAGATGGCTGTTCATTCTTCCCGCAACAGGGTTTCTAAATGAATGCGCCTCCTCATGCCCCGGCGAGGTGGATCACCTCTTCGGCAACCGCTGGGGAACGACTTTCCCCTGCGGCTGCAGGCCTTACACCTAGGGGAAACCCCTGCTTCCCTTGCCCAGAGGGTGCAGGGGAGGGGAGAGGCAAGGGTGCTGCCGGGTACCAGCGTAGCGAGCTGCCCGGGCAATCCCCACCGCTTTCGTGTGCGAGCGCCGGTGCTTTGTGGGAGCGCACTTCGCACAGGTGCTGTTCCTAGAAAGTCCCCTAATTTGCAAGCAGCACAAAAAGTAACGTTTGTGACTAGGGAGCGCTGATGACTGCACCCCACTCCTGCCCGTAAGTGCATCAGAAGATCTGCAGAGCTCTGCTCGCCCAGCAGGCAAAAAGCTTAAGCCGAAGTCCCTAGACCCAAACACCTTGTCTTCAGGGTCTGGAATCATTGCCATTTCCAGTGCAGCATAGCCTAGGATCCCTACTAGCTCTACGGTGCTGCGTATTCATAGTGCGGATCCCTACCCGGGTGCTGGACAAAGCAGATCGGTGTGATGAATATGTGAGAATCGGGAGGAATTCACAGAGAAAAGAGAGCAAGACACAAGTTTGTCAATTCCCCGAGGCCAGAGCTTATCTGCAGCCTGCTCAGTGCCAGGAAGTCTCAAAGCCTCCTTGTGACTAACAGGGTGGCTGGGATCAAATCATTCCACAGATCCCACATATCAAATCATACCACACATCACTCACAGAACCTATGCTTGCATGGACTCAACCATAAAAAGAGTGTTTGAGAAGTTTGTTTTAACAGACTTCCTCTCTGCAGTCGCAGTCACTGATCTGGAAATCTGTTCTGGGCAGACCTCAACCAGAACTGCATGTGACAAGTGACCCAGGAGGACCCCAAGGGCTAACACATCATTAGATTCGAGAAAGCAGCTAGGGTGACCATCTCCTGCTCTGTTCCCAGGCTACAAAGCTCAGGTCCCTGGTCTGGCCAGTCTGAAGGAGGTCTAACCAAGCATCCCTGGTAAGGCATGCCTGTGCCAAGCACCCAAAGGAAGCTGTTCCTGAGGATATAAAGATCAAAGAGGAACTGGCAAAAGGAAAAGGCTTTCCATCATCCTCTGGTGAGTTTATTTGGTCAAAAATGGGTATTACCATGAGCAAGCCCTGGAGGAAGTGGTGTCTCTCCTTTCTCCACCTCTCAGAGAAGCTGCTTACACAATGAACAGATCAAACTGAATGACTGTTATAATTGGAGTATATGAAGGGACACAAATCCATTACTGCTGGAGCTGAGTTCACATCACTGTGCAAGAGCTGAGGTCAGGACTTTTCCCCTTACCCTGAGCTCAAAAGACTGCCAAAGGGACAGGCAGATGTCCTGAAGTCTGCCCAGAGAGGATTCAAAAAAGCAAGGGGAAAAGTGGGGCCACATCACATTCCCATCCCTCCCAGCCTGGAGAGCCAATGGTCTCTGGACTAAAAAACCTGCATCTGAACCCTGAGGAACTGTGCAGTGGGACATGTATTAGACTCCAGACATTGCAGCTGGATTTTTAAAAGATGTGGCTAATTTTATAAGCTCTAGTGGTTGCTGTCATGCACAATGAAGTACAGTTAATCATTTCTACCTCATGCTGTAGCTGGATCATCCGTGCAGACTGTTTTGTGGGGAAAAGCAAAATGCATCAGGCTTACACCTCCCTCTCTCAGACTGGGTGCCAGTCACCGTTCAGTGGAACACCAAGATTGTCAGAGTCACAACCTCCCTCCACCTCAAAGGGGTCTGTGAGCAGCAAGTGGCAGGGGTGTAGGGCATGCCTGCCAGGACAGACCCCAGCCTCTTGTCTGCATGCCACTCACACTTTTCAGATGCGCTCTGGTTTACAGGGCAACAGATGGCCACGTCAAGGCAGTCTGGGTGGCTTGAGCTCTCCCAGAATGTGTGTGAGCAGCTCAGGTGGGATTCACCTCTCTAACCCCTGCTGACAGCGTAAATGTTGCCATCCAAGATTGTCACTCCCCTTCATGGTTTGTGGGCACAGACACCTGTGACATGGTTATGGTCTCAGATGAATCACCCTTCAAAGGTGCCATTTCCTCTCTGGTGGCCATAAAGGATCGCTAAGGTCATTAGCATGGACCTGTCCCTGGAAAAAGTCAGACTAGTCCCACCCTTGGAACCTGCTTGGCAGCCAGGCTGGAACCCTCAGCACCACCCATGTGTTGTGGGTCCTCAGTCCCAGGGCACAGGCTCCAAACCTCTGCTGCTCTGCCTCAGGTTGCAGCTTCCCCTCCAAAGGCCCTGTTACAGGTGCCATAATACAGATAGGGCATTAATTATGGCAGAAACTGATGGAGAACCAGCAGGAAAAGAGTTAAGAGAGCCAGGGCTTGTTGCTATCCAGGAACCCAGGCTACCTCACCTCCCAGGATAACCATCAGCCAGACCTTTCTCAAGTCTTTTTTGGCAGGCTGAGTTGTCAGAAAACCACCTGTTACTTGGGAGAGATTCAAATGCATAATGAATTAAAAAAGCATATTGTGTGTTACTATCTAACCCCCAGACAGATGTGTTATTTAAGTGTGGTTATGATCTGTGCTGTTAATTTTAAACAACATATGATCAAAGATCACGTCTGGCTTTGTGCTTTGCTTCCTTTCAGTTTCTGGCTTATGTGTCCATGCCAGACAGTTGTGGTTTCTGTCATATGGCAGGAAAAGCTTATTTTACATGCTGCCTAAATTTATATTTTATTGCACATTAAAACAGCCCATCAGAATTAAGGTATCGCATTTTTATAAGGGTAGGTGAATCACAGCTGTGAAAAAGAAAGCACCACACAAAGGGATTTTTAGGAACACCTACTCCCTACACTCAGGACTTTCAACCATTTTAAAGACCACAGCAGACCGAAGAGCAGACTGAAATATATAAACCACATCACTGCTCCTGTGGGAAGGCTGGAGCCTGTTGGAAATGGCAGTCCTGCCAACCAATCAGTCCAAAAACACCAGCCAGGCCCTCAGCAGACAGGGGGACACGCTTAACAGATCATGAGATTTTTTTTTTAAATAATACAGTTGGGGTTCTTTTTATCTGCTCCTTGGCCTGAATTTTCAAGGTTTGCTGCCCAGCTAGAATAGCTAGACATGTGCCCTGGATGAATAGGTAAGTAAATAAACTGACTAAAAAAAAAAGAAAGAGTAGCCCAGTGTGATTGTTTAGCTCTAGGAGGTGAGGCTTTAACTCAGAGGTAATGTGCATTTCAAGATACAGGAATTCTGGCACACTCGGAGTGGTAGAGGGGCAAGTCTTCTCTAACTACACTGCTTTCCAAAAAGCCCACACTATTTAGGGCAGGTGTAAAGCACAGCAAAAAGTCATTCTTGCTGATTCATTGTGCAGAATAGGTGTTTCACCGCTGTAGCATTTGAGGATACAGAGAGAACCTCAGTTCAGACTTTCCAGATAAATCTGTGAAGTGAGATTCATCGTAAAAGAACTGAAAGTGAGAGAAGTGGTTTAACATTAGTAAACGTGGGGCCAGACTCAGTCCTTATCTGCACCGAGGTAAATGCAGCACTGCTGCCATGGCAAGCACACAGGCCCAGGCAGCAAGCAGACACTGCCAGTTCCCTGCCACTGAAATGTGTTGGGGCTGCAGCCCTCCTTTTGCAAGAGAAGGCAAGCAAAACTTCTGCCAGGCTGCAGGCAGCTGCCTGGCTTTGACCACCCTGCTGGGGAGGTAATTATCCTCTGACTAAACACACAAGTTACTCAGCCCCTTTACAGGAATCAGTAATCTCTTCCGCCCAGGTGTGCCAGGAGGGCTGCTCTAAGTGCCAAGGGCAGTCTGCCCCTGCACCACGCAGCCCAGGGCTTTCAATCCAGATTCCCTTCCCAGCCTTTTCATCTACTAAGAAACCATTCTCTTTTTGTTGCGAGAGTTCAACTCTGCCTACTTCAGGCATGGAGGAGGCTTCACGCTCTCTGAACACCAATGTGCTCTTAATACCACAGAGAGCAGATCCATGAGCTGGACTAGCCACTAGCTGCCACTATCCCTGTGAGAGGCAGGCCAGTCCTGGATCTTAGCCTCACAGAAATAAATAAAGGGAAAAGACATGAACTCTCCCCCTCCAAGGCTGTATGGAGACACACCACGCTGGCTCTAGCCCAGACAGCCTTCAGCTGCGCTGCTACTACTCTCCAGCCATTTGGCAGAGGTACCCCCTGTCCTCCCTGATGGGAAAAAACCATTGCCGTAAAACCTCTCTGTCGAGGGGACCCAGAGAGGAGCTGTCTGTGATACATCTGTGAAGGCTGTATCCACCTCTGGGAGCCAGGCTGAAATGCTGTGTGAAGGCTCAGAGGTAAACCGGTAAGTATGAGTTAAAGGAATATCGCACTGTGCTGCTTTAACATAAAATAATCATGCTCTGGGGTTGCTACTGTTAGAAGACCTGAAAAAACCCTCACCCACACACAGAGTACTGAACAGAAAAGTATGAGTGGTAAGATGGGATTGTTTGAGAGAAGAGACTAGAGCTAAGAAGAGGATTCTAAAGAGCACAAACTCATTTCATATGGCTGAGTGCTGGCGACACTAGGAGAAATTCAGTGGATTATGTTGCACCGGAGGTCAGAATATAATTGTCCCTTCTGGCCTTTGAAACCTGTGTATGTACAGATGAACCTTGAAATGACCAGATTTCTCAGGAATTTGATTCCTGGAGTTTATTTATTTATTTTCTTACCAGCTGCCAGACACAGCATGCTCCTAGACAAATAAGGAGGGAGTAGCTATGGTGGTGAGTATATCAGCAGTGCTAATCTCTTGCAGGGTTTCCTAGTGGAATTTCTATCTCCCTCAGAGGAGACAAGGTTAAGGAATATAAGACAGTTTCATCTTAAAAAACTAAAAAGCACAGCGATATTTCAGAAGTGAATAGATGCAAGGGAGAACTAAGCAACAGTGCATGAGTATTCTCCTAGAAGATTTTTTTCAAACAGAACTCCCAATCTCCATAATAAATTGTCCTAGCAAAGGGCCAAAGAGCTAAAGATAGCTCCACTAATTGCTGCTTCCCTTTGTCCCTCAGCTCCAGAGATTCCCATCTTCTGTATTATTACTTCATCATTTTAATTGTGCAAGAAGATTTTCACCGTATTAATTAGAATAAAATAATAATAATGCAAAATATAAACAGTTATTAGTATATAGGTAGCATCATTTTTAGAGCAGGTAGTTTGCAAAACACTGTTAGCCAACACTTCTGTCTGCCCATGCTCATGATGGGCAGCCTCATTCTGCAAACAGGACCCATCCCGTGACTTGCACTCACACCAAGGAGCCATACCCAGGAAGTGCATCACTGTCTCCTGAGACATGCACTAAAGAAAGGAGAGAAAACTAAGGAATTGGAGGCTGTTTCAGCTCTGAAACAGGAAGAGAAAGCCTAGAAAGTTTAAGGTGACTTACAGCCACTGTCACCTTCTCCACACCCCTGGAGGTACAGGACACAATCTACTCTATAACTGATATCCAGGTTCGGAAGCAACTTGGAAACATCTGACCCTCTGATACTAGGCACAGACATTCAAGCAGACCAATTTACCAGTGTCATTCATTTGCACCTTTCAACTTAATGATACCTTACAGGGAAGAAAAATTCAAATTAAAAATTGAAGCGATTAATATATCTTTGAAAATGGTAAAGGAACAAGATTAAGACCAATAGGAGGCCACTAATCTTGGCGTACTTCTGACCTTGTACCCTTTAAATCATTGTAATACCTTGTTCAAATTCAAACATAAATAGGATTTTTTTATGAGGGAGTTAGTGCTCCTGCTGCGTCAAAAGCCATATTACATTTTACAATTCCTAGAGCTGAGAATACTCATTCCCAAAATAGAGGACCTCCTCACCAGATGATAGTAACGCAGATGACAAAATAACATTACACTGAAAAATACATCTGTAGAAAGTGAAATAGAAAAGCAGAAGAACTTTTCTCCTACACTTTTTGGAAGGGGCTTGAAAGGTAACTAGAATGGATTTTAAAGCTCTGTAGTGGAGATGCAGTATATTGCAAAGCAATCATGTCCTCTCCCTTCTGCTGCTTCCTGGCAGCTAGCTGCAACTCACATATATATGTGACAAGCCTCAGCCAAGGACAGGCAGCAGGATGGAACTTCTCCCAACCAACTAACTGCATCTTTAAATTTCTCTCCCCCCTGCCCTCCATTGTGTCTGTCTGCCTGTCTCTGTGATCGCCTGTTTTCCTGGAAGGGAGGAGGGGACCCAAGCAAACCCTGAAGCAATCCCAAATTTCCTTGGTATGGGGAAAAAAAACCCTATTCTCCAGAGATCAAACCTTCAGTGAATCATTTTCCACTGCTCTGACATGTCAAATACTCCAGTGATTCACCAGTCATGGATCTCTGATTCACCTGCAGTAAACAGGGCTGATTGCTTCCCAGAAGCACTGTGGTTTGCATCGCTCTTTAAAGGCTCCACTTCCTCCATACAGCTTCTCACCTGCCCGCCACACCCCACTGCTATGGCACCCCTGCCACAGCAGCAACCGAGGCATTGATGAGGACCAAAAAGTCCAGGCTACTGGTTTTAGATCAAAGGGCCAAGAGGGAAGACGGTCTTGGGTAAATGAACACTGAGAGAAGTTAGGAAGGCTCATGAAATCTCCCCTTGTTCCTGTTTAAATGTGAAAACGGGAAGGACAGAAAAGAAGGGATGGGAGGAGTTTGGTATTTATTTGTGACTCTCACTGGGTTCACCTCTCTGTCAGCACAGGACGCAGTTTCTCCAAGAGGGAGCACCAGAAATAGAACCGACATTACATCTAATGATCTTTTTGGTGGCATATTCATTAAGCTTGTAGAAAGGCTAAAGAAACGCAGGAAGCTCAGTCTTGGAAAGACTCCAACTGGACCCCTTTGACTCATTAAAGGAGAGAGTAAAATGAGCCATGCCTCAGGGCAATCGTAAAAGGATAAGCAGGAAAGCAGGAAAGGGTCAATTCATTAAGGACTGGGGGACCCCAGCAGTCCCTGGCCAGGCAGTGTGGGGATGGGGCCATGGGATGGCTGGGCATGATGGAGCCCAGCAGCAGGGATGTCCACTTGCCCTTGGCATGCTGGTGGAGCCACTGGTGCTTTGTTCTGGCTGAGCCCCAAAAGGCAGCAGTGAGGGGATGTCAGAAAGCCCTCGCTCCCCACTGTTGCCATGACTTCCCCATCTACCACCACCAGTGTTCCTGTCTCCATCTCTGGCTCGGACTGACCTTCCTGCCTGCCAAGGGGAGGGAGAAGGGGCAAAAAGTCACACAGACCCTCCCGAGCCTTGCAGGAGAAGGGAGGGGGAGGCAAACTCAATTGAGCAGCTTTGCGGGGGGCCCCAGATTTTCTCAAACCAGTCACGCCAGCTGCAGCACAGCCATGATGAGAAAGGAGAGGAGACAGTGCGGCAACGGCTTCCACAACCCCGAGGGAGGAGGAGGCCCAGGCTGCTAAACTGACACCAGGCAAAAGTTGGCCACATTTTCCCCCAGCCACGGAGGAATAGCACAGGCAAGTCAGATGTGACCGTGCTACAGGAGCCAGGAGAAAATAAAAACAAGTGACAGCTGACTCTTGAGGACTTTTGTAGCGGGTGGAGGGGGGGAGAGAGAGGGCGAGGAGGGAGGGACAGACCTACAAATACTGGGGGAAGGGCAGAGCTCTGCCCAGGAGCCTTCTGCAGCAGCAGATGGAGAGGGAAGCTACCGCTGATTCCTGCAGAGTCAGGGAAGGAGAGAGACAGCATTGCACCGAGGTGATCACATGAATAGGGAATGAAGGCACAGAACAAAGAAGGGGTTTTGGGGAGAGGGAGTAGGAGTCCTTTGCAGGACCCCCAGAGCCAGGGCGTCCCAGCACCGTGTCCTGCGGTGCTACAGTAGGGGGCAAACCTGCATGAGAGCTGGGGGCAGCCAGCTGAGACTGCTGGAGGACAGAGGCAGTGCAAGCGGAGGACGGATAAAGGAGATATTTGTGCCGTTACTAAGGGGTGAAGCTCTGTAAGACCCTGCAGAAGAGCTAATGCCTCAGACCAGAACACAAGCACATGATGGGAAGGAAAGGCTAAATTCCCTTCCTCTGGGCTCAGGGGCTTCCTCTAACCTGCTTCAGGATGAAGCTGCAAAGGCTGTGAATAGTGCAGCCAGTGCTAGTCCTGAGGTCCCCGATGTACCTGTGATGATTGTTTTGACAGTCATTCTTGCTGTGATTGGCACCTCCCGGTTAGATCAAGGTCACTGTTAGAACACATCTTTTCATTAAAATGGCCGAGAGGCTGTCAATGACCACAGGCCACGGCTAATTAAGGGAGGACCCAATGCCCCCACAGGAGTCCATAATCAGGGCTGATGCCGTGCCACCCACCCCAAGGGGAGCCAGGGGAGCAATCCTGCCCCCAGCACCCTTGCATGCAGGGAGGACATACCCACTCCCAGCATGCCAGGCCACCCACCATCCGCACTGCTGTCACACCAGAGCAATAGCATCACCTCCTCCCACACAGTTCATGAGAGGCACAATAGCATCCTGGGCACCTGGGAACAGCCCTTTGTGTCTGGCTAGGTCATGGATTCTCAGACGGGAAAGGAGGGATGACAACAGGCTCCTTACAGTGCAATCAGGTGCATATTTGAAGGACAAAGGCCCATAAGAAAACTTTTGATTTGAAGAAAATCCTTTTACAAAAATGTCTAAATATGATCACAGTGTTATAATAACTAATCCCTGGGACAGTATGAGGTTGGTTCTGTGCAGGACTTAGGAAACATAACAAAGTCTTTTCAGGAAAGGACACTGTGGGAATAGATCCATGCTACTTATATAAATTATCAGCTCAACCCCCAACACAGGTGGGATGCAAAACACTGACTGAAGAATTTTTGGTGTCAGACTCTAAGGTGAAGCCACGCACTACCTGAGATCTACACATATTTTGGATAGTACCTCCCCATGGTCTCAGTTTGGCTAAACAATATATCAATAAAAGTGAGTTTCTTCTTTGATTTAAAAAAAAATATCTTTCTTGAAAATTGAGGAAAGCAGTTTTATTCCAAAGCCTACTGGTGTGTCTCAGTCTTGTGTTACAGCACTTCTGTCCACATCCTTTCCTAGGGCTCTCTTACTTGTTTTCCCACCACTGACTGATAGAGCAAGAGTTCCTCATCATGGAGAAATGGGCTTCTGGGCTGCCTCCAATCTGCCACAAATGTCATTCGTTTACTTTTGTCATCAAGCTAGTGTCTTCAAGCCACACTGTCCAGTGTTCTCATGCAGCCAAACTCTTCCCACTTCATCACCGTTTGCACCTCTATAGGTTGTGCTAATCTCGAGAACTATGCAAGCCTCCTGCAATGTGGTTCTGTGCAAGTTTTCTTACTGATATGCTTTCCTCTATTTTGGCAAAATGTTTCCACTTTGTGTCCACTTCAGAATGAGAAGACGTTTTGGAATTATAGCTGCGTCCAGGTGCGCGTCCCTTGTTTTGTGTCTGCGTAGGCCCTGCCGACTTTCCTAGAGATAAAAGAGAACCAGTATTGGAGTTTAGAGACACAGATGATGGGATATAGGATAGGAGAAGGGGAAATGGCTTTAAACTGAAAGAGGGCAAGTTTAGATTAGATATTGGGAAAAAAATCTCTACTGTGAGGGTGGGGAGACACTGGAACAAGTTGCCCAGAGAAATTGTGGATGTCCCATCCCTGGAAGTGTTCAAGGCCAGGTCGGATGGGACTTTGAGCAACCTGGTCTAGTGGAAGGTGCCCCTGCCCATGGCAAGAAGGTTGAAACTAGATGATCTTTAAGGGCCCTTCCAACACAAACAATTCTATGATATTATGACATCACATGTTTTTGGCCCAGTGAATGCAGGAAAGAAGTTTGATTCCCTAAACATCTTCTGATATACCAGACACCTTCAGTGGTTTCCTGACAGAGGAGCAGAGGGAAGCTCAATCCTCTCACCTCTCCAATTTGTTCTCAGGCTAAACAAATGCTTTTTGGCCTTTCCATCAGTTTCTGCCAGCTACTGTGGTTTGTAACTTACATATTAGGCCCTATACCTGTAAACAGTTTCGTAGAATATTCAGTCCAGCTGGAGCCTGGCCTTAGCAGACATTGCTTGGCACAAGGTAATTTAATAATGACAATAGTTATGTTTAATTTTGACTGTGGTTTTGGGAGAAGGGCAAAAGACACAGCAGGGACTTAGTGCCTTGCACATGAAATGTATTTTCCAATGCAATTTTTTTTAAAGTGTGTTTTAAAGATTTTTATTTTTCTTAATTGCTGTGAAAAAAGGTAAACCATGTGTAATTTAGTCGGCATTTCACTCTGATCTGTACCTGCCTAATCCAGGCCAGGACTTCAAGAAACCCATTACAGTGACACCAGGCACCCACTGTGAGAGTCAGTCTGGGAGCTAGACAGCTAGGAAAAACCACAGCTTTGGTCTGTGTGCAGCAGCCTAAATAAAAAGTTTCCTTTCCATGCTTTGCATTCATCACAAAAGAGCACTAGCTATCTATTTTATACAGTAAATATGCACCACCACAGAAACATATCACATTAAAGTCACACTGGTAAAAGGTTGAGCACAGGATGTTAAAAATGAGGTATTGTAATTATGTTATCTCAGATGAATTTCTCCTTTTTAATGGCTCACAGTATTCACACGGAAATGTCAATCCCAAGCATACAAAGAGCATGTGTTGCTTTCTCCCCACCCCAGTAAAGCATCATACATTTGACTTTAGAGTAAATTATTTATGTATAAATATGTATGTTTATGTATTTAAGTGTATGTATGGAATTGTGATTGTTTATTTAGTTTGCATTGTCTGTTTGCATTTTGGTGATGCCCCCTGTTCTTTTCACAAAGGTGCAAATGCTAAAACTGAGATTTTGCTGTTATTCATGAGACTCGCTAGGACTTAAGTAAAGTATCAAATATTATGACTTCATGACGAGGTGCAAGAACTGCTAACATTACTAACTTCTTACAAGATAAATTATATATACTAAGCCAGCAAAAAATATGCCTTGAAAAACCCAACTCACCTGAAATACCTCTGTGTTAATATTGCTAGGAACTGAACAGCTGCATCTCCTGACTTGAGTATTAACAGTGCTTTTCTAATAGTTTCCTATGCACCCAATCTTTGTGATACTGTTTGAAAAAGAGAGAAAGAGACAAAATCAAGCACTGAAGTTCAGCACTCTCAGAGGGGAATACTGTGGGGAGTAGTGAATTTTGAGCAGTGCTAATTCCCATGCTACTAATTGGACAGAGGCCATTTCCTGCAAGCTAAAGTCAAACAGGACAGGAGCATATGGGCTTTCAGAGAGTTGAGTCTTTGCAATAGAAAGAAAACACTAAAAAAAAAAAAAGCACCCTAGAAGCCCCATGGAATATTGGTTATTGCAGATAAATTACAGACAAATACAAACTTTAAAGCTATATGCACAGATGCTGCTCCTATTGCTTCTGAAAGAACTGCACCTTTGAAAAGATGGTGCTTGTTCCCTGATGATATGCCATTTTCAGTGTCCAGTATTCTTCCTTGGCTCTGCTGTTAAAGGGGATAGGGTTTGATTTGTTTTCTTTATTAATTTTTAATTATTTTTCACTTTATCTGCATATCTTATAGGTTTCAGTGGCAAGATAAGATCCTCATTGCTAAGCTTTTCTGAGAGCTGGTATACCTCTCACAGGCCCGAAGGAGGGTTGCAAGCTCTGTAATGTCACAGAAGGGACACACCTGCCCTACAAGGCTGAAAGTCCTAGAGGTCCCCACCACTCAGCCCAGTCTTTTATTCAGCAGTGTCACATTCAACCAAGCAAAACATTTATCATGAGTATAAACCATATCAGGACAAGTGTCAGACATTACCAGCTCTTCTTTAAACATGCTAAATCCAAGCACAAAAGCCTTGCAAAACGAGTCTGGGACACGTGTAGAAAGGTCATGCTTTAGGGATGTGACAGAGCTAGAATCCTAGAGGTGAGAAGGATGCTCTCGGAGGAGATGCTGATTAGCTCACTTCCCTGTATCTTCCTGCAAAGAAATTGGTGTAGGGCACAGTCAAAACCAGGGCACTAACAGCATCATTCTGATCCATTGTGGCAAGGATGATGATGGTCCAAAAGAGTTGATTTTCTTCTATTAGCTGCTAATCAAAGATGCCTTTTTTAATTTGTTTGACAGTTTATTCTCCCTACAGCAATCTATCCTACCCAACACCCTGCCAAAAACAGATGCACAGAAGGTGCTGCACAGGGACCAAGCATGGAAAATTTCAGCTGCCAGAGGGGTTGGTTTATAAAGTCAACAGCCACGAAAAGCCACAGGGACACAATGGCTCTGATGACGGAGCCGGTCACAACGGGCAGCACAAGCAGCATCCCCATTAGAGGAGCAAACCTGCTGCATCTCCACCCAGCTTCTGCCTGCAGCCGCAGCTGCCGGCTGACCGCCTGGTTTAGCTGCTGCTGGGGCTCCCTCAGTGGCTGTCACACCTGCTCTACCCTCCCTCGGAAAGCTGCCAGAGGAGAGAGGAGACAAAGGACGATCCGCACAGCTGGAGCTGCTGGACGCTGCATGCTACCCGGGTTGGTATAGTGCCTGCCCAACACCCCTCTTCCGTAGGAAGCGTCTTTCCTGCCACCCTCTGAGTTCGGCTCTTCAAGCTCCCTCCTTCTTATCCTTTGCCATCGTTTTTAAGGCGTTACTGCAGAATTCCTTTGTGTTTTTCAATATTATTATCGCTGTTTCTCACTGATTTAGCCACTGCAGACGACATGCCTTCATTGCTGGCTGTGCGCACGAAGCCCACTTAGGTGATCTGCCTTGTTGCCAGCACTTGTTTGAATGGTCCAGGGCAGCAGGGCCCTCCTGGAGCACATGGGCACCAGAGCAGCAGAGAAGGGGTTAATAAAGGGTTTAATACCAAGAGGCCACACAGCAAAGCCCAAGTTAGGGCCAGCTGCACCCCTCCCCCCGGCCTCCATCGTGCTGCAGAAGCCCTGGCAGAGATGCAGCACTGAAGTGCTTCTTTCCCCACTTCCCTCCTGCCCCACTTGTGTGATGTAAAGCAATCCTTTTGTTTCCTCTTTAAGACATTAGCCTCAGGGGCCATTACAGGGAAAAAAAGGTAGCTGGGGCTCTTTTATCTGAAGGAATCCATTAGGAAGGGGGGTTGGTCTTTTCCTTCCTCCTTGCTCAGGGAGCAGCTCCTGCTTTTGCACTGCTCCAGGGCCATCTCACTGCTCCAGGGCCACCTCCTCCCTGCTCCATTACCGTCTCCTCCCTGTTCCGGGGACATCACCTCGATGCTTACTGCACCGTGGCCACTTCCTTGCAGCTCATGGCCAGCTTCTCCATGCACTCCAAAAATGGGTCAAACGCAGTGTCATCATGCAGAAAGCATGAGTCTGCTGTTCAGATCCCCCACCCCCACAAGTGAAATTAAAAGGAGGGCATGTGTTTAAATACACCCCAGTGTAACAGATCGGCTTTCTCTTTGCTGACATTTTGGGTGACTGAGGGGTGTTTAGTATTCTGGCATGTCTTTGTGGCTATAGAAAGCAGAAACTCATTCTTGCTCTGTTTATCCTTGCACTGAAAGCAGCAGTCCCTGTGCATTTTTAAGACTCCAGGACCTGAGATTTTAAATAAATCCCCAGATTATTATAATACTCTTAATAAACTTGAAACTACTGAAATAATAATAATAATAATAATAACAACAACATAGAAATTTTAAGAAAAAATGACAGGGAAACTAATTGGGTAGTGTTGGGGAGAGGCTCTTTTTGAGCATACCCTTTGCGCTTCCCCAAATCATGAATCACAGAACAAACATTTGCTCTGTACAGTGCATGCCACGGAGAACCACGAGGACCTATCATAGGCTAATATAAATTGCCTGAGTTCCAGTAAGACATTAACAGCCTGCCCTGCTTATGTTCCAGCCTCACCGGAGACTGAGCAGCCGTGGTCAGCCCAGAGCCAAACCAAGCATGCCAGCCCAACTGGGTGTATTTACCCAGGCTTGGTGTTAACTGCTAACACCATTATGTGGCTTTACCACAGATAGGAGCTGGCTTGCACAGCAGTTATTCAGAAGACAAGCAGGTTGAGGACACCAAAATAATCCTAGCTAAATACAATGTTCAGCACAAAAGATGCAGATTAGGGTAGAAAAGGTGCCAGCATGCTTCACTCCTGGTTTAAGTCATGAGGCGTAGGATGTCTTTGAAAGCCCTTACTCAGCACCTGCCGGCATCCGTGCAGTGCATGGGGAAGCACCTCTGGAACCCTCCTCCACAGGCACAGTCATGATGGGCACCACTGAGTAGTCAAAAATAGAGGCAGTAAATGAGAACAGCTGCCGGGGACATGGTGGGAACGTGAGTGAGCAGAAATACATGCGAGACCACAGCCGGAGCTGGTGTGAATAGGAACATTACCATGTCTCCTTGTCAATATCATCAGGGAGAGAAATGTCAGTGGGATAAGAGCAGGGTTTGCTCCCTGAGCCCTGCCCTGCCCTGCCCTGTCCTGCCCTGCCCTGCCTTGCATGGTGGCTCCAGGAGGGAGGCAGAGAGTGAGGGAAGGAAGGAAGTACAGGCTTCCCTACCCATTGTGGTTGCTTTATAAAATGTAGGGTCTTGGGGAAAGCCCACAGGGGGGATCCACACTCTGCTCTTCAAAGATCAATGGTTGTGCATGCCTTGAAGCCACACGCTCAAATTCCAAAGTATTTCAAATTCACCCAGTACCAAGAGAATAAAAAATAAATGTAGGAAGACTCCTGCCAGGGAGCACACATGGGAAGACCAGTGTCTCCGCTGTTGCCCATTCTGACAGGTTTCCCTCTGCTCTCTCATAAACATCCTCCTCACATGCCATATGTCACACATACCCTCCCTGGACCTGCCAACACAATTATGCTGGGTCTTGGCATGGCCAAGGGACAACATCACTTTCCCGTCAGTTCTGCGCTGTTGTCGGTGGCTGGGGAGATAACTGACCCCCAGCTACTTCTGTCACAGCCAACAGAGTATGGGAACAGGGTTGAGTCCGGTTGCTTGAGGCAAGACAAGTGGAAACACAAAGGTAGGAGGAACAGCACTGGTGTGAAAAATATTTAAACATGTATGATATTGCAGAAGCAACCTCCTCTGCTGTGATGATGCTAGTTCAGCACAGGCTAGTGCCACAACAATGATTGAAGATGTGCGGTGCTGCTGGTAGGGTGGCACATGAGCACTGACCTAAGCAGCCCCTCAGGTAGGGCTCAGGCACCAGAATCCACAGATGATGTCCCACTGTTTCACATTGGCAAAGTGTCTACACCTATCTCAGTGAATTTACACTGGAAGAGGATCCTACAGTGTGTATGCACTTTGTATTGGGGTTTTGTGTCAAGGGAGAAGATGCAGGAAGGGGAAGGTGGGTGTCTCACACACACCCTACCTGCAGCCGTGGCCTGGTGGGAAGCAGGGGCTGCGGATTGTGCAAGCCACAGGGCAGACCCCAAGCGCGTCTGGAGATGCTTGCAATGACATGTTAAAAGCAGCCTGTTTTCCAAGCCCAGCTATACCCCTGCAGATTTCCTACAAGGCAGAAGAGTGACTAGCAAGTCCATAGCTGCCCATCAATGAGACACCTGGGCTACACAATTCTCAGAGCCGTGCCGCCTGCCCCTCAGCTCTTCAGGGTGCCACAGCTGAGCTTGACACCACCACTGCCATGAAGTGGGTGTCTGCTGGCATGGCAGAAATGCACTGACAGGCTCTCAGGGAGCCACAGATGGTGCTGGAGGTAGTGTAGGTGTCTTGCTTATCCTAGGCTGATGTTCCCACCAGGGCTGGTGAGCAAGCCTTCAGTCATGGCTGCCTGGGGTACCTCTGCACAGCATCATGCTCAGCCATATAGATATGTGCTCCTTGATCCATGCAAGTCAGACCTATAAGAGCTAGAGACAACTGCACGGGGTTACATTTTGGAGACAGTTAATGCAAATAAAACAGGTCATGTTTAAAAGAATTGCAAGCAAAGTTTGTCTTTCCCTACCTGGAGAGTTACTGCCAAAACTGAGAAATTGCCCTAACAAAGAGCTCCCAAGAAACAGTGGAGAGATGTGATGGAAACCCCACCATTTGAGATGTGATTGACTGGACAAAACATTGAAAATATGATGGCTCCAAAGCTGCCAGAAAAATACATCAGAGCTGATCTCATCTATGACAAGTGTATTATGTACTTATGGATGGATCTATACAAACCCTCACATCTGACCCAGGGTCACAGGAATAAAACAGTGGGAGTCACTATAAACACGCTTATAATTATTTAGGAATTTCTTCTCTTCCTTTCATTCATTAAAGAAAATTTATTTTTTTTTTCTCTTTCCACTTCTTTGCTCAGGAAGGACTTGAACCTCAGATGATTAAAGTTTGCAGAACCTTGTGGAGTTTGGATCAGACTTTAAAATTCAAACCAGTTACTGGGAGGAATCTGCTCTGCCAAGATGTGTAGTAAATGTAATCCCTATCCTTGGGAATTGCTTCTATTATTCATTGGTGTGCAAACAATAAACAACACTAAAGGTGGCGTTTCTGGCAGTCCTTGTAGCCTCACAAGCAGGATTTATGCCAGGTGGCTGTTATGCATTGCTGTCACAGTCCTGTTTCTTCATGTGCAATTATACTCGATCTTGGGAAGGTGCACCTGACATTTTCACCAAGCACTGCTCTGTGCAGAGGCCATACAACTTGAAGATGATGCTGTGTGAAGAGACAGATGAGTTTTTTCATCTGCTCCCTGCCCCAGTTAGGAGATTTTCCTGGGGCAGAGGCCAGACATGCCAGGAAAAAAAAGCACAGGCAGCCCACTTAGCCTTGCTAGTTTGTGGACTGGTACATATCCTGGCAAATAGAAAATAACTAACACCCAGAATTTGTGTTTTAACCTGTTTGGGTGTTAGCTCTAGGATCTGACTATGGATGCTCCCAACCCTCATGAGAACATCATGCTCTTCTGATATGGTGCCCTCAGGTGTAAGTGCCCTGGGCTGAGCTGGCCTGTGAGAGGCAGGTGGGCTTTCTCCAGCCCTCCCTTGGCCCCTTCACCTTTGTACTCACTGAGGCAGGAAAGTTGCTGCCAGCCCAATCTCCACGCACTGCAGCAGCTGGGGCTGAACCGCCTTGACTTAGACTTCATGTCATTCATTTCTTCTCCACTGGGAAATGGGTCTCTGAGGCCTCGGACATCTGCTGCTGCTTACCCGGGTTGCAATGCTGATTATCAGAGCTGGCACCAGTTCAAGAACAGACTATAATATTTTATTGTGCCAGTGCTGTTTTACTGAAACATGCCCCAGAGACTAGGAGGATGGGTGGATAGGGAAGAGATAGGTGGACCTTGTCCTCCACATCTCTGTGGTCTAGGGAGGCTTGCCATCCCAGAGGGTGTTGCTGCCAAAGTATCAGTCTCCAATGAGAAAGACACTTTGCTTGCACTTGGCAAGTGGGTGTGAGAGGAGAACACTTTACTATGGAGTGGGAAGAGGATGTTGTCCTTGGGTTGGCTAGGGAGGGCTACAGGCAAGAGTGGGAAGAAACACCCCTGGCAGGCAGGAAAGTAGTCAGGGAAGAGACAAGACAGGAAAAGCAGGAAAGTTCAAGCAGGAAGACAACATTAGCAGGCGAGCAGCATAATGGAGAGCATCTGTTGGAAAAGCCCTGGGAAAGTTCCCAGTTATTCAGGGAGTCAGGAATGTGTTGAGTCAAGGTGTATTAGGAAATAAATCTGGTGGGCAAAGTGGGAGGTGCCTGCATCTACCTTGCCCTCCAAAGTACTCTGAATACTGTCTCACAGCTATTGCCCTGAAAGGCCAAGAAACTCATTTCAAATTGCTGTATGATCCCTGGGACAGCTGAGCACTCAGCCAGGAGTGATTTGTTAGCAGGCAGACAGGGAATGGCAGTAACAGGAGCAATGGACTCCTCCCTAATTAAAGAGGGGAATTTTTTCCCAGCAGGGTCTTGATAGGCCCCCCAAACAACTCAACAGCACACCACTGAGGCTGGGTCAGTCCACAGCCTCGCATCCCTCATTCACACACCTTTGAGACAGAGCCCTCAGCTTTTGTGTGAGCGCTGACCAGGTAAAACCAGAGGAGCACGAGATGAAGCTGTGAAGCCCATTCCTAGGAGCAAAGCTGCTGCATCCATGAGATGAAGGAGCGCTGGGCTATAGCAGCTCACCCCATGAACACCACTGCAAATACTACACCAGAAGATCAAGGTCTCCATTAGATGGTTTCCCAAGGATTTACAGCTCAGCTATAAAACTGCACTGGGACAAAAGTTGGCAGCATGAGAACAAAGTTGTTCCATCATTTTTCCTCTGCAGATTTGCCTCAGCCACTTCTCAGCCCTCACCCTGCTCAAAAAAAGTCCATGTGCTCTCAGCTGGAGTGATTACATTTGAGCACAGCATGGCCAAAAAACCTACATGTGCAAGGAGAGGTGGAGAAGAATCCAGTACAGGATTGGCATTGCTGAGCCATCTGGTGCCCCTGGGATTGCTCTGCACTGAAAGAAGACGATAAATAACAGTGACTGATGGTGGTAGCAGTGTGCCCTGCACAGAGGGCTGTGGAGGATGTCAGTGGGATCCACAGGACATTGGCTTCTGCAGGCAGGATGGTGTTTTGGGGTGCCCAGGTGGTGCCCAGCTCCATGCTCCATTGACAGGCACTACCTCCTCTCACGATGGAAAATTAATGCCTCCCCTCCCTTGCTCCCTCCCTGCTTCCCACCCGCTCCTCGCACCACCTCAGTGGCCACCAGGGAGGGAGCCTGGGGGGCGCCCAGTGATGCAGGGACACAGGTGCCTGTCACCTGCTCCCCGCGGCTCCAGCTGAAATAGAGGAGGATAGGGGCGAGCAGTCCGGTCTGCCTCATTCCCTTCCAAACCACAGCCATTTGAAAGGCAGATCAGGTAGAGTCCTTGGAATTGCTTGAAATCCTTCCTTTCTTTTTTTTTTTTTTTTTTTTTTTTAAAAAAAAAAAAAAAAAAAAAAAAAAGAAGAAGAAAAGGAAGCTGAGCTGCATAAAGGCCCAGGTAGGAAGCAGCAGGAGAGCAGCCCCAGGGCCAGCAAACTGTGCTAGCAGGAGATAGACAGACCTGCCGAGGCCATGTGGTGACATAACCAGAGCAGTTTGCATCCTCTGACATGCCCTGAGCTGCAGGGTCCCCACTGCCCCCAAAGCTGGTCACTCAAGACAGTGTCCCAGCGCAGGGGCAAGAAGGGCTTCCTATGCCTGTGATCCATGGTGGGCTTGGAAACCACATCGCTGGCACCTCCTCTGGCCTCCTGCTTCTCCCTCCTCAACTTCAGCTCCTTTCCCTTGAAATCGAGTTAAGGGAGGCCTGGGCATTTCCTTTTACACAGATGAGGTGGGGGTTGCTGCAAGGAAGGGGTTACTATAATTGGATCACTCACTGTGTGACTAATCACAGCACCGGTAACCACAGTGACTGTGGTTTTAACCTTACTTGGTCATTCCCAAACCACAGGGATGACCCAGCCATCTGCAGCAGGGCAGGCAGCTGTGGTGTGGGGCCAGGGGCACACAACCCACACCCCTCATTGCCAGTCCACGTGTGGGTGACTTGGGGGCAGTGGGACCTCGATGCTGGTCCTTACCCCATCTCTGTGCTGGTAGCCTCCTGGATGGGTATTGGTAGGGTGGGAACATGGCCACAGAGCAGGCAGGACCTGTAGCTCTTGGTGGGGATGGGCTTCAGCCAAAAATCCAGATCCAGCAATGCAGCATTCCCCAGATGAAGGGCTCAGGCTTGGCCCAGTGCACAAACCCACGTAGCTCTGTGTGTCCGTGACTGGTGGCACCCATGCTTGCTGCGGGGATGGCATCTGACTGCCCGCAACTTGCCCTGGTGCATCTATTTCTGGCAAAGGAGCAATGGCTAGATTATGGATGGTAGATGAGATTAAGTTTTGATTCTTATTCATTTGAGTAGGAACAATCCTTAAAACCCATTATTAACCTCCTTACCTTTAATCAGCCAATTGCTGTGAGTCCTGACAGTCCTGCTTTTACCAGGTGACCTGGTGAACCTGAATGTGGTTCAGGGCAGCAGCGCGTGGGCTGCCACCACTGCTGTTCATTGGGAGACTGTGCTGCAGCGATGTGTGTCAGGGCATTCACCTCTCTCTGTAACAAATTCAGGGCAGCAAGGTGAGGCTGGGGAACCCCCACCTGCCCCTTGCAAATACAGCCACCTGGGAGAGCCAGGCAGCCGCTGCCACTGTCACTTGCCTTGAGCCCAGTGTTCAGTTTCTCAAAAGGAATATGGAAGGAAGCAACAAATGGGAAGGAAACGGGCCTGCTTGTGAAATCCAAAACCGGATCGGTAAGAAAAACATCATAAATTATGGATCCCCTGGAGCCGCCGGCAGCCTGTCACTGTGCATGATCTGTCTCCATTGTACTTTTCTGTGTGGGTGAAACTGTTGTAAACTAACACAGGGCGAGCTTTTTCTGCTGAGGATCACTGCCCACTGTTGGAAGAGCCCTCTGCCTTCCAGCACAAACAGGCCATTGCAAACCAAATGTTTCGTGTAACCGATAGCAGCCCCAGCGGATAGGCAAGCCCTTGAAGAGGGTGAAGGGGAATGAGGGTTTCAGCTGATCCTGCTCACTGGAGCTTAGCACCGGTGGATGTGCCAGCTGCAAGGAGGAGGACGAGCAGCCCGGGCCAGCACAAGGCTGCCCATTGTTCCCCAGGACGCTGCTGGAAAAGACAACCGGATTAGGGGAGACGAGTGGCAGTGCTGCGGTTCAGGACACCCGTGCTGGGGAGCCAAGAGGGCTGTGTCCCATCCCTCAGCACCCTGCTCACGGGGGTGGTGTGGGGGGCACATCCAGAGTACAGTCCGCTCAGACCAGCAGGGGTTATGGGTTGTGGAGAGGGGGATTTTCAGCCCACCAGCTGCACCAGCCTGTCTTGGATACCAGATGCAAGCGGGCAGGGGGAGGAGGGGAGCAGGAGCAGAGAACGAACTCAAGGTCAAACAGCGAGGGGAGGGGGAGGAAGAGGAGGTGGCAGGGAGGAGTAGAAGGGTGTCCCCCACGCGGGTGGAGAATCGCTCTTTATCCACCCTCCTTCCCCCTTCCCATACGGCAGCCACAGAGACAGCCTCTCATCAGGATATTTATGAACACAGGCACAAATGAGAAGCTGAAGGGAGGCAAAAAAAGCCCCCACCACCAGCCACCCAACCCTATTTCACTCATTCTCTTTCTTCAAAGAGCAAATGTGCTGTGGCCTGCAAAGCGAGAAGGACACTCCCTTGCTGTTAGCTAATTTAGGCTGACATATTAGGGTTTTGTGGTTCGAAACAAGAAGTTTAGTAATCAGCCACTAACATTAACCAACACCTCTCACACAACCGCCTGCACAACGCTCAGGCATCCTTCAATGTAATGGGAAAGAAAAAAAAAAAAAAAGATAATTTTTCTTTTCCCTTTTGCAGGAAAAAAAAAAGGCAAGAGGCTCAGCAGCATTAGGCAATGCTGCAGTAGTGCCAGCAAGCCCCTGGCCACAGGAGCTGATCCAGCAGCCCGCATTCACTGAAGCCCAAAGAACAAATTAACAGCAACAGTGAGGCAAAGACTGTTGCTCTGGTGCTCACCAAACACATGCCACCCCCACAGATTCAAAAAAAATATGTCTTTCTAGCAGGTTTATATAATTGTAAGAAGTCTTGTTTCTTGTTTCTCCTTTAAAGCCACTTTCCTGCTTAGTTTCTCTGTTTCTGGCCGTGGTTCAGCAGCTCATCAGAAGGTGGGTTAGTTCCTCATTGAAGATTCAAACACACTTCTGTGCCATATTGACCTGCTGTTATCCCCCCTTTCAGCTACTGTAACCAACACCACACAAACAATGAATTATGAGATTAGAGTTACAGAAAAATGGCCTCATTCTGCAGATGTTGTGTCTGGAACGGGGCTGCTGAGGCCTCATGTTTGTTGTGTCATCTTACTCACTTCCCTTTCCCTCCTCCTCCTCCTCCCAGCCCCACCTTCATTTGGTGATGATGATTGCCAGGCACCCTGTTATGCAAAGGGTTAATTAGCCTCTTCCAACCTTAACACACACACACACACACACACACACACACACACACACACCAAAAAAAAAAAAAAAAGAAGGAAAAAGAGGGGAAATGAATGAGAGACAAAACCACACTGATAATAGAATAGACAGACAAGCAAATAATTGAACTGGAATAAAAAAAGCCATAGCAGAATTATTTTAAGATATATTGCGGTTTCACATGGGAGCTTCATGGTGGGGACAGCGCGATGCTGCTGAGGCCAGAGGGGGCACACAGGGTTCCTTTGTTGTGTGTGTCCTGGGAGAGGCAGCGGGGTGTACAGTGTATGTGTGTGTGTGTGTGTGTGCGCGTGTGTGCGCACACGTGTGTGCATGTGCTGGAGCCTGCACACTGCTGTCAGCTGCTTGGCATCTCAGCAGCTGGTGCCTGTGGACTAAAAGCCCTGCTGTGCACCCTGGCAGCACCAGGATGCAGCCCTGCAGCCTTCAAAGTACATTTGCTAACTGAGGAGGTTCAGGGTTCTGTGGTTTGGAGTTTTTCCCTCCACGGTGGATCCACATTTTGAGTTTAAAAAGTGGTGCTGTAAAGCAGATTTGGGGACAAGAAAACATAATAAAATGAAAAGAACCACCTTAAGCTCTTGATGCTGCTGAGAGGTTTGCTGTTGACTTGAGCTGGGTAAGGAATTTGCCCAGAAAGCTAGTGACTGATGTGGATCAAGCCTGGCAGATTCACTTCATCACTCTTCTTTTTCCCACTATGCATGGATTACACAGCTCAATAATTATAATCTTATGTGCAATTTTTAATGGACATTAGGGAGTGATGAATGGAAATAAAAGCTTTCTGCATGCTGAAGGGCCAAAGCTGTGCTCTTGGTTAGTGGTGGGACAGGTTTGTTTCAAGGGAGTAATTAATTTGGAAAAAAATGCAACTCTAGGTCTGTTAGCTTTGACAAATAAAACAAAAATTCACCAGCGTATAATTTGAGGGTTTCAAATGAAAGTACAATTTTCAAAATGAAAATACTCAATTCTGTATTTTTGAATGATGTTTAACTTTGAAAATTATTTATGTTTAAGGAATTTAGAAGGCAAAACAAAATGAAATGGTCTTCTTTGGAGTGAAATTAATCTTTAATTATTTCCTCTGCTGCTGAGCATTTTTTTCCAGTTCAATGAAACCTTTTGTTGTTGTTGTTAAATTTACTAAGAGAGAGAGGTGGGTGTCCCCAGCCTGTATGGCTCTCTCCCCCAGTGCAGAAAGAGGTGTAATTTCTGGGGAAGGTAATTGTCCACATGGTAACAGTAAGTGTTCATCAGGATGGACCCAGGTATCCCTGTAAAACCACAGGTCGGGCACCATCGAAGTGGGCAAAGTGCAGTGCTGGCCAGGAGAGGGAGAAGGGCCTCCAAGACTCTCCCTCTCCATCTGCCTGGTACCCAACTTCAGGGTCCCAGCCTGCATGGAACATCCCCTCTGCCTCTCCAGAAAGAGCCTGGAGGTCATTTTGCACCAGAAAGCTGGGAGTTTCTGCATCCCAGAGCAGATGGCTTCTTGCCCCAAAGTGGGGCGGTCCCATGTCCTCCAAAGAAGACACAATTGTCTCCCTGAATTGCCTCGGGTTGCATCCATCCTTCCACTGACCCCCGCAGGCACCCACTTCGGCACACTGCGGTGCTACTGTGTGCCTTTTTAGTAATAACTGGGACTGCCATGACACTCCAGAGGACGAGAAGGAACAAGACAGGAACAGGAAAGCGACTGCGAGAAGAATCCCCATGGAGATGCTGCATCTGCTCCCTCTCTTTCTTTTTTTGCTGGTATTTTAATCTCTCAGCTAAAACAAACAGCAAGTTGCAGAATTTGGCTTGATCTTTTGTGTTTTCTGCAAATTCTCAGCCTACCATCACATCCGGTTATGCTCCAGGCAATGTGTACTTCTAGGCATCACTTGACACCAGGTTGCACAGGCAGGAGCTATAGGTAGGCTCCAATACATTAAAAATAGTTAGTATTCCTTGAGGAGAAATACACTTTTCTGAGACACTGCACTCCTGTTAGGTAGCAGGTTCAAGATCCTCTTCGCCCTGTGTCTCTGGTCTCAACTTCTCAGCAACATCATTTCCCTTTCCATCCTACGCTTTTCCCTATTGTTTTTACTTCCACTTTTTTAAGGCAAACTCACACTGATGTTCTTATCCCAGTCTTGTTTCCCTATTAGCAAATTCAACTAATAATATGATGAAGCAACATTTGATAAACACCAGTTATTAAGATCCAACAGTGACAGAAAAGGACGTAAGACTCCAGTAGCCTGGGTTCCTTATCCTCTGTTTAGTTCTTCTGTCTGTATTCACAACAAGTGTCTTCTACTGTGCCATTGAGAGGTTTTGCATCCTCTAGTCCACTTGCTATGGACATTTCAATAGGGGTTACATGCATGTATTTTGATGGAGTTTGAAATGATGCTCAGAGGAACTCCAGGAGAAGAAGATGGGGAGAAAGGTGCTTAGGAACTGAATACATGCACATGTGTATGGGGAGAAGCAAAATTAGAAAGGTGCACAGGAACTGAATATGTGCATAGCTACTCCTTAGCCTATTAATCTGGTCTTGCCATGTCTATATGGAAAGACTTAATTCAGTTTTCTTAGTATTTGGATTGTCCCACAGGGATTCATGAGGCTGTGCTATGGCTGAACAAAATCTCTTTGGTTTTATTTGGAATATTCAGATCAAATGGTTGCATATGGTTAAATCCATCCATAAGAATCAAAAAGGAGACTGGATTTCTGGTTGCATTCCTGCCTTTTTCCCTCCCCCATCCCATCCCTTCAAACAACAAGAAGTCACTCATGAGGAAAGCTCAAGCAAGAAAACCTAGAATTAATTTGAGAAGGTTACAGGGAAAAAGAAATAGGTCTAGTAATGGAAATTGCATTAACTTGACTGCTCAAATCCATATTAATCGCAATCCCTGTGCTAAGAAGCCACCTTTTGATGCTGTGATGCTCTCAGCAGTACTCACAGGTGGGTCAGGGAGTGTCATTCCCAGCAAGGGAATAGATGTCATAGGAAATGTTTCAGCTGGACAGTGCCATACCATCACCTCAACTCCATCCACTTTGCACTGTAGTCATTTTCCTTCACGCTGGTGATATATGAGTATCCAGGCACCTGACAGCATCCATTGTTTGATTTTTAAATTTTTTTTTTTTTTAACCTGCATTTGAGTTACAGATTTAACATTTGCAGCAGCATCCTTTTTAACCCCTCTCAGAATCACCTCATGGCTCACCCATGACATCTCTGCTATTTGGTATTCTGTCTGTTTGTTGCTACCCACATGCGTTTTAATCTCTCATTGCTCATATTGTCCTTATATAGATGCCGTACCAAACTCCTCCCCATCAACTGCAGCAGTGAACACCTGTTCTCACATCATTAACTTTATGCGCTTAAATTCTTCCAGAGTATCACTCCTGTCCTGTAGCACTGCTGCGTGTTGAACCCTGATGGATAATCTATGAAATCTGCAAAACAGCTTCAAGGATGTAAAATAAAGGATTCTCCACACAAATTCACTTTTGGTTCCCAACTGTCCTATCATAATTTGTAATATATATGCTTCTCTGTTTGGGAATAGGTTTATTAAGCATCTGGGATTAAAAGAAAATCCCAGTTTATCAATCTATTATTCTTCCAGCTCAACTGGTGGTAAATCAACAGACTTTATAAAGTGTTGCACTTTCCAAGTGAACAAAAACCACTCCAGGTCACCTGGAAGACAGCACAAGTATGTTTCTATAGCTCCATACAGCCAGTATCAACTTCGTCTCCTTCAATCCTCCCAAATTTTTTTCCTCTTGCACAGCAATTTGCCCAGGAACACCTTGATGTGTAGCCTGGTGCTTGCTGTCCCTCCTCTAACAAATCTGCTTTCCATCAGCAGTAGCAGAGCAGCAGAGCAGCAATCCTGGGACCAACCCCCTTCCCTGCCTCCCTCCTCTTTCCTGAGCCTTCCCCAGGAGGTGCCGTGTGGGCTCTCCCCACGTGATGGGGAGCAGCTGCACTCCTGCTCAGCCTCCCCTCACTCCCCCCGTGCTGCAGCTGCAGCCCATCCTGGCTACAAAGGACGAGGAGCTAACTTTTAGTGGCATATGCTGTTACAGTCAGCTTTGCTGCATCTTTTGTCTGAACTTGTTGTCTTCAAAATAGCTGAAGCCCCTTTGCTTTCTCAGCATTCGCTGAGCCTGAGCATTCAGCCAGCCAACGCATAGTATTTTTTCTTTGTAAGCACTCATGGATGGTGCGAATACAGCCAAGAGATGTTAGACCTGGGACATCACAGCACCCTCTTCACTCTTCTCGCAGCACAAGACAAACTGATGCTTCATGCTCAGAGAACTGCCCTCAATCAGCCATCTACTTGCCTGTCAGGGCATCCTACCCCAGCCCAGCCCACCCTACCCCATCCCATCCCCAGGTAATCACCTGGGGCTTGCACCTTTACCTTCACTGCAGTGGGATCCCTATTCAGCCCTCTAGAACCACGTGATGATTTGACTTGAGACCCTTCCCTTCCCAGCATCTCCCTAAGCCTCCACTCTGCAGTGTTGCAAAGACTCCAAGGTTAGCAAAACCAGACCTTTTTCCTCTCCTTGTATCTGAGCTTCTCCCTGGAAAGTTTAGGAAGATTTATTCAAGAATTATTTAAGAATGATAACATGCCTTCTTCACAGCTTGCTGTGCAGGGAGGTTTTCCCATGACGTAAAGGGCACCTTTACAAACGAGGGTGGTGCTGGCAGCCCTCTGTCATATTCAACAATGTTTGTGCTTACCAGGGTAATGCTTTTGGGCATTTGTGTGTCACAGCACTCACAAGGTATCCTGAAAACAGCATCCCAGCTGGGTTGTGCACATGGAGGGTTCTGAAAAGATCCCACAGCTATAAAACTCACTGTGACTTCTGGTGAGAGCATCTGAAAATGTGATCCCAAACTTTTCTATGCTTTCAAGTATTTTTTAGAGTAAATAGAAAAATACTGTCTTTTTCTAAACTTATGCAGTATTCCGAAATGCAACTATTGCTTTTCTCAAATCTCTCTCTAAAGCCAGAGGGGGTGGGAAGGCTTCCTTACACCCACAGACAAATGTGGCTCGTGCGTAGGAAAAGAGAGACTTTACAAAATAACACCAAAACACCTCATGTGGTGTTGTCACATTTGAGAATACAAACACAGCTTTGGTGCAAAACTGTTTTATGCCAGGGAGTCTGGAAGTAGCTGGTGTAGATAAATGAGTTTCAGAGGCGGTTAAGTATGTGCATATTAGGTGAGAAGTCTTATGCTCAGGAGAGCCTTACAGCTCTGTGTTACACACGTTAGCAGCTGCAAAAATCACGAGTGTGCATTTAAAAACAGGAATTGGAGGAAATGATGGTATTTTTTGTTCAGCACGCATAGAGAAAATGAAACGTTTTTCACACAAACTTTTCAAGATGCCTCGTTTATTCTGCATAGTCTATGCATGATACCAGTCTTATTAACCTCTGCCTCCTGCACTCACCCATCAAGTACAATAAAATGGTTCCTCTAATGTCCTTGGTCTGCAGGGAGTTTCCAGAAATGGCATCTGTGCTGACATTGAAATAATCTGCAGTGTGAGGCAAGTATGCAAGTTATTGACGAGGCTGCCTGGCAGCAGCAGTCAGCTCTGTGAACTGCTCCGTTCTTGTTTACTTAAAATCCTTTTCCTTCCTCTCTTTATTTGAGAACACAGTATGGCATGCCACAATGCTCTCTCATAGCAGTCCCACACACAGAAGGGCTGGCCAGGGACCATGGCCTGATATCCACAGAGTCACAGAGGATTCAGTGATCTCTGCTCCTTCAGCAGAAGCTGTGGGCTTTCACTGCCTCTAAAAATCTAGTTTCTGCTCTTGTTGTCCTGGCATCAGTCCCACAGCAGGGTCACAGTCAGAGCAGATTATACCGACCACATGACAGGAGTCAATTCCTACTGACTCCAGGTAGCCAGCACTGCCACCGTTTCAATCAGTGTGCTGGTAATTAAAATTTGGTCAAGATCCAGCCATTTCCACCTGATACATTGGGCAGAAGTGTCTGGATGAGATGGACGAAGGGGTCCCGAGGCACAGATGGCTTCTCACAGACCTCACACTGCCTATGTGGGGAGTTGGAATCCCGTGGAGCCTGTGCAAAGCTCATCCTGTCTCTTCCAGAAGCCTGCAGGGAAGGAATGAACCCCAAAAAAATGCACACCACGGAGTGTGCTGCAGTGGGATGCAGCATGGACTAGAGCAGAGCAAGACATGGACAGGCATGCAGGCAGCAGCAAAAACTCTTGGGGTTGAATTTGGCCATCCTTCAGTTGACACAGACCATGGGAAGGACAGCTCTATCTTACAGTTAAGTCCCTGCACTTTTCAGTAAAACAATAAACGCGTATTTATACAAAGACATCAGCATGAGACCTTTCTCTGATAGTAGTTTGCTATGGCTGAGAAATACAGAGCATCATGTTTAGCCCCCAGAAACATCATTAACAAGTCATAGTACCTGGGCTCTTGGCACACCCCTGGCTGCTCCCCAGTTATCCCTTACAGAAAGAGGTGCAAAACCAGAACAGGGAGCCACTGTGTTCCCCAGACCCCATACAGCCACTTCCAACCTGTCAAAAGCCATGGCTCAGTCACAACATATCAAGATAAACCTGGCACTCCAGCTTTGAGCCTTTGATCTTCAGCCAGTTTCCAAAGAGAGAGAGAAGAAAAAGGTTAATCACAAACAGCTGATGTAGAAGTTGCAGGTCTTGATATAAAAATGGCAGATTCCCCTGTAACCATGTATCTCACAGAACAGGAGCTTTCACCAGAAAGCAGTTGCCTCCCCGCTGCAGGAAATAGTTGTATGACTGGTATTTCCAGGGAGAAGAGCAAATTAAACCTGTTTTCCGTCTAAACTGAGCATGGGCTCCTTAGGGATACCAAGGAAGGATATCCCTTCTTTGGTATGAGCTCACAGCTCTAGTGGGTGTTTATAACACATGCTGCGCGATTTTTCCAGCTAGGCTGCAGTTTCAGTTTCTACCCTGAGGGTTACACCCAGAGAAGTCTAATGGGATGCTGAAAATTATAAATACAGAATACATGCTTGTGTCCCCTGGATCTCATCCCCTTTCTGTGTGGGCACATGCATCTCTGGGTATACCCTGCAGCCTGGTCCTCACCTGCTCCTTCCACTGGCTCTTGGCCCAGCTTGGCTCAGCCAGCCTGGCCAAACCTGTCCTGGGTGGCATGCCAGTGCTGTCTTCTTTACCATGGAACCTTTCACCAGCACTTGTGCCATAGCCTTTTCTCCATTGTATATTTCTGGGGAAAGGGCAGCTCTCGGGGCTTAGTGGCCTTGCCAGGAACAGGAGGGTTGCCCTCAGCTCCAACACGGCTGCTGGCGTTGGCTACTCCGCTGCCCTGAAAGACCTTGGGTTTGTTGCACAGGACACTTGCCAAGGAGGTTTTGGTACCACAGCCTTGTTTCTTGCCAAGTCCCTCTGTCCGCACTGCAGGCTGAGGATATCATGGGGGAGGGGGGCTCAGCTGGTCTCTGCTCAGTCTGGTGCTCCCAAAAAATCCTGATAACGAGGAGGAGAGCTGGACTTCGCACCAGACTCAGGCCCTTCCTGGCTCCATCTTGGTTTGCCACTGAGATAGGCAGTACCGGATGAAACAAAGAGGGAGCAAGAGCAGCTGCACGAAGCTTTTCCAGAGAATAAATATTTCTATTATTTCCCAGCCTGACTGGAAGCATTCACAGGCCGTGAGATGGTTACTCCCTTCACTGCTTCACTTATCTCAGCGCTCTAGGTGGTGGTTGCAGCAAACAGCACGCTTGTGAGATAGCAGCTTTAAAGGGCTGCTGCCTCACAAGGAAAGGGAGATGCTGACTCAGCTGCTGGGAAAATCAAGCAAAACATAGAAAGGAACAAAAGTTTGTTCACAGCCTGAAGAGGACAAAATAAGGCAGGGATTCTGAGAATAGGAAGACGCTGAATTCAGGGTGCATCCGCTAGCGAGGCGAGGGGGGAGGCTGGACCGGCCAACAATGGAGCAAAACAAAACAACACAAAGGCAGGAAATGCAGAAGTTCAGGTTCACACCAAAGTTCAGGTTCACACAGCACAGCCAGGGCAGCTGCCCCATGCATGGCACAAGTATGGGACCTCCTGTGGCTGCTGCATCCCATGGCATGGCTGTGACCACCCAGGGTTTTGGGGGCTCTGCCCCCACATAGTTTAGTGGATGTTGATTTTTTTTTTTTTTTTTTTTTTTTTTTTTTTTTTTTTTAATAAGCATGTAACACCTAGTAATGGGGCTGTGGAGTTAATCTAGTGCTGTGAAAGTCACAGCATACAAAGTATCTACACAAAGATGGATTTATAGTACACTGGAGAAGCAGTGTATTTTATTCAAAGCCAAAAATTATTAAAAAATCAAAATAGTGGCTATCCCCTGTGACGACTTCTTGCTGAGGATTTGTTAACTCACTAGACAAGTTTTACAGTCCAGCTACTTTAGCTTTGATTAGATAACCAGACCAGTGTAAAATGTGAAATCTATATTACTGTGCATCCTCAGTGCTCATATTTCTATAAGCATTTAAGGAGGTAACATTAAGTACCAAAGCAGGGATGCCCTGTTAGCAGTTAATTTTCACTCACTACTAATTGTGAGAGTTTTTTTCACTATAATGTTCATAGCAAACAATATTTACACAGGTATTTTAACATTCACTAACCAGAAGGTCTTCACAGATTTATTTCCATTGCAGAAACCAGCATCTCTAGATGCTGAGCAAGACAGGGGAGAAATGGCTGTGGGCATAAAAGACAAAACCACATGAAGCTTAACTTGGTTAGCAGGTGTATTTAGATTCAAAATGGTTCGTTCATGTAATCTTCAAAACAAAGCATATGTGGGAACTGAACTTGGGGCTGAGTTTCTAACAAATACCCTCAGTTCTTCACCATGGTGGCAGTGGTTCCCAGGGCTGTGGGTTTGTGAAACTTCTCCAGTCAGCAGAGGGGAAAGGATACTGGATGTCCTCAGCCCACTGGGAACCACTCCTGCAGAGTGGCATCACCCTTGCTGTCGCAGAGGTGGGTTACAGCTCCCAGAGACTGAGCAGGGAGGGGCTGGTTTCCATCACAGGGTTTCTCTCTGTCCTTTTGGAGATGCCACTGCCAGTTTTTTGGGGACTGTCCACAGCCTGCAGCTGAGCTGCGGCTTTGCTGCTGCCAGAGCAGCTGAGCTCATTAAGATGTAAAGGAAACAAAACTGCAGCTCCTGCTCTGCTTTGGGGACCACAGAGCCATGCAGGAGACACACAGATCCCTGTGCATTTCAGACCCTCGCAGAGAAGAAGGCTGTAACCATCTTTGATGGGATGGTACCGTTTGCCAAAGATACCTTGGCAAGAGAGACATGCCTTGCTCCCATTTGGCTTCTGCAACTGCCACTGGAAGAGGGAGGGTAGAGTCTGTGGAGGGGACCCTCTCAATAGAGCCAAACAGGAGTGTGCAAACTCCTCTGCACAGCCAGGGGATCTTATCTAGTGTCTCTAAATCTCCACATAAATTTATAGCACTATATAAAAGTTTATAAAGAAGGAAGAGGCTGCTGCTCTGTAAGAAAAGGAAGTGGTGGGGAAAAGAGTAGAGACAGGCTTAATTTGTGCAGTAGCCTGGAAAGAGTCCATAGGGAGTTTAAAAAGCAATTGTATTTTGGATCCTGAAATTAAGCAGCAAGCCACTCGCTGTTTGGCTGAGGGTGAAGTGGTCAAATGTCATGACATGTGAGGGAAAACAGCAGCTTTCCATCCCCTGTGGGAGTGCTGAAGTGAGGGGTTTGGATGGGAAGGGATGGGTACTATACTAGAGGAATATAAAAAGAAAAACAAACCAAACCAAACAGAGGGGGAAAAAAGGAAAAAAAAAAGGCGGACAGGAAAGCATGGACGGAAGTTTCAGCAGAAGGCCCAGGACTGCCACAACAGCAACACACAGAAGCTGTAGTGTGGCTAGAGAAAGGAAGAGGATCCATGGGGTGAGAAAGGGGGAGGGCAGGTGGGGAGGAGGGCTGGGGATTATAAACCACTGTCAGCTTAATTTCATTTCCCAGGAAAATAAAAAAACTATTTGTAGGCACACGGATGAGAACAAGGAGATGAGATTCAGCCAAGATGGGTTTGTTAAGAACATATTGCATCAAATCAAATTAATTTCTTTGTGTGGTAAAGTAATAGGCTTTGTGGATATACTTGAGGTTAGCAAGACAGAGTCTTCCAAACATCTTCCTAAGCAAATTGGGGAAGCATGCTCTAACTCGAACTCCTGCAACACGACTGAAAATCAAATTGGAAACTGTATGAAAGGATTAAGTTTATAGTTAAAAGCAGATTCTGTGAGGCCTCTCCCAGGACCTGGTACAAACTGTTCAGCAGGGAATAGAGATTACACCTTCATGGAGATGCTTAAAATATTTTGAGCAGCAATGTTTATGTTTAAAAAAGGTCTTCATGTGAAATAACACAGTGTCCATGCAATCTGGTGAGAAGCAGAACATGACTGGAGTTAGAAATAATACTTGGAGGGATGACCAGCCAGGGAACCACCAAGTGGACCTCCTGGGAAACAACTCAGAAGCTGAACACAAAACAACAGGACACCATGGCAAAAGAGGAGAGCTGGGTTGCAGGAGGTGCGAGCTGGAAAAGCTGAAGCCCCAGGTGAAGCAAACTTGCTACAGGGACTGTCCTAGCTCAAACAGTCCTGGCCAGTGCCAGGACCTGCCTTAAGACAAACTGAAGGGACTGGTTTCGAAGGGACAACCCAGAGAGGAAGACTGGGCAAACCATGGGTCATTCTGAAGACAAAAGACTGAGGAGAAAGAAAATATATTTCCAAGCTAGAAAACGCTGTTGCCAAGGAAAGGGATCATTTGGTACTCCACATTCACAGAAAATGGGAGGAACAGGAACAGGAAAAACTACAGCAAGGAGAGTAAGCTAAAATGCAAAGGGAGCACAGCAGGATCATGGAATCTCTGTCTCTCATGGTCTTTAAGAACAGGTTAAGCAAATATGAACAAAAGAGCACGAAGGGTGGTTGGCCCTCTTTTAGATTTGTTAAACATCCAAAGGCCCTGACAGGTCAATGACAAGCAAATATATATTGACATAGTAGTGAAATGCAATGGTTGAGTACTAGCCCTTCAGCAATAACTCCAGGTATACAGTTTAATAACTTAATAGGGCAATTTACACTCTTTTGTTTAGGACCTGGATGCTGGAAGACCAGAATCCAGAGACTGTATGAGTTTTACTACTACCTTCAATATAGCCCAGTTTTCACCCAGGGATTCCAGCTCCCTCCACCATTGCCCACAATTCTCAATAAAATGTTTAAATAAAAATTTATACTGGCTTTTTCTCCACTTCCTGGTCAGTTTCTCTGTGAAATGCCCAAGAGATCCTGGCCTTTTAAAATTATACACAAACATGTAAGGGCTCAAACAGCTTTTCCCGTACCCATAGGCACCACTGCCTGCACCCAAAATGTCCTATGATCTTCATGTTGTGCTTTACTAAGAAAGCAGGATATGGTGATGTTCATTATTGGTATAACATCTCCTTTCATTCATCATAGCCACAATTAGTTTTCTAGCATGGGTATAGGCTGAGATTTAAAGCCATCCTTGTGAAATGAATCAGCCCCTTTTCTCATCTTATTTGGAGTTCCCTATTGTGAATATACTCCAAGGATAACAGAGAGGCAATTTATGAGAATGAAATCTCATCTGTGTCCTATTCCTTGTCCTCTCTCTGGTGATTTTATTATGCCAGTGTGCCTCTTCCCATTTGTTTAGAGGGCAGGCTGCATTTGTTATTTTAAGTTCAACAGGTTGTTTAGCATATATCAATGCACAGTGGGAAGCAGAGGCAAAGCTTGCAGTTGGGGTCTGTGGGTGCAGGATGTTGCGCCATATAACGTCTCAGCACCAAGGAAATCCTTAGCACAGGCTCACAGCAGCCCAAGACTCAAATTCCAGTAAGTCAAAGATTAGTCTTGGAGGAAGAGCTGAACACAGCAACCTGTGGGCATGAAGCTTGACCTGACCCAGGGCTGGTGCCCTGGCACCAACACACCTCCTGTCACTCCCAGTCTGGTGGGTAACCCGGCTGAAAATGCAAAGATGAGGTGGATCAACTGTTTTCATACAAAGAGCAGTCTGCTATTAGTGCATCTGGTCAGATTTGAAGACATCTCTGAAATGCATTAGCCCCATTCCTCATCTTATTTGGAGTTCCCTGTTGTGAATATAATCACAGCAGCGTATGGAGAAAGCTGCTGACTTCTGGGAATGAGTACTCTGCTTTGAGAGAGCTCAGGACAGCTGAACAGAAGAAGCAACGGTTTTTGCAAAGCAGTGCACTGTGATGACAATTCTCTGAGGCCCAGCTCAGGGACTCTGGTGTTTGCAAGCAGCTCCAGCTCCCCAGGCCTTAGCAGAAAAGCTTGCACCTTTGGCTTGTGTCAGAAAACTCCAGTTCCCTAAGTAAAGTAATGGATAACTATTCAGAAACTTTAAAACGGCTTGTGGCATCAACTGTAGACTCTGAGCCTTTAGACAATAAAAAACATCGTTCATAGAAGAGCAGATCCTGGCAATCACACAGGTATAAGGGTCCTCTTTCAGCAGGACATGTGTATGTAGCTAGATCCAGGGATGAACAACCATGGCCACCAGTGATGCCACTGCCAGTGGCTGAGGCTGCTGCATGGTCTGATGTCTTGTGACTGCCATCTCCAGCTTCAAGGCTGGTACAGTGACAGTCTGTAATGGCTGATCTTACAGGCTGGGCTGCAAAGCATGGCAGCTCACAAAGCATCGAGGGCAAATGTGTTTGCAGTTTAAACCATCCTGCTCTCTGTCTTGGGAACATCTCCATCCACCTTAGCACAGCATTTTTATTATGGATTGATCACTTGGGAAGTTTGCATGCACGTGTCAGTGGAGATGAAGAAGATATTTTGCTGGTTTAATTTCAGCTGAGTTAAAAATGAAAATTAGCACCAGTAACTTTTCAGATTTTACCTTTAGAAAGCAGCTGCATTTGATTTTCCAGAAAACTGGGATGTAGCTAATTAAAATCACACATATCATCCTAACATCATATCCTCAATACTGAACTTCTAACCTGACATAAATACATTGCATAATGTAACCTGTTTCTCCTGATTATTAACCTTGAACGTGGCAACCTATAAATCATCAGTGAAACAGCTGGTGCTCAGCATTGCCCCAAAGGTGTATGATTACGATCATTTTATATATATCTTGGTATGCAGACATGAAAAATTCATTGAAGAGCTTGGTATTGTAAGACTTATTGTAATGAATTTTCTTAAAAACATAGATCATGTTTAAAATAGGTGTCTACTCATTATAATGTAGCCATTTATATCTTCTTGAATTACTTGTGCATAGCTTGGCTGACTTCTAAAATTCAAATGTAATTTCTAAACAAAATCAGAGTGGTCAGTTTGCCTGTACTTCAGGGTGACATTTTCATTTTTAGCTTTATGCCTTTATTTCTGTGGTGGTTAGTACTCAAAGTAGCAAAAACATTGAGAGGATTACAGCTTTCTCCCCACTGGATATTTTCCTGCAATACTTGGTGTTACATTGATCACTACTGGGATTTCAGTAGCTGCTGTTAGCATTTTAGCAGTGAGGATGGTACCTGTGGATTCACCTGAGGTTTGGTGCCAGCAAACACAAGAATTGTACAATTGTAAGTCAGTAATAAAACCAAAGGGAATAAACATACCATAAAACAGGATACAAAACCAGAACTTGAAAATGAGCTTGTAAAAGCCACTAAAATCTGTTGGCCAGGACCTCAAGGTCCAGTCCTGTTTAACATCTTTATTGATGATTTAGATGAGGGGATTGAGACCATCATCATCAAATTTGCTGATGACACCAAGTTGGGAGGGAGTGTCAACCTGCTGGAAGGCAGGAGGGCTCTGCAGAGGGATCTGG
>JAWWEU010000081.1:116077801-116097184 GCA_035583155.1 Acropternis orthonyx | reverse complement strand
CCCAGAGAGGTGGTGGATTCACCATCCCTGGAGGTTTTTAAACTGAGACTGGACGTGGCACTGAGTGCCATGATCTACTAAACAGACAGGAGTTGGACCAAGGGTTGGACTGGATCTCAGAGGTCTTTTCCAACCCAATTGATTTTAAAAAAAAACAAACAAAAAACCACAAAAAAAACCCCCAAAAAACCGACCATGGGGAGTTAATCCAGAGGGAGTAGGGTATTTGGTGATATTTTGGTTTTCAGGATGGCACGCTCACCTTTTCCACCCTCCCAACAACCACACACATGTATCATGTGCACCAGCTAAAAATGTGCTCAATGACTACCCAGCACCCATCTAGCAAGCACCAAGAAGCCTGTGCCACATGTTCCCATCCTACACACATTTTACAGAGAGGCTCTAACTGCTCGTGTCTAAACTTGAGTTGTTGTTGGTAGATGATGAGATTCATGAGAGGAAGGTTCTGCATTTTGCTACCGATTCATACCATCAATTTATCATCTTGCAGATGAAACCATTCTTTTCTGCAAGGTTATGAGAGGACTTTGTCACCTCTGGCTCCCCTCCACCTGCAGCTGCTCTGTCAGAAACCCTGCCTAGGATGGCATGGTGGGAGAGTCACATCGTGCCAGGCCTCCCTGTGCATTTTCCCCAAGATAATTGAGTCAATGAAGGAAGTTCTTCCTGCTCTTGCTGTAGTATCCAGTAAAAAAGTGCACCAATACCAGGAGATCTCCACCAAGGACTCCTGTTCTACAGCAGCCACAGATCCCTTCAGCCTTCACCTTTCACCAGAGGGGCATCACTGCCATCTTGAACCTGGAAGGAAAACCACAGTATTCTCATAGAAATCTCTGTGTTCGTCCCTGAACTGGTTCTTATTTCCTTGTGACAGTTTTTGTTTGCTGCAAGCAACAGACACGCAGACATTTGCGTGCCACCCTATTGCACATTGGTCATCAGAGAGATCAGTGCAGATTTAATTTGCTTTTGCCTGCTCACAGCATATTCTCCCTTACCTCTCAGAAGGAGTGAAGACAAGCATAAAAACCAGCTCCACAATTGCTTGCAGATTATTTCTGTAGGTGCAAACAGTAAAGGCTCAGCAAGAAAACCTGATACCACTGCACACAAATGTTGCTTGGGTCATCAGAGGCATGAGGGCCTAAGAAGAGATCTAAAAAGCCAGCCCCCCCTCCATGAGGAATAAATAAAGCACATGGCAGAGAAGCGTAATTTGTTCCAATTTAGTCAAGATCCTCTAGGCATGCGAATTTGCAACTGCTTTACGAAGACTTCAGTAGTGTGCAAGGAAGCCCACTCATTCTTTAGCTTGTATACAATGAAATCTACTGATGAAAACAGTTTTGCAAATCCTATTCCAAATCCAACTTATAGCCTCTGATATGGTTGTAGTCAAATGCTATACATATTCAAGTGTTGTTACTGCATAGCGTGATCCTTACTAGCCATCAGCAAAGAAGCTAATCTAAAATCATTAGAGGCTGTTACATAGAAAGGGTGCCAAGAAGAGCTGACAAATATGAGATATTTAGCAGCATGTACTGAAAACAGGCTGAAAGATATTTTGGAGCTTGCCTCTCATGACTTCTAGAAAATTGCTGTTTTCCTTTGGATTAAATATAAGTATACAGTAGGTAAGAAATTATGGTAGTTCTTCATGTGGCAAGGGAAACTAATAAGGCAGTGAAAAAGCTTGCTCAATTCAAACCCGAAGTGTTAAAGGCAGCAGATGCCTTTTTGTTTTCCTGAATGCTCCTTTTCTGTGCAGTTGTATAGAGCCAATGACAGGTGCTCCTTGGTAGGAACTGGTACTTGGAAAGCTGGACTTCAGGCCTTTTTAAAACTACCAGTTTCTGCTAGAAGACCAGTGGACACTGGAAGCATCATCTAACCACTTCTTGCTATTTGACAGAATGCAGACAAGGATGGAAAGAAACAGGAATACTATCATCTCTCTGCCTGTCCCCAGTGCATCCACAAGTTCCAGCTGTAAGCAAAGCCAAGGAAGAACTAGGGGAGGACTTTTCAGCACTCCTGCATGACCAGGGAGAAAGAGAAGCTGTTAGCTTACTAAAGCTTCAGTAATCTACCATCTTAATTTCAGATCTGCCCCATCAGCAGAGCAATGTGTGCAGCAGGAGCCTTTTGAGAGAACATGAAGCTGGAACAATGCAAATCCTTGCCACTTAAAACCAGTGTCCAAACTTGCAGCTTCGGTAACTGCATTAGGCAGGTGAAGTGGCTCCATCATCATATCCAGCCATGGCCAAAGAAATACTAAAGAAACAGGAACAACAACCAACCCTCCTCCTGAATAAGTCAACGTACTGATTTATGTTCCCATTTCTGTGATGTACTGTGCAGTCAGAACAATAAGGTCAAGTGGTAGCAAGTTGTACAGCGAAAGCAATAGCTGTGTCCCTGCCCTGACAGTGGAACTCAACAGGACAATAAAAACTGAGACCCAAAGATTGGCATGCAGTTTTCCATGGAAGTAGGAGACAGAGGAGAGAAGCTGACAAATTTGGTACCTCACAGTGGGGTAGCAGGTTTGCCATTGTACAGTGGCAGCCATTGACTGAGGGGGGCTGTATTACAACAGCCTGAGATGTAATGACGATTGTCATGTTCAAGGATGAGCTGGAGTCTTACCGAGGCAGTCCTAATCAGGATGGTTTGAGTGCTGCATGATTGTTGCTAACATTAGCCTCACAACACCTCTGTGAAGAAGGCAAGTGTCATTCTCCATTCTGAAGACTGGAAACTGCAATTAAAGCAACCGCCTCAGGGAAGCAGACAGAATTAGAAATTGAATCTGGAGTCCTGGTCTGCTGATTCGCCCACGGGTTCACCTTTCAAACTTGGGAGCAGGCAACTTAGAACAGTCAAAAGACACCTTTTACCTGCAGCCCGAGAGATGCTTCCCCAGACTCCAGCGATAGCTCCAGCCTAATCAAACAGGCACAAAAGAGCAAACGCTGCTTGCAAAACAAAGCACATACCCCACTGGTCACTGGAGTGTTACAAGCTGGAATCAATGCGATGATTGTGACAGCCGAGAACAAATTCAGCTATGTTTGACAACTTCCAGAAAATATTGGCAGAGGACAGGGAGTCTGCACTGCCCAGCAGCACCTTTGTGAATTGATTAGCCATATAGCAGATGGCAAGCCTGCTGCAGACTGAGACAGCAGAAGATGGCCAGTCTGGTTGAGAAGAACTTGAAGACAACTGGGGAAGAAAAAGCATATCCTTACAGTGACAGCCCAAAATGATATTTCGGAAATGTCACATGGATGGCAGATGAGGAACAGGACTGATTTTTTAACGCTTTCTTCAGCTATTTATTACGAGCACCTGTCTGGCTCATAAAGCAAAATTATATAGCTTAGTTTAAACCTTTCACTTTCACATCTTTCCTTCACAGAAAAGGCTTAAGGAAAACATTAAAAAATTTTTTTTCTTTTAAAATATTCTTCTAAACAGGATTTATTTAAGTCATTCCAGAATCAACTAATATGTTTCAGAGAACTTTTAGGCTGTCTCTGAAAGCAAGCATGCCTTGAAAGTTTGATGTTAGGAAGACATATTCTGGACAAAAAGCAAAGGCTTTGCCTGCCTCCTCCCGCCACATATTTTTGGGAGGGGTTTGGCACACATTTGGGGAAAATACATACTTTTTAATGGTTTTAGGAAATGCTGTAGGCTATTCAGAGTCTGCACAGCTGGTCATCAGTAGCCAGCCATGGCTGAAGGAGCAGAAACTATGGTTCAGAGAAATATGCCATCTTTGTCTGGTGCAGAACAATGCCGCTGCAGTGAAATACAATGGCTGTCTCTTATTTTCTACTAGCCTTTAGAAGGAAGAAAAAAATAAGGGAAGGATCGTGAAGTTTCCTTGCAGGGCCCCTGAGCAGAGGGAGTGAACATCAGCTCTGTGCTCACAGATATGCAAATCCTTCCCCAGGCCCAACAATAGCAGAAACCCTGTGGGAGGAGGAGACTGATAACACAGACCAGGCACTGCTGCTCCCAAGTCTGCAAAACCCACAGTTTCCTGGAGCTTCCCGAAAACTGGAAGGGCAAAGAATCACCCAAGAAGAGTTGAGCTGTAAAAGCTGTGCTATTAGAGTTGGCCTGCACTGCCCTCAGCGCTGTACTCTGTCAGTGGACATTTTGAAGCTTACAGTTTGTCTGCCATGGTGTGCAACTGCCCAAAAGATTGATGAACCCACAGTTCAACATCTCTATATTTGCCCCTTAAGTTAGTAAGGTTCACATATAAAAAGTTAGAACTAAAACAAAAAAGGACTTTCTGCAGTGAGACCTCAATTAATAATATTTGCACCTACATACTCCAAGCAAACTTCCCAAACGGGTGGGATGCATTTTTGTTTTTACTGTAACTACAATTACGAATTAGGATTTAATTAAGTATTTGACTTGCAGCTATCACCAATATCTAAATTTTTTAAGCAAAGACTGCGGGAGGACAAGTAACAGACTGGAAACTACCTGCACTGAGCTACTGCAACAGAAAGAGCTCAAATGATTGAGTTTTGGTGGTTTTACCGGTGCTGACAGCAAACTATAGAAGTTGGAAAAAACAAAAATATTCACTGACATGGGCTTATCCCCTTTTAGAAAATATGCATTTTGCACTATCATTCCTAATCCTAAATATTTGCTTTTTGCATCAAATCTGTTATCTAAAACTGCATACAAATTGAGCTGGGATATTCACCTTGCATTTGGAAGGAGGTTTTCCTAAGTCCCATCAAACTTTGATCACAGCAACTGTCCATGTTTAAATTTAATTTCCTTCATGTATTCTCCTCAGAACAACTGACTCAAGTAACAGAGAAAGTAATTTATATTTCTCAATAACCCCGTTAATGTTTCCATGAACATTAGGAGGTCCAGCAAAAACAGAAAAAAGGTTGTTGGCAAACAAAAGGCTCCTCATCAAGACAGACAGAAAGGGTGCTCCAGATGTGAATCAAGTGCAAAATAGTATCTGATTTATGCATCTTACTCACGTAAGCTTTTATTCATTTAGACACACTTTAAAACTCCGTCAGAATATTTGCAATAATTAACATGTAAAAACTCTGTCAAATCAAAGAAAAACCTTCATATTTTCATGTAATACATTTCTCGGACATTAGATGGCAATCCCCCCACTTCATTTTTGATACCAGGGGCCCATAACCCTTCCAAAAATCAAATATCACCACCTTTTCAACAGGTGAGGAGTCTGTTTGGCTTGTAGAAAGCAAGGCTGTTCCGAAAGCACGAAGGCTCTCACATTCCCATTGCATTCATTCTGTTGCAACAATTGTCCAGTTTTCTTGAGTAGGAAAGGCAGATGAGTAATACTATTATGGAATACACGCTTGTACTAGGGGTAGGATTTGTTCACTTGTCACTTGGACACCCTACACCATGACTTACACATTTCCATGTCAAAAACCTACAGGCAGAAACAGGCAGTTACAAGAATTTCCCCATTTTAACAGAGGAAAAAGGGATTTAGTATGGCATTTAACAATGTAATTTATAGTCCTGCCAATTAAAAAGGGTCCTCCCGGAGGATATCATTAGTCTGTGTAAATATTTTTTGGGAATTATAAAACTGAATTGAAAATAATATAATTAAAAAAGGCCATTTGATACAGTATGTGGAATACAGAAAATGGCAAACACCTAACAACTCTTACAGTGGGAATTCTATAGGTAAGAGAAAAAAATAAGACACAAGGCATTTAAAAACAGCTCAAACAAATTCAACAGAGTATGTAACACACTTGATCATGTTAATGTACCTTGGCTTTCAGCCTCTCACTTTTTGCCATGGTCTATGTGTGATGTTTTAGAAAGAGGCAGGAATAACACACCTCGTCAACCATTCTGTGATGTACATGGCAGGGGGAATCCTTCCTGACCTTCATTAACTCCCTATGATCTATTTAAGTGGCAGTACAAGACATCCTGACATCTATTCATTTCAACAGTGCGTGCCTGTGATTCATTCACACAAAACTCACTTCCTAAGCCTTCATTTCTCATTGACTTTCATCATCCATGAAATGTTCCTTTCAAGCCGAGTTCACCCCTTTTCATACATCCCCCTCAGGACCAAATTTTGGCCTTGTGATACTTGTCCATTTGAGCTCTTGTGCAAATTCACAGTGTACATGAGAGTGAGGTTCGCAGCTCTCCCGCATTCCAAAAGCACAGATAATACCAGTCCTAAAGACAGGGGTCCACCCACAGCTGGCTACTGAAATAGCCAATTTTTCATGTACTCCACTGAAAATCTAACCTTTTATCCTCACTCTTGAGCTGGTTGTGTATGTGTGTGTCAAGGTGACAACACCGTTAAAACAGAAGTTCTCAAATGGTACATTATCTCAAATATCAAAAGGTCACAAAAGGGTACAAATCGGTAGCTCTCCAGAAGAGACATTGGTTTTTATGAAAAGTGGGTCAGTTTTAGTTTCATGTAGGTTGTTTGACACAGTGGTTTCTGGCATCACAAGCTCTGGTCTACAGGATACCACAGAGCCTTTGTATCCCTTGCTGTCACTACAGCATTGTGTTTTTCTACCCATTAACCAAGGATAAATGACCTAGATATTGTGCCTATTAAAGCCTCATTTTTCTTTTGCCCTTTTGTTCTTTAGTGTACCACATTATCACATGCTGAACACATTCAAAGTATTCTCAGCCTCTCATGCCCCTTTGAAGGAGTAAAGTAGGGATTTTAGCGTGCATTTCTGTAGAGTTACTTAGAGTGGAAAATATGAAGGCAATTCAAGGTTTCTCTTCCTGCCTAGTCCCCTGAAGACGATCAGTTTAGCATTTACAGCCACTAATCTATAAAGAATATAGCAGGAAAATGCTATAAAAAAGCCACAAATGCAAATACAGAAAGTGAACACCAGTTTTGATGTCCCTAAACACTACATTCTATAATTACATCTCTGCATATCATGGGCCACTTTTATTAAAAGCATCATTACTACAGTTGGCAGCAATTTACATCTTATCTTACATGATAGCAGTTTCCAAAGAAAAAAAATAAAAAGACATCACAACAAAGAAAAACAATACATTTACAAAGTCATGTGTGTAAACTTCAAGGCTAGTTTAGAGTTGAGGTAATGCTGTTTAGCTTTGTGGCTAAAGTAACAAAGTCCTTTAATTTAAAAAAGGTACCTGATTTTTTTCTTTTTGTTTATACCAGTGCATTAGAAGATCACGAGACGATTAAACTGTAGCTTTATCCTGTAAGAACCTTCTCCGCGGGTTAATTTCCAAAAGGTACTCTTCACATTCAACAGCTGCCTTATTATTGCTGCGTCTCAAGACAGAGACATTCACACTATCATGAAGATTGTCAGAGAGAGAGTGTGTGTGTGGGGGTGTGTGCGCGCAAGTGAGCGGGTGAACTCCCATACAGTCAAAATGAAGCGCGAGTACGATATGTATGGTAAATTTCATCTTGACCTTCACAGCAAAAAAAAAAATAAAATTAAAAAAATTAAATATATAACTTCATCCTTCCTTTAAGCAGCACTTCCTTCTATTAGTGCCACTTGATTACAAGTTGCTGCTTAATTCATAATACGAATGGTACCAAAAGAAAAAAAAAAAAAAAGCAGAGCATTATGTCAATTTCCTTAAAAAGACATGATCACCTCTCAAATTTCATCTCTCCTAGGGATAATAAATAATGCACTGCACAATACTTAATGACCAAGATACCTTTTGACACATCTGTATAACATGACTTGAACTTTTTTTTTTTTGCTACACTATGTTACAGAACAGCTTATAAAAACTAAGTATGGACATTAACTGTGAGTGTAAACAGTAGGACTACCACTTGTCAAAAGTTTAAAACACTTTAACTGTAACTGGTACTGGTTATTCATCATTTTCATTGTTTTCTATTTCTTCCCCCCCATCAAGTGAGTCTAATTCTTCACCCTGTGCTATTTCATCTTCTAAAACGGAGGAATCTGCAGTTTTATCAAGGCTCTCCTCTGCATCACTGCCTTCGAGATTTTCTTCATCTTTAAAGGCAGCTCCTTCAGTTTTGTCAGTAGCCTTCTCTTCATTGGAGCCCACTGCGTTCTGAAGTCCTGCTAGTGCTGGGAAACCGGGCAGAGTCAATCCTCCCAGTCCTGGAGGTAGAAACATAGATGGATAGAAGAGGCCAGGAGCCATGGTAGACAACAGGAAAGGATTGAAGGCCAGAGGGTTTGCGGGCAATCCAGTGTTGGTGGTAGTGGTGGCAGTGGCGGTAGTCGCCGCAGTAGCAGCACTGACAGATCCATTTGCAGAGTCAGTAGCAGAAACAGTGTCTGTGCTTTTCTCAGAGTCTTTGTTCTCCTCTTCATTCTCATTTTTCTTCTCTTCAGCTTTTGAAGCGCCATCCTCAGTCTCTCCTTGACCAGAAGCAGTAGTGGCATTTCCAGTAGTAGCCGTTATCGGGTTATTCAACAATCCGCTTAGTCCAAACATATTGGGCAATCCTGCCATCCCTGGCAACATCAGAGGCAACATGGCAGCTGGATTTTTAGAGTCCCCCCCAGCAGCAGCAGCTGTTGCTAGCCCTGGTGGAAAGCCCATGAGGCCTGCGAGCTGGAGAGACTGCAGGTTCTGTAAGTTCTGGAGGCTTGTGAGGTCCATTCCAGCAAACAGACTGTTCATTAGTAGTGGGTTGATTCCCGAAGTTGATGCTACAGCAGCAGCTGCTGCAGCTGCTTTGGCAATTTCACTTTTTGGCCTTCTTCCTCTTCTGCTTGCTCCTTCCTCCCTCACAACAGGTCCAGTGAGAAGACGGTCAAACATGGACTCTGGAACAAAACCCTGAAAAGGGGAGACAAAAAACCAAGCTTTATTCTCATTTAGCTTTTATAGCTTTCAGCAGTTAACTGATGACGATGAAAGAAACAGAAGGGATCCCAGCATACTCCAAAAGTAGTTTATTTTTTCACCCTGGCAAAGGGTGACTAGCTAGCTACTATAGTGAATAGCAGAAGAACATGTAAGGAAAGCTGAAGAAAGGAAGATCACAGATTTGTTTTTACACTTAAACACAACAGTAAAACAATAAATGCTGAAACTTTTGTAGCCTCATTAAAAAAACCACCCTGATATGCTGCAGTTATGAATTTGTATCTTTGCAATTTGTACTGACTTTCAGTATAGTAATAGTGTACTCAATTGAGTACTTGCAGATTTTACCCTTTATTTTCAAACAAATGTTGTAAAATAAAAGGCAGAAAACCTATTCCTTTGATGCTGCCTGTTATCAAGACAACCACACATATTTCTGTTATGAATATGACAAAAATTTTCTTAATAGTTCCTAATGTACAAATACTTGTGTTGCTTAAGGATTGTTGTTTATAAGAAAAAAATAATGCAAAACAAATGCTGAAGGCTGCCTTAATTGTTGCTTGTTTTTCGAGTGTATTTCAATCACATTCTGCAGCAGCCTCCTACCACCATCGCCCCTGAGCTGGATAACTCCTACACAGACACCACGATTTTCTCAAGACCAGCTAGGAGATAAAGACTTGATAATCAATTTACTCAACTTTTCTGTGCTTATAATCTACAGTGAAGCATGGAATGAGAGTTTCACTTACAGACTGTTTAACAATGTCAGTCCAATCTGGAGCAACAGCAAATTCAGGATTTTCTTCCAGCCATCTTGGCAAGTCCTTCATTGGAGGGGCCATAGCTCCACCCATCTAATGGAAGAGACAATGCTAATACTTCGACAAAAACTCAACAACAAAACCAAACTACTACTTATAGGGACATTTTCTATCCATGCACTTTCACCTCTGAAGGATAGCAGTGAAGACTTTCAGTTCAGACTATGGAAAACTACATGGATACCTGAATTGACAAAATCATGTTTTAAAAATATCTTTTTTTTTGAAAAAACCAGTCAAGTGATGCAGCCTGGGCAGGCCTGGTAATAAAATTTGTATCTGATGTAAGGAAAAAACATGCTATATAGGTTCAAAAAGTAAGAGCCATTCACTCAAGTGATTAATATGAACATATCAGAAGAGCAAAGAAGAAATTAAAGGAACCAGGTGGCAGAGCTCAGTACGAATAACTGCCAGTGCCAAATTATTAAACTTTCTCTTTAAAAGTTTAGAGTAGAAAGCCTGCTTTCCACATGCAAAGACATTATTAAAGACCTCCACTGAACTAACTTAATTTTTACCTTCTTTCCATTCCGTTTATTTACAACAGGTACCCTTTCTTCTCCTGTCAAGGTGTTTATATCCAGTTTATTAGGGTTTCGACATCTGTGTCGTTTTTGTTTCGGCTTCTGAAATGGGGAAAACAGCACATCTGCACTCTTCTGGAAAGAAGAGAAATGTATTGCTTTTTAGTTTTTCATTTTCTTGACAAAAATCACCAATCACAGTACACTTTTCACAACAATTTTAAGAAGGGATCAATTACTTTACTTTCAGATTATGTCAGAAGAAGTTTTTCTTGCATCTGATGAAGAAATTCTGCAGAACTTGACAAACACTGTTCAACATGTTGTTATATACAAATATTAAGAAAGGAAAAGCAACTGAAACACTCCGATACCACTTGGGTGTTTAGATACATTAGTAAGGGTGGCTAAAGAAAAAACCTCCACTGAAAACACCAAGTTACAAAAAGAAATGACTATGAGGAAATTCATTCTGACGTCTGTAAAACATCATTAATTTCACATTAATTCCATAGAACAACGTTTTTAGAATCACATACTTACTGGTACATAACTAGGCATATCTACAGTGTAAGTAGGATGCAATTTAAGCCATTCAACTAAATCCTTGTTTTTTGGAGCATCCTCTCCAACCAGCCTGGTCCCATCCTCTAGATTGATTACAGGGATGCGAGTGTCTGGGTCTAATTGGCCGGGAGATGGAATGTTCCTTACTGGTAGGGCTTCCATATCTTCTTCAAAAGCTTTGGTCACTTCTGCATCCTCCTGAAAACAGTATCTGTATTAATTTTTACTTCAAGGGAATGTCTGGAGAAGTAATTTCAGGGACTGACTGGAGAGAAATGTTCAAGATTTTGCATACACAAGAGTCAATGGGGTTTAAATATTCATACTATAAAAACCAGTATCATTGCATTAGAGAATTTTGTAAATTTAGCGTTCTTGAACAATAAAGAACATACAGCTAAAGACAAAGCAGTTTTTGTGCTTTTCCAGTAAACGTCCTCCAAGACCCTCCCTTTTCAACATACTTAAACATCAAAATATGTTGTTAGAAATATGTTTTGTTAAAAAAAAAAAGTAATTTTGAAAGTACGAGCTACTTAAAACTTCACTACAATTTGCTAAAGTAAAATCTTGATGTGAATATTTTGTTTGGATCAAAAAGAAGTAACAGCTCTAAACAAAGAAAAAGCTGTTTGGACAAAAATGGTATGTTACTATTAAGGAGAGTATAACAAGACTTTAAACACATTCAGGAAGTAGCAGAGACAGAAGAAAAAATACCAGAAAAAAAAGTTAAAAAAGGTTGTGGTCTTACTACAGTCAATGATGTCCGTTTGTTGCTCATAAATAACAGATCAAGCCCTTCTACATTTTTCCTCCTTCCTCTCCTCCTCTTCATGGGCGGTTCTCCATCTATTAAAGAGCCATTTAGTAGATGCCTTGTGGGTGTGCGTGAAAGACCTGCTTGCAGCAGCTCCATTTGAGTTTTAAAGGCATCAGACACGGGTGTGGAGACATTAGGCAAGATAAACTTTGAAGTAACAGACGAAAAATTTGAGGTAGAACTTGTTGCCTCTCTTGAGGCTTTTGATAAATCTACAACCTTTTCTTGTCCATTTTCTGAGACCACCTGAGACTCACGTAACTGGGCAACCATTTCCATAAGATTTCTCCTCTTGGCAGCTCTCTCAGCCTCAATTTCAATCTTTCTTCGTCGCCTCCTCCTCTGACGGGGAACTGATAAATTGAGTGCATCTTCCTAATGAAAAATGAGCATTTTCAAACATTAGCAAAGCTCTGATTCTTATGCTGAATTTAAAATAAAACTCCAAACATGTAACTCTGAAAACAAAGCCTTCATTTTATTCAAATAAACACTTTTACATATTTCTTATTTTATTTAAAGACATGCTATTTTCCTCTATTATGCAGAAGAAGCACCTGCAAGATAAAATGTTTTATCTAAAAAAGAGAAAGATGCAGCCTTGCCTTTGATAACTGAGGAGAAGCAGTGATATCTTCACTGCCACTGATGCTGGCTTGACCAACCATGGAGAGCTCTGCAAAGCTCCTTTTTTGTAGAGGGCTGTCCACAGCTGTTGGAGTATATCCAGGTATGAGCCCCTGGAAATCAAACATCTGGCGCCTATTTACTGGCCACTTCCCTTTCAGCACTGCTTCACAGATGTTGTCTAATCGGTTGATCATTACTCGGTCCTGCATAAAGGAAAAGTATGTAATGAACCTTCATCGTAGAAGCTGCCACTTAAACTCTCAAATAGTCGACTGTTGTGACACAGTCCAGTTTCCAGAGCTTAAGAAATACATTCAAAACCAACTATTCTTGCATGTTAGGATAAACTGATCACCTTACAAGAAGACAACACACAATTTTATAGAATAAAACATCACTAGGATTTAAGAGCTGCATTTATATTGTGGGGGAAGGATCAAAAACAGACGAAATCTTTTGTGTGACAATGTACTAATTGAAAAATTTAACAGAAATTCACTCTTTATACTGCAAAACTTCAGTAGTTAGCATAATCAACAGTTAGGAAGGGAAAATCAAAACATCTGCAATCAGTATCTTAAAGCTGCAGTTCTTGAGATCGAAGAGGCTGGATCTGCAATTCTGTCCTAGGAAGTGGATCCTCATTAGCGTCACTATTAATAAAGTTCAACATTATGAAACGGGCACCAACCTAGGGACATCTAATGAATGTCAATTTTCATTCCACGCCCATTATCACTTCAAATTTCACTGAAGCGTGTACACTAAAAATCTCTAATTATGTTTATGAGTCTACTTATGCTGAACCTATACAGATGAAGGATTTTCTATTTTCACACTATGACTGGAATAAGATTTTAGCCCATGTTTCCAAAATACTTGCTGAAAGCAGAGTAGTATTATTTGATTTTTTTCCCCATTTCAGTATTCAAGAGCATTCTGTGCTAGCCTGCCTGAAGTAGTAGAAACTTCTGAACTATGAGAAATACTGCTGGTTAGGGAATATGAGCATCAGTTAGCTTCCGGAACAGCAAAACACTGCAAAAGCCACTAGCAAATCTCAGCAGCTGCAACAGACTGCTTGCTTTCCCCAGAAATAAGCCTATTAAGAGCAAGGTCCTCCCGCCCTGCTGCCCCTCCCAACCCCCCCCCCCCCCCCCACCCCAAACCAGATGGCTCTGTTATGGTGATTAGTAAGCTTAAGACTATTACTACTTTATTTTTTTCTCTCCCCTTACTGCAAAGGAGGGTACAAAATCAAGTGTGGATTTATTACAAGGTTACGGTTTTGTATTTTTAAAAACATTTCATATTAGAAAATTTTCTGCATTGTTACCAAAATAAGGTACAGCTTTATCGTATCCAAAACTGCTGTTTATATTTGCAGGATACCTTAATACAATTACATCTGTCAACATTACATAATGGCTTAGATCATGTAGGTCACCAAAACTCCTCTACAGCCTCCTCACCCCAAAATAAAGAAGTGATCTTAGAAAGTCTCATCTCTCAATGCTGCAGATTACTCTGGAGATAAAATTCGTAATTCAAAATTTCATAGTGGTGCAAGAGGTGGGATTCTGATGACATAGTTATGGACCCTATGAAGAACTTAGGTCTGCCATGTCTGTTGTTTTAATAAAAGACACTTTTCAATAAAGCAATTTCTTTAATTTCCACTGCTACTTTGTACAAAATAGAGGAAAAAATTGCAATTCCACAAATCATTCACAGAAAATAGTCTCTTGCCCATTAGAAGTGCATTATCATACAAAGCTTGCTGTTATTTTGCAAGCACATTTCCCACATTTTATCTGTATTGAAAAAGACACATCTTTTTGCCCCTAACCAACCTTAGGCCAGAAAGAGAAGGCAAATGTTCTCTCATGAAGCAGCTGAACCACAGAGGGATCCCCATCTTCCATATAGAATCCATCGCGTGTTTCATCCCTTGCGGTACTCATAGAGGCATTGCTTTCTTCATCGAAATTCTTACCCTGAGAAACTGCTCCTGCTGAATAACAACCACGACCAGGCATTAACATTCAATGTCAACCTACCTAGATAGGCTAAGGCAATCAAGTCTGACCCAACATTTCAAACTTGGGCTTTTGTTCGTTAATTACTACAGCAGAGCCTTAGCCTTCTGCATTTGGCACACAGAGAGACGATGCTTATTGGCTCAGTAAGCTATCTTGAAAATCATCCCTTGTGGTGGAATACCCCGCTGATGCTGGATGGTTCTTATGAAAGCTTATCTAGCCACCTGACACACAGAAGGGCAGAGAAACTGCTACATACAACCCATCCCATGCTCCAGAATGGCACTGTGTGTGCCACTTACCAGCTGGCACGACCTACAACAGCTGTGGGACTCATGCTTAAGCACAAAGAACTCATCTGACCAATGCATTACCTTCAGGTTGGGAGGACTCTTCTGATTTATCATCATCATCCAGTTTCTCCTCTTCATCTTCTTCCGAACCTTTCTCAGAAATAGATTTTGGATCTACGTCTGTACTCATTTCTATGTCTTTCAATTCACATTTAACAGAGCCAGGCTCAGCCTCAGCATCACAGTCTGCTTTAGTGTCCTTATCTGAAATATCTGTCTCCTCTTTGATATCAGACTTTTCTTTGGCTGCAGTATTTTCAGACCCTTCAGCTTTAGACTCTGCTTGTTCGGCAGTCTTTTCTTCCTGTACTGGTGTGGATGGTACAATAGGTGGTGTTTGACTGCAGCCAGCACCCAGAGGGTTTACAGAGGAGACAATATTTGCATTACCTCTGTTTTGAGCAAAGTTTTTGTGAGCCTCAAGAAAAGAGAGTTCAGGATCATTCAGAATGTGATAATCTGTCCTACTGACTCCATGTTTAGCAGCACCAATCAGTAAGTCTTTGTCATGTTTACCACACTCCCACCACTCTGGCAGGTCCAAACTTGGCTGGCAAAGTTTCAGCCTCTCCCCCAACTGCGGGTGATGGAGAACCTGTTCACGGATTTTCCTCAACAGCTCTATGCGATATAAAGTTCTAGAAGCACGCTCCTCTGTGATCGGCTCGATCATCGTGGAAAGATCAGGTGGTTCTGCAATGACACCAATTTGTATTGTTAAACATGGATTAGATGTATTCCCATTTCAAAATCATTACACCTGGGAAGGCAGTCTTAACAGTCCCACTGCTGAGTAATAGTCATGTTGATTTCCACAGTCAGTTACAACTTACCATCATCTGGTTTGACTGGCATTCGGCATACTCGTCTACACATATTCACAAAGCCATTAAAATACTTTTCCAAGCTTTCATCGGACTTTTTATCAAGCCTTGCAAATGCTCTGAATTGATTCCACTCAAACTGATGTTTTACAGGATCGAAAATAATTCCAAAAGTAGACACCACACGATAAAAATCAGCTTCTTCTCTTCTTGTCCATCTAGTCAAGGAAGAAGCAAGAGAAGTGAGGCCACCGAATAAACAAGAGTCCAAACTTGGTTTAGATGCCCCCAAGCCCCCTTAGTTCATTCTTTCAAAACAGAAGAGCAGTGCCAGTGACACACAAGTTGAAATAACATTTAAAGAAAGGTATCACCTAGATACTCACTTTTGTCGTTTTTCAGTTATTATAGCTTCCCTTTCTGCTTCTAGTGCCCTCACTTCTTCTCGAGGCCGACGTCTCCTGCGGTCAGTCTTCATTAGTGCCTCTTGCCTCATTTGTTGCCTTTTATAGCTGCGCTGATAGGCAGTAATGAGGCGACGCAGACGGGTAGTCAGGGTTGAAGTGTTGGGCCAGTAGAGCTGGCCTAAGTCAGCATTGCTTTCACTGTGCTTGTCTAGAGAACAGAGAAGTATTTGCGCACTGCAAAACCAACACTAAACAGTTCTAAGTTTCTATGGTTAAAACTGGATTCCTGTTTTATCAGATAAGAACATGTGCCTCTAATACTGGTGCATAACAAATTAGAAACAGGATAACTATTGGTAGGAGATAAAAAGTAGAATCAAACCATCCAACTCTGAGAACTCAGAAATGCTTGTGAAGCATTTAGAGATAACAATCAAGCATTATTATTCAACCTTATGAATGCAAACATATTATGAACACTGTAAGTATTTAAATTAATGCAATGCATCTTTAAATACATTTACTAAGGAGATTATTCTGCCTCTGAGGAAACACCTATGCTTATCATTTCTCACTTTATTATTCTTACGTAAACTTGGCAATTTTCCTCCATACTGAGGAAACAACGTATCTGTAACTTCCAAGATTATCTCGGCAAAACCATCAACAGCTGCATTATGAAACATCCGGTCTTTATCATCACAGTTTCTACTGTGCAATTAAAAATTTAGCAAACCACAATGTGGATTATTTAAAGACAGTAAATAATTGTTTTGGAAAACATGAAGCACGAAGAGATTCGAAAATAGAAAGTTTACTGTGGTACTGTTCCAAAACACCACCTATTTCCTCACAGGGTAATACAGACAGTCCACCTTTCACTAAAAAATCCATTTTGCATTCTTAATTTCTTTGCTGTAGTCTTACTTGGGTGTATTTCTATGGACTCCTCTTTGTCTTCTGGAGGTGAGTTTGCAAATTCCTTGGGGAGAAGACAAAAGTTATTTTAGTTTCCAGTTTTTACCGTATGTCATCATTTGAGGAGAAAAATATGTCCTCTCTCAAAACAGAGCAGCAAACAATCTTTGTAAGGGGTGTTTATATGGTAGCTCTCAAACTTAAGAACTGCACATTAAAATAAATGCAGAGAATCAGTTAATATATATTTGTAATTACAGAAAGCTGGAAGTTCTTACATCAATTTCATCCTTGAAAGGAGCTCTGGTTGGCTTATATTCTGGATCTTCATCCTCTCTGTCAAATTCACCCCTATAAAATATTTAAAAGAATATTTTCAAGAAGGATCTTGTTTTTGAGACTGTGCTAATTTTCTGCACAGAAGCAAAAAAGCTACAAAAGATATCAGCATGGTGCACCAAGTTCCATATTTCTATGTCATGCTCAACTGTGTGAACTGTTCTATGTACTTTGCACATCGTATGATCACTTTATATCCTCAGGCAACATGTAAGTAAAATATGACCTACGAACTCATGCCAACATATACAATGCCGATAAAGTTTATTAATTTTTTCATGTCCTCCTTACCCATCACCGCCATCTGCTAACATGTCTGTCCCTCTCTGTTCGGCAGCTATGGCCTTTGCATCAGGCATGCCAACCCGTTCCAGAAAGCACAGTGCTGGATCAGCTCTCATAGAATTGTACTTCTCATAACCTGCACGCAGAGTAGGAGACAAATGTTTTTCAAAAAGCTATGACCAACTGTGAATAGAATAGGTTTAGGCAGTAGAACTAAAATTTTCTGGATTAATTTATTTATTTAATTTTTAATAAAACAAAGGATCTGTCCCCATGCTGGAAACAATCACTTCATCCATGCAAAGAAATTGTTTGTGTTGGTAAATTCCATCAGCACAGAAACATTTTCCCATCAACAACATTAACCAAGGGAAGTTAAAGTGAAGAAAGCATTAAATTTAATATTATAAGATAAAGTAAAAACCTTTCACAAGTGAAAAACTTGAAGCTTCTTATATGACATTTGCAGTGGTTCTTCACATTCAATACTCACCAGTGGAAACACACACACACATACACATTTTCCATAGCTCCAGCCCTGCTCGAACCCTCAATACAGGCTGAAAAAATGCTGTATACATGGGTTATACGTAAGGCCAACGAACCTGTCTTATTAGGTTTAGGATGATGCATGTCAGTAAGATGACACTGTTCCCTCTATGGTTTTCAAACTGCTGTTTGCTTTTTTACTGCCCAAGTTGACTAGATGGAAAATGGCAGATCCCAACAGTGCACTGCAGGAAAATGATTTTTAGACTAGACTTGCCTCAGCTGAGCCCACAACACAGAGCTGCTGTACATAGGCAGAACAGCACAATTCAATTAGGATTTGTACTACAACACACTGCTCCTAACTGCTGTAGAGCCTCAAGCCAAACTGTAATCATGAAAGGTTTTATAAGCCATCATTCTCCCCTTTAGTCAGGCTGGGCTGCTGAGAATACCTCTGCGACCTCCAGAGAATTGGGATTATAATCAGGAATCGCTCACTGTATATATCATGCCAGCTCTGCATCCCCAGCCTTTCAAAGTTAACAAGGCTGCATCCCACTCAAGGGAACCGGGAGTTCTCAACACTGACATTTGTGAAATATTGCTTGGAACAAAGCCCAGGAGGCACTTGTACAGATTAATAGCAGAGGTTAAGCCCACCGTCCACTTTGACACTGGTTGGCAGAGTTAGCAAGTGAAGCAGTGCTGGAAGCAAAGTTTATGGAGATCTATCTTACTATTTGGCTATTATTTAAACAAATATGGCTTTGTTTTATTTACAGCCAAGAAAGTAATGTTTTCTTCTCAAATGTTCTGCAAACATTTAAAAACAGCATCTGATATTTACAGCTCATATTAGGTTTTTAATGCAGGCAAGAAAAAAAGGGAGATACAAGCCAACAGTTCTTTGGAACAATACTTGTTAATATTATGACTGAACAGTCCTACACGCTGAAAGCTTTACAACTGAGTTTTGTTCAGAGTGAGACATCACTTACCATGTTTAAAAACTCCAATTAAAAGGGATTTATCTGCCTCCTTATCCCACCAGTCTGCAGGAACTTCGGCATGGAATGGCTCAGGTATCCATACATCTACTTCGCTGTGAAGACAGCATTATATATATTCTCAAAGGTATTACTAGACTAAGATTAAAAAAAAAAAAAAAAAAAAAAAAAAAAAAACCAAAAAAAAAAAAAAAAAAAAAGAAAGAAAGAAGAATTCTCTATTAGAGAAGCCAAGAGAAGAGCTGATCACTCATGGCCAGCAGATTCCTGAGTCCTGCCTGATTTATTGGTCACTGAAATATAAGAAAGATCTGAGGCCATTGGGGAGTGTCCAAAGGGGGCAACAGAGATGGTTGAGGGCCTGGAGGGGCAGCGTGTGAGGGCACTGAGGGCACTTGGGGT
>JAWWEU010000081.1:116007735-116077701 GCA_035583155.1 Acropternis orthonyx | reverse complement strand
AAAAAAAAAAAAAAAAAAAAAAAAAACAAAAAAAAAAAAAAAAAAAAACAAAAAAAAAAAAACAAAACAAAAAAAAAAAAAAAAAAAAAACCAAACCCAAACCAAAAAACAAAACACCAAATCCCAACCAACAACAACAAAAAAACCCCAAAAAAACACCTAACCAAAACAAAAAAAAAGCCCCACACAAACACCTCCAAACAAACAACCCACCAAAAAACCCACCTCCCCCCCCAAAAAAACCCCCAAGTTTCTCACACTGTTCTGTAAATATGAATTTTAAGGGGGAAAAACACCCTGAAACCCAACACAGAAATTGAAATACCTAAAAAATCAGGATGTTTAAAGAAACAAACAAAAAAACCCAGCCAACCAACAAAAAAATCCACATTAGGCTATTTTGGGAGTGGAATGGTTATCTAAATATGATTCATTTAAGGTCTTAGTATTTTTTCAATTTTTTAAATTGCGATAGAATAATCCCTCAATATTAGCAGATCTGTAAAACCACTTCTGTCATTTCCCACATTGTTTCCTCCCCCAAGAAAATTACCCACTGCGCTTGATAAAATAATAAGGCTGCTTGAGAACAGACATATAAGAGATAAAGTGTGACAACCTTTAAACATTGCATTATTTTAGTACGTGTACTTTATAAAAGGCAGTGTCATAAAACAAAAAATAAACCTGCACTTGCACTAACCTTGAGTCAGCACCCTCTAAGATCTTGTCTGCTTGGTCCCCTATAACTTCTTGTCGTAGATAGTAGAGCATGCGGACACGCAGCAGGACCCTGGAGAGGAAGGCAGAGGGGGGAAAAAGTTCTTAACTTCAGGACTGTTTGCCAACAGTGGCTTTTGGCAGCTGCTGCTGTTCATCCATCATCCTGCCAAGGCTGATTAGCCATGCTGTATGGTAGGCTTGAAGCGTGACAGATGGTGGCACATAATCACCTCTGTGTGGTGCTTTCTGCTGGCTTCCAACAGGCCTGCCTGGCAACTGCTTACACTGCACAGAGAGGGACTCAGCTCAGCCCAGCCCCGGCGCATTTCATTTAGTTCTACCTAGTGCAGCTTGTGAAGTTTAGACACGTACTCTACCACTGCCTCTGAAGTATTGAAGCAAGTTTGTAAACAACTGAGCAGATGGCTTTCAGTAACTGTTCTGCTTCATTATCTCATAAAATTTCCTCAGCTGCTGCCTTAATACCATTTTTGGAAGCACATCAGAAGTTGTAGGAATAAACGAGATATAAAATCTGGTTTTACTACCTTACAATAAACCCTCAATATGGAACGTCAGGTTTTTCAGATTATACAACTTTTTGCTTCTGAGAACGGGGGAGAAAAATAATCCCCCATTTCCCTTGAGAGATATTAACTATTTCTACTCTTTATTGTTCAAACTGCTATTTAATTACCTATGCACAACTTAACTGCTATAACGAAGTGAAAAATCTTCATAGCCCATGTTTATTTTCCCCCATTTCTGCAACACTACAGTCATTTTTGGAAGCACTATCAGGTGTTGTGGTCACACCTGAAGTTGGCAAGAGAGAGAATAGCAGGCTGGCTTTTCAAGGAGAATTGAAATGAGGTCATTTCTACAGAAAAAGTATCTACCTGAAAATAATCCTGCTCTCCTGTGTTTACCCAATTCAGGGCACCCCCTGCTGCCTAGTTCATGAAGTAAAACCAGTACCAGCTAAAATGGAGATTACGCAGCCTGCCCTCTCATTGTACCCAAATCCATCAGGGCAACTGTTGAATTGCTGCTCCTGCTCCTGAACAGCAAGAGTGACCAGAGAAGCAGTAATCTGATCACCCACTCGCATGAAAAATTTAGACCACCACCAGGTTAGAGAGCTCCTTGTTAGAGACCTGATGCAACCAGAGCAATACCCGTTTTCACACGTGTTATTCAATCAAACCTCAGAAGAGCAGGGATTTGAATGAGGGTCATGTCTGCAATTCAAAGCATGTCAGACATGTTTCTTTCTGAATGCATGGTAACTGGGACCACTAAGGTGTCCCTGCTCCCTGTGTGGCTATGTAAATAAGCTGTTGAGGATCTCTAACATCTTAGTATTAAGCAATAACAGCTGTTACATCAAGCCAAAGAGGAGGAGCAGGAAATAAAACCCCAGATCAACCGAACACGAGAGGCTCTTTGAACCTTCTGAAGTCCTATGCATTAAACCAGCATACACAGTACACAAGGACAGGACACCAGTCCTTACAAAGCCAACTGCTACTGGTACCTTTTGAAGGAAATTACTCAGATTATTAACTGGCTTCCATCTCTGTTTGATTTTACCTGTACTAAACATGTGGCTTCTACAATTCACTTAGTCCTGGTGGATCTGGGAAGTGAAGGAAAAAGATAGCAACTGAAAACATTCTTGCACATTTACCAGTCTTCCCGATCCTTGTAATTGTTTCACTGTATTATTAAAGAAGCAATATTTTAAAAATGAACTTAAGTCTGATCTGCAAACTGATATAACAAGTAATGAAGACATGTTACCTGGGAGATTAATATAATGTTCCAGGAAAGAATTTTATTGCTTCAAGAGTAAGTGAAATGTAATAATAAATCTGAGTAACAGTTCAGAAAACAAATCAGAAAACAGTTTATTTGAAAGCGTGCTTGCTAACATAATTCTATGAGTATCTGTTGTCATCAGCTGAGAATTAAGCTCAGTTAGCATCTGGAAATGAGCTAATAAACCCCTTAAATGTCTTTTCTCCTTCAAATCACACCCTCTATTGACAGCCCACAGGTACTTTTCAAATCAATGATTTCTTTCCAATAGACAGTATTAATACGACACAATATATATTCAAAACACAAAAGTAGTGACAACCTTTCGGTAACACTGCATTACAACTGTATGGTATATATATAACAAGTAGAAATTTAAAAACAAAACCAAGCTCCCCAAGTCCCAAAAGCAAACATCCCCAACCCTAAAACAAGGTATTTTTGGGATAAGGGTAGATTCAGAGTCTATAATGGAAAATATACTAAAAGCAAAACTGAGATGGAGTCAAAGGAAGCTGACACAAAAATAAATATTACCAAAAAAAAAAGCCAGAAGAAAGATAATAGAGTCTCTTAAGAGACATTCATGCAACAGTAAAACCAAATAAATACAATAATCTCTATTCCCCAAAGCTTTTTGGTTTAGTAACATGTTTAAAACTTCAAAAATCAAATCAGGACAAATCAATTCAGGTAAGAGAGCTCAGTGAGAAATTGCATCTCAAAGGAGAAAGAATAAATAATCTGTATCTATCTGAAGAGCAAGAGAAGAAGGGAGAGAAAGAATGAAGATAAAAGATACACCCACATATAGGTGAACTACTAGAAGAAACTCCAGAAACTAAGAACTAGATATAAAAGTGTAACATCTAAGGAAGAGAACCTTAAGGAGATCAGCCTGAGAGACCTCACAAAAAGGGTAAGAAACAAACAGCTTTTGTTTAAAGATAGCCAATTGTCAAGAGAAATAGTGTAGCAATATAGTTTTTCCTTTATATGGTAAAAAGAATAACCTCATCTGATTCCATTCTTATTTAGTAAAGAGAGAATAATTTTCTTCAGAACTGTGCTGATCAGTCATAAAGAGCTTACAGAAGTATCCAGATATCTGTTAAGATGATTATCCCCAAATTAAAAAGTAATAATGGCCTTTATATCCTATTAAATGTCTCTGTGTTCTATTAAATATATACAAATTAAGTTGTGCACTTTTCAAAAGCATGTAGATAAAACCCCCCCACCAAACCTCTTAGTACTTACAAACATTTCTTAGTACTTACTTATTACAGTGGTGTTTGAGATGTTTCCTATAGCTGTCTTCTTGAAATAATACATCTGGATTACAGGTTGTGAGCCAATCAGCATCTTGCAGCATTGGCTGTGAACTCTGGGCTTTTACTTTCTTCCCTTTCCTCCCTCTGGGCACTGGTGCAGACAGACCTAGATAAAACCCAAATATTTCTTACACAATCTGAACAGAAAAACTCTCACCCCCAAACTACATTACAAACATACATTTAAAGCGAAGTATATTAATTACTTTGGGGGCAACACAAGCACCAAAAACTGAACAGCAATATAATTCAGTACAGAAAACTGCAAGTAACAAAATCAACCAAAACTTTCATGCAAATTTAGGTGTGAAGATTTCAAAAATTCAGAGTGCTAGCCAGAAAATGGTGTTATATAAATATTTCTTATAAAAACTCTCATGAATCTGAATGGCTGTAAGGAAACAAGCTTTCTGACTTACGGTAATTTAAAAGAGATTAACTCCAGCAGTAGGTGTCAGTTACAAATTATGCTAGAATTGTTTGTTTAAAACTGATTCAAGGGAAAGAGCACTGCATTCTACAAAGTGTCTGAGAAAGACTTCCCCTTTAAGTACAGACCAAGTCAAAGCCCACCTCACTCATAAAATCTGACAAAATCCTAGGACACGTCAGAATGGCTGTAGTTTAAATACACAGCATGACTGAAGTAATTCTTTCCTATTTACTAGCATCATTATTTGATGGCGGTAGACATACCGGAATGATTAAGCAAAGCTCGAGTTTGCCCATCTGCAGTTGGAGTGATCAGATCCCAGATGAAACTTTTGATATTTTCATCCCCTTTGTAATGGTTAAGACAATACACCAGGATAGTCCGGCAGATGGTTTCCACATCTTGTTCTGTTAGCTGACGTTTATAGCGCCCGTGTGAGAGGATGTCAGTCCATCGACCCCAACTATAAGAAAAATATGTTCAATACAACAGCCAGGGCACTGGTATTTTAATTTGTGACTTTCAATTTAACTCCTGGTACCAAGCAAGTTGGGACCTCCTGTGTTAGCACTAATGCATTTTGCATTTGCACATTAGGCCAGGGAATTCAACCTCCAGCACCAAAGAGTTAAGAACGTTTATTTTACAGAACAGGCAATAAGTTCACTGCTCGTAAAGCTGCAATTGAACTACACTCAAAATAATAAAGTACATATGTTTAACTCTAATGGTCCCAGTAAGCTACAAATAGGAAACTCAACCAATTCTTACAATCATGGGATTTGGGGAATCATTCCTATTTTTGATCCTGAAATCCATTATTAGCAATTGTTGTATGCTATTTCCTAAAATAAAGACAATCATTCTGAAGCCCATCACATTAGCAGTCAAATACAGCTACCTGTTTGCAAAGAGATAAAATTCAAATTGGCGCATTCAGTGGGGAAAAATATAAACTATAAAATATTAGCATTTAAGAGGTGCCAAAATACCAGAATCTATGTTGAAAACCTCCAGATTGACTGTGATTTCAGAACCATATTGTTCTTTACAAATACACTTTCACTACTCTCAACACTTAAAGAGACTAAAACTCAGTAACTCAAGAATAGTTATGCTATGAGCAATAAGAAACAAATATTCCATCATCACAAAACTACTTATCTTTCCATGGAGCTCAGAGGCATCTGAGAGACACTCAGCTACTTTAAACTAAGTAACACACATATACACAACGTGTATATATATATATATATATATATATATATCAACCAAAAAAATCTCACTGGCATGTATACAGAGTAGAGAGACAAACATTATACAGTCAGAGATGATGTAAACGTGTCCAAGAAAAGGATGAGTTATTTACTATATATAATTCCTGTATTTTCAGATGTTTAGCCACAATCAGTATATTTCATTTGTATATACTTACCCATAAACCAACAAGTTCTTCTCCACCCTGAAACATTCACTTCTTGCATAACCTTGTGATTTGTCCTGAGGCCTACGGGGCTTTGTGCTAGGCTTTTCTTCAGAATCACTTTCTAAGTCTGAAAATTCCATCAGTTCATCCTCTTTGACTGCACTGTAGAGTCTGGTTTGCTTTCTTACTCTTGGTGTATCAATAACTAGGTTATTCTAAAATGAAAGTGAAAATGTAGAAATTTAGGAGGGGGAAAAGAATCTTCAATTTAAGTGTGCTAGGAATAATCGCAGAGCTCTTACCCTTCCATTTAGAGCATCAATATCCAGCTCGGCTTTCTTTGCCCACTTCTGCCAAAAATTAGGGTCATCCAAAGATATGTCTGTCCTGTTCCCAGATGCAACAAAACTAGCCTAGCAAATGTGAAAACACATACATTGGTTTCTTCACTACATGCTAAAATGAATACCTATTTTTCACTAGCAAATACAATACTTAGGACTTATAAAATGGTAGTGTCAAGAAAGAAAAAAAGGTAAGCCTGGAAACTGTCAATACTGGAAATACAGAACCCCAACATTTGCAAGGAAAATATCTGAGACAAGTACACTGGAAAAAAAAAACTGACACAGAAGGCAATTTAATACTACTTCCATCTATTCTGGTCCCATTTTATTAATCTTCCTCTGAATTTCAATGCGCACCTTTGCAAATGTTGAGCCTTTCCCTTCAGATTCAATAGTAATGGTGTGTGTTCGCCTTAAGAGAATCTGATCGATATCCTCTTCACAAAACTTCGACCCTTCATCTTCCTCATCCATCAGAGCACCATAGGCCCCCTTTCGAAGAAGATCTTCTATTTCTTTCTTAGAAAGCTGTTGCACCTGTAACACATAAGAGAGGGTTGGTGGGGTTTTTTTGTTTGTTTTTTTTTGACACCAGCCAATATGTTCATCTGACAGTGCAACCAGATTGATTGTCCTCTCATTTGGCGCTTTAAGAACTGAAACTCTATGATAATGTGTTGTCAATCAATTTAACATTCATGCTGAAATCACCTTTTAAAGAAGAACACAAACAAAATTCTGAGAGTGAAGTTATGCAAGTGGCTTAAATGACTTAATAATTCATTGTCACTGAATCCCTTTAGCTCTGACGACTGCTAAACTCTTTCTGGGAGCAGATTTAACATACTAACCTGACAAAAAAGCTAAAGCAAAAAAAAGTCCAAACCTACACCAGCCAAAAAGGCTACACCAGCAAAAGCTAAGTAGAAGAAGTGCCAGAATCAACATAATGTAAAGGGTGGAATGATGAGAACAGATCAGGACTGAGAGTACATGACTCCACTTGCCCCTTTTGGCAATAAGTGAAGCCATTAGATAGGCTGAGCCAGTTCACGTAGCCCATGCCCTTAACTAACCCTACTTTAAAATATATGCTGTACTCCATCTGGAACCACTGTCTCCCAGCTAAAACCCAAGTAAAAAAAGTGTAACACAGAGCATTTGTTGACAGTGCACCTTAAAATATTAATTCTCACCCCATTTGTAGCATTTTCTCTTCCACTCATAGACTGTAGCACAGCCTTATCAAGGCCCAGCTTCAAGCTAGCTTTGTCGAACATTTCCCTTTCATAAGAATTCCTTGTTATCAATCTGTAAATTTTCACTGATTTGCTCTGTCCTATTCTGTGACACCGTGCTTGAGCCTGATGAAACAAAGGCAGATATTCAGTTACAGGTCACAAAAGGAAGGAAAAAAAATTAAAATAATCAATACAGAGAACTTACTTTAAAAGTTACTGTTTTTCAATATAGATAATGTTTATGCTTTCAAGAAAGCAACAATGGATAATTTCTCTTGTAGCTGAAAATTTCACAGCAAAAAGGCAAAAAAAATTTTCAATAAAAACATCTCTTGTAATATTACCTGGAGGTCATTTTGGGGGTTCCAGTCTGAATCAAAAATGATGCAGGTATCAGCAGCAGTAAGATTAATGCCCAAACCTCCTGCCCTTGTACACAGCAGGAAAACAAACCTATCAGAATCAGGTCTTGAAAACCTGTCAATAGCTGCCTGACGCAAGTTGCCTCTTACGCGGCCATCAATTCGTTCATATGGGTACCTGAAAAACAGATGCATTACAGGAGATCGCTTTGCTGCAGCAGCATTGTTTCTTTAGAAGAATATGCAATTAAAAAAAAAATTATACACTACTGTAGGGTCAAAAGAACTACAACAAACTAAGTGACTGTTTCTGTATCCACTAACTTCATCAGTAAAAGACATACTACTTTGTCTCCTGCTCTGCACCTTTTGGCAAAGAACAGATATTTCGCTCCAAGGAATGAAATAAACATTTAATCCTAAGCAAAAAAACTCTAGAGCCATCAAAATATTTAACTGAGCAGTAAACGAAGAGGTTTAAAGCTCTCCATATGAGGTCATTTTGTATTCACTCACAAGAAAAATCTCAGTACTTGCAACTTACAGGTATGTTCTTTCCCTTAGTCAGATCACTATAGAAAATACTGTAGTGTTTGAATTTCATCCCTTTTCAATATGGATTACTCACAGGTTAAATACTGTGGCCACTGAGGAAGGCACAGTTTATTTATAATGGTATTATATTGTTGCTCTCACCGTCTTTGAATGAGGTAGTCTTCCAGTATGTCCAAGCAGCGCACCATCTGGGAAAAGATAAGCACCCTGTGGCCACCAGCCTTCAGTTTTGGCAGCAGCTTGTCAATCAGTACTAGCTTGCCAGCAGCCTGGATCATTGCCTGGAGCTGAAAATCTGGAGAGTCGGCATTGTGTGTTTCTTTAAACTCTTCCAAAATTTTCTCTTCAGCACCTGCAAAGATTGGACAGCAATACATGAACACTGCAAAGGGTTTTACTAATGAACAATGAGCTTGCCTTCAATACCCTATAGAAACTGCAGGAATGTTTTAAGCACTATGTGAATAAACATTTATAAAAAATAAACATTTATAAAAAATATTAACCTTAAATTTAAGGCAAACACATACACAAATGCAGCATAAATAAAAAGTAACTCTGAAAATTCATTACTGTTGTTTAAAAGAGGGGGAAAAAAAGGAAACTACTTCCTAAATACATTCATAGAATTATTGATGCACACAGTTTAATGAAAAAAATTAAGAAATATATGAAAAAACCCAAAACTTATTTCAACCAATAAAATGGAATTTTATTGTTCTTTTTAAAATGCAACATAAAAGAAAAAATATCTCATTTCTACAGGAAAATACAAGGAATATAAATCACATTTGATGTCTGCGCCTCCAAAAATCAGCCTTAAACACCCACATGACCTGAACCTGCTCCTTCCATTATTAATGATAAGAATCAAAATCCAAACAATGAAAAAACTAACGTGGAAAGCAGCTCTGAAATTATTACCTTCTATTTAGCTTTTTTCTCACTGAATGTATTTTTTTGTTCAGTTTGATGAACGTATCCAATGTATGTACTCTTTCCAGCATTACTCAAAAGTTCTTTCTTGCCACTCGATTTGCGCAACAGCAACTATTTCCTCACCACCACAAGACCCAGTTCAAATTTTCTCTTCAATCCCTCTTGTGTGCTTTTATCGCATATTTTATGTCACTTCTACAAACAGTAGACAATTCCAGTAATTATCAGATTGCTATTCTTGGCTATGTAAAAGGTTAAGAATCTTCATTCTAAGATTATTTCACATCCAAATAAACCCTCTTTCGGAGCCATCTTTTTCAGTCCCTCTGCATTTGGTTTTTTTCTTTTAACAAAATGTAATTGATAAAGTATTTCTAATTTGTATAACATGCAGCTTCAATTCTGCTTTTGCATAGCACAAGGAAATCTGGGAGGGCTGGGGGAGGGGGGAAGAACAACTCAGTGCCAGGCTTCTGCTGAGCAGCTCTCTCTCTCATATCCCAGTTCTAAGTAGATGCCTGTAAACAAACACGGAAACGCACCCTCCCTGTGCGATCCCTGGTTCAGTGCCTGCTGTAATGTGGTGCCTTAACAAGATATCACCCTGAGCAGGCTGCCTGACAGCTTCGTGCTACTCCACACACTTGCACTACTCGCTTTTACAGAACTTGATGGCCTCAATGTGACCACATGTGAAGATAGTTTTATATCCCTGAATTTTCCTTATCTGGAACCCCTGCTCCAAGCACCACTCATCCACATAAGAGAAAAACATGCCCATATGAAAATTTTGTAATCAGACACCTTAAGTTCCCTTCAATAACATCACTTCCCAACTTGTAAAATGGGCAGAATTTTGGGCAGTGAATCTCTAATCTGTACTGAACTTCAGCGATTTCAGGACACAGTAGGCTGTCAAGAAGTTCATACACAGTAACTTCAATGACCTTTCCTGCTTACATCAGTTATTTCTTACTTAACTGTGACATCCAGATTTAAGTTTTACTACTATGAAGCAGACCAATACGCACACACAGCACCTGCAAAAGCAAATCACTTGAGCCAAGCACACCACAACAAACCCCCAAACTGGTCTAATGAAAGGTGAATTCACAGTATCAGAGCTTGGTCTCAGCAAGACCCACATCCATACCAAACCATGACCTTCAAAACCCTGCTCTTTCAATAATTCTGTCCTAGCCAAACCCTGTAAAAAACCATCCTGTCCTTTTAATTCTTACTTCAATTGTAATTAAGTCATGTACATTGAGCATGTCACCCAAAAATTACTTGATGCAGTACCTGCAGGTCTGTAACACTAATTCCTATCCTGGCTGATGTTTAGTAGGGGATGAAAGGAAGGTATTTGAATGTGTGCTTGGTCCATTAGGGAAAGCCCCACTTCCACCCCTAGTTAGGAGAGGCTTCCAGGGCTCAAGAGGGGAGAACAAACAGAGTAAGGAACCTTTCCAGTGTTCAACATTGTAGGATGTGTAAGTATAGAGGCGTTCCCCACTGTTGGCTCTTGGAGATAGAGAAAGAGGAGTGATATACAAATACTTGGGAATGGTTGCTATGGAGAAAACAAGGAGTCCAGCTCTATGAAAAATGACAGACAACACTTTGGCCAAGTTGGTTGGAAAATACACAAAATGTAGTAACTACCTCTAGAAGTCTATTCACAGTCTCAGCAAACCACAGAACACAACTATCAATCAAGAAACAAACAAAAAAGCCAATCTACATTCAACTCCTACCCTACTACTTCCATCACATAACCTTAACTGAAGATTATATAGAACACTTGCTTGCAACTCTTATGCAAAACAAAAAATACAGTGTTCTACTTGGATATTCGAATACAGATGCTTGTTCACAAAACCTGCAAACTTGGAAGAAAATGAGAAAGATTCAGAGAAACTTTTAAAAAAAACATTTAAGTCTCAAGAACAGAACTTGCTACTGCAACAAATCATTCATCAGGAGAACATTATGTAATGAATTCTAGCACTGCAAGACCTCTTAGTAGAACTACAATAAACTTGTGTCATCACGCTAAGTACAAAGATGTTGATTATCAGTCAACAAATAAAACCCCAGGCTCAGACAACTATAGGATGTATTTTCTGTCCTAGAACTACAAAGGATATATTTGTTTAGTTCCATCTCCACATTAATAACAGTCAATTTATTTCTTCTTCCCCCAAAATCTGAAGGCTCAACCCACCTGCCATGTTGCAGATTAAGACCAAGCAAGTCCAAAGGTTCAAAAATCACAAAAACATTATAAAGGCAAATGCTTTCAAGAGACAAATCCACCCCATTTTATTAGGGTTAAGATACAATCATCAAAAAAATATTTGAAATTTTCTAGATAACCACCTGAACTTCAGTAGTTTCTAAAAGATATTAAATGATACAAAAGCCTTCTGAGGAAAAAAAGATCACTGCTGTAGGCAACACTGCAAGCACTACTCAGAAACACTGTTTGACAAAACAAAGTAGCAGCAAAATACTCATTTTACTTGTTTTAGCAAAAAAGAAACAAGGAAAAATATTGGCAAGATTAAAAACTAGCTGAATGGCAAGAAATACCAAGTTCAGAAGCTCGTAACTTGAACATCCTAAACTATTTTCTGATTAACTCATTCATATAGTGGATTAATGTAAAAAACAAACAAACAAACCCACCAACCAAAAAAACAAAATCAACAAAAATACCCCAACAAACCCCGCACCAGAATCACAAGGCTACCTTAGTGTATGCTCATACAAGTTTAGAAACTGAGAGCCCATCAATATGGCTGAGTTGAAGTACTTTGGGGTAACCCTATATCCTGTCTTTGGCATAATTACTTGTGCATGAAATATAATTAGATGCAATTTCATGAGTCAGTTTAAGCATTTCCCCCCATTTAAACACAAAATATCAAGGAAAAAAACTTAAGTACTGCAATATGGAAGTCATACAATTAAAAGAACTGAAATCACATATGGCTCTCAAACAAAACAGTCTTTCATCACGAAGCTTATAATCAGCATTAAAGCAACCATAACATAAATCATATATAGTAACAAAGACGAGTTGGGAAACAAGAAACTAGTAGAATGCAACCCTGTATGGAAGCTTGTGTTACATCTCAAAGGAAGAACTGACCAACACTTGCAGTTTAGTATACTTCAGACAGCTACAGATAGCAGGTTCATCACAGGGTTGGTCAGAGTTAAAGGACCATCTGGATGACGCTCTTAAGCCATATGATTTCATTTTAGGTAGTCCTGTGAGGAGCATGGAGCTGGACTCAGTAACTTCTATGAGTTCTTTTCAACTTAAAATATTCTATAATTCTATAGTACTTGCTAAAGATAATCCTGATCTAAACCCAACAGCATCACACTGAAAAACAGTCTTTAAAGCCTAAGATGGCATTCATACTAATATTTTCCTTACTAGTTATATTAAGAAAATGAGCTGACAACATGTGGCCAGGCCATAAAAGGAGGTCTGATTATGACTTCTTACCCTGCAACTCTTATTCAGAAATTTTAATTTACTATCTAATAATGTTCTACATCAAGAACTTAAGTAGCAGCTAGCTATAACTCTGAAGAAAAAATTTCCATATTCATGCTAGCATCTAACAACCTGCACGATAACTTATGTCTTGTTTGTCAGAAATAACAGAAAGGAAAACTTGATGCTACCAACATTAAGTTTGTGAGGGCTAGGAAGCCTTAGAAAAAAACAGTGCTATTCTGGCTAGCACATATCCATACCTATGAGAACCTAAAATGTTATCTCGCTTTTCTACTTAGCATACATGAATAAACAAAAAGACACACTGGAATAGAATTTGTTATCTAATGAACATCCTTACAACCATTTTTCAAATGAGGAGAAAAACCGGAAGCCTACCATTAATAAGGTATGGATGATTGCAGCATTTTCTTAGTTCCATCATAGTGTTTAAAAGATTAGGTACATTTGCCTGACCTCCACCCTTGGAAAGAAATGTGAAATTCTTTTCAAGAATAGCACGATAGTATTTCTTCTGAATATTTGTCAGCTCAACTTCAATGATGGTTTCCTCTTTGGGGGCCAGGTTCTTTTCTACATCCTCCTTGAGACGTCTCAACATCATCGGCTTCAAAATAGCTTGGAGTTTTTGCACCTGGAAAACAGATGTTTAATAAATACCTGAATTAAAACTGCCAGGCTTCAAATATTCATTTTTTCAATTTCCTTAATTTTAAAATCTTTGTTTCCTACCTCAGACCCCAAGTAAAAAAGTCTTTTATCAGTGGCCTAGAGATTGAGTTGTTCTTTTTAACTCAGTAACATACACACTTCTAAAGACAATTTTTAGTGTGTAACCCTTCTGTTTAGTGATATCTGTTATTAAAAAGACCTTACTCAGAACGATCCTTCTAGACAAGGACAGTACAGCACATAAGTCATGCAAAGTTAACCCTGAGTGCAGCTATAGAAGCAAATCTGACTGTAAGATCAATTTTTGCCATTCACTTCTAATCACTAAACAGTGTTTAATGCTATTTTCCCCCTTTAGATGTCTGCTCCTAATTATCTTCTTATTTTCCTAGTTTTGACATCCACTTAAGTAGAAAACTATTTAAGCCTGGTCTAAAAAATGGAAACATTTTTAAGACTCGGATAGTTTTTAATGTTTCCAGGTTTTGTGGCATACAGTTTAAGACACATCCCAAAGAGTGGAAGGGGGAAAGAACAAAACATCCATTTTCCTCAAAGAAAAAAAAAAAAGCTAAATTTCTTCAAGTTTTTGTAAATTCCCTTACACAAAAAGCTGAAATATATTTTATATAAAAAAGAGACAGGCATTTAGGTTGTTTTAAGTTGGCTCTCAAAGTACAGACCACCTCAGAGCTGAGGCGCTAATAATTCACCCTGAAACTGGTAATCATCTCCTGATGAGAGCTGCACAGCTGAAACGTGAACAAACGACACTTTCTCCTGGATTCACATCATACCCTTAGTAATAAAGCAACTTCAGGAGAAAACAGATAGTACAGTGGGATGAACAATTAGAAAAATACATTAGATGGAATTGCAAGGAATGGAGGAGAAACCCCAAGTCATTAACACATAATTTGTACCATCACTTGCAAGACAAATCTAATTCCAAAGCATCTGCTTGTGTATCTGTCAACAGAGAAGGAAGTTCTTCCAAAACTTGTTGGACCGAGCAATCCAGGCTCTAATTTGAATCATAGCCAATAGCATTACTTTAGTAATAGTTCTATGTATGGCTGCAAAAGCTTCCAGTCATTTTGAGCTGTCCAGACAACAGCTATGTTGAGAGTTAGGATATACTAACTCCAGCTCAAACACTATACTAACAGGACTGCAAGGCTTCTGGATCAGAGCTGGCTCACTTTCAGTCAGGGTGCATTCTGATTGGCATGTAATAGCCTGCAAAACCTGTAGAAACATCCTGTGATTTTGACAGGAGGTAAGGGAGTTGGGAGAAGAGCTAATTTGTAATTTAGACTATTACCCATGAAAGAGTTGCTCTCAATGAAAGTCAACAAATTCGAGCAGACAAAGTTAAGAGATACTAGAAAATGAATTTTCAGACAAAGCCAACAAAAATGCACACAATAATGCATGCAGTTATTATCATAGGTTGCAAAGGGGCAAACTAACATGCCATGCTTCATTTAACCCTAAAGTTAAGGTGATTTGGCTTTTTTAAAAAAATTTCATATGTACAAGGAAACATTTTACATTTCAAATATAAAGCATGCTTGATTTATATTGATTTATGCATCTCTTTTATTGGACAGCTTGAGAAATCTGTTTCTGAGTCAAAAAACCCCACCTCCCCCTCCATTTGCTAAACTGGGTTTCAAGTATGTTCCTGTTTGCACAGAAGTCACTGAGAAAACTCTCAGATGTTAATTCCACAGAAGTTAGAGAGGACAGTCCCCTCACTGATGGTGATGCTTAAGGAAGAATGTCAACTGACAAGTTAATCTTCTTAGAAGTATTTTCACCCAGTAAGCATTACAAGACACACCACCTCTATTTTTAAACACTACATTTTAACCAAGGGAAGTAATTTTTGGTCAAAAAGCAAAAAATTTAACAAAATGAAAGCAAACGAAAAGCAGGGATAAAACTGCTGTGGTCTTCCAATAAGCAAATAGGTATTATTTGTAAAACCAAGTAATGAAGTTCACATGTAATAAAATGGATAAATTCACAATATATAAATACAACAGTGTGCAAGATAAGTTTACCTGCTCTTCAGTTTTAAGATCCCCAAATTCTTGCATGAATGTGGTTTCTGATGGGAAGCGACCTGGTTCCAAGAAGTGAAGCAAGCTAAATAGCTCTTCTACTGTATTTTGCAAAGGGGTTCCAGTAAGCAGCACTTTATGCTCCTGAAAAGTTAAGAAATAATTGCCTAGGAATCCATCTCCATTCATTTTCAATGGAAAAATTCACGAAATTCCTTCCCCTCATCACCTTGGGTCTGCCTCATCTTTGCTTTCTCTCCCCCTCCCCAGCTTCTTACATAAAACTCTTCTCAAGACATTTCTAACTGGTACTCTGGTCCCGCTTCAGTGATAGCTCAGAAATTACTTAGAGCACCTTCAAAAGCCCTCCAAGACACAAGAGATTTTACTGGTTCAGAATATCCCACCCCTTCACAAGTACAATGAACTTTAAATGGCAAAATAACAGTTGAACTCATACCATCAATTCCAGTAAAAATCCACTGATTTACCACACATCCAGTAGAACCTCAGTGCATTAATCTCCTCAGGACAGGTGTAAGTTTCTAGCACAGTAAACCTGAAGCAGAGTTCTACTGTCCTACTAAACGTTACAGAGCATGAGATCGGCAGAGAAAGTTAAAGTTGCATACTGCTTTAGAGGAGGAGCCCAGAGAGGTTAAGCAACTAGCCCACAGCCAAACATGAATTTACTAGCATAGCAAGAACCAGCATGAAAAGTCCCATATCTCTATCTATAGCCATGACTGTAAATTCAGGTTTCCTCTAACAGCAACAGCAATAAGGACAATACACTGTACCACAGTGTTTTTGCAAACTGAGTTACAGATACTAATTTAGCATGACTGCATTCTTCTCACTTTTTAAAAGAATCTTCTGACCAGAAAAAATTAATTATTGTGTCTTTTAAATGGTAAATACCTTTACATTATCTTATTTTTAATGTGTGCTTAACATGCCAATTTTGTATTCATGAAATAATACATATTTATCTAAGCATCAGAAATGAACTCACTTCTCCCTTCCTTAGTCACTCTGAAAGAACACCTCTATGGCCAAACAACAAATTAACATTAGAGGTGATACTAATGCAGAGCAGTTGAACTCTCATGGCTGAACTTCATACTTTTATATAAACGCCTATGTGAAGAAGTGACTATGGATTAAATCATGTGAAAAGAGAGAAAGGAAAGAACAAATTTATCTTGATTCTCTTAACAGAATCCACAAAATTCTAGGTCTAAATCAATGAAAAAAATTATTAAGCACCAGCACTCCAAAACTGAAAGTGTATGCATATGCTTCCAGGTAATTTACAGACTTTCTCCTCTGCATTCCCTCACTCTTCTTAACACTTGATGATGATTTACTTACGAAGAAAACCCTTTCTTTTACTTCTGGATTAAACCATAAAACAGAAGTAATAAAAATACAGAAAATTCAAAGGTAAGAGATGTTCACACTGACCAGGTCCATCATCTTGAGTCCTTCTAAAAGCTTGCAGTTCCTATTTTTCAGCCTGTGGGCCTCATCAATGACCACGCAACGCCATGGAATGTTACGCAGCTCTGGGCAGTCAGTCAAGATCATTTCAAATGTTGTGATAATGGCATGGAACTTGTAGGACCCCTTTATCACACGACCCTAAAAAGAAGAGTAAATGTTAAAAGTAAACTCCCTGGCAGAGAAAGGAAGTGATTTGTTTCATCTTCAAAATTTATTGTTTAAAAATACAGAATGGTACAATGGGCAAATTGTTCATTTAAAGCAAATGAAGTTGTTAATGACTCAATGGGAGAAAATGAATGTGTAAATTTGCTACTGGCTGTTTGATAGGTGTTTTTAATCCTCTAAAAAGGCCAACAGAACCACTGCACACTCATTACAAAGATGTTACACAAATATTTAAGTTGCAATTCATATGGATTATACTAATGCCTTGAGACATTAATGTATTCCTGCAATATTCCATTAAGATTTTCAGACTTGGTCAAGAGAATTCTCTTTTTTTCTTTAAAATCACAGGTATGTGAAGGTCCTCTCAAGCAATCCAAACAGGGCAGAAGTGCATTAAGGCTTCCTTTTTATGACTATCTGAATATTGTGCACAACAGTAATTTTTTTCCTGGTGGACTTTCACATTCACATTCCTGGTGGGCATTCACAGAATGGCCTGAGTTGGAAGGGACCTGCAAGATCATTTAGTTCCAAACTCCCTGACATGAGCAGGGACACCTTCCACTAGACCCGGTTGCTCAAAGCTCTGTCCAACGTAGCCTTGAACACTTCCAGGGATGGGGTAGCTACAACAATTTTAGTAAACCACTTTGATAGAAGCAAATATCTGAACTCTTAATGAGTAAAAATCTGAACTCTCTTAAATGGAGAATGTAACAATTCCATAATATTTTTGTAAATCTTTGTCAAGCAAAGTTCAACAGGACAATTAACTTGATGTCTGGCACCATGTTCACTACTTCATTGAGAGTCTTATTTGTAGCACTGATACAAAGACTGTTTTTAAAAAAAAACACAGCCCTGAATAAACTTTACTCATGATCATCTTTCTGACAAAGCTATGCTCCTTCTCAGTGTTGATCAAAGAAAAATGCAATTTGCTATCGCCAATGTCACTGACTGTGCAGAAAAACTGTCTCTCTAAGGATGGGCCTCACACAAGTTCAAAGCAGGACTATGTCAGAGGTTGTATGTTGAATACATTTTAAAAGAAACAGATATTTTACTGCAAGATGACCATTTCTTCTCTTAGACCTGTGCAAGACTGAATCCTTTTATAAGTGACCTGCATATAATCCTCTCCAAACCTTAGGGATCAGAACAGGCTACTGATGCAATAAAATGATTGGAAATCTGGTATTGTGAACTCATCATTACATCTACCTTCTCACAGCAAGAACATTGGGAGTGATGACTTGCTCAACAATGGCTTCTCATGGCATAGTCTAGAAACATTTATCTTCTGAGGGAACAAAAAAAGTTCCTACTTAACCAATAGCAGATAAAGATATACTAAGGGGGCAGCTTTGAAAGCCAGCAACCTGAAATGCTGTAACTAATGCTGAGCCAAGTAAATTTCCATCACAAACAAGTCAACTCTTTCACAGGGCTCTGCCATTAGCTCTATTTGGCATATATAGGTTTCCTGATCTTAAAACAGAACTCCTTCTCAGAGGTAGAACACTTCAGAAAAGCACATGTTTTATTTGATATTCCAAACCAGGGAAGGCCCCCTAGAAGGACTTTCCAGTTATATTGCTCAAGAACACCAGAACAGGCTTCTCTAGGTGAACCTCACAAGCAGAATGTCTCTGGTAACACTATGTCACACCACTGCAGAAACTTATTTTGTCATTGACAACTCTCTAGCATTTCACAACAGCTTGACTCTGGTAACTGGTGTTGAATTTGAAAAAACACACTACAACAGATGGAGTAGGTGCTTCTTATGCATGTTGTCTCTTGTTATTGCCCTTCAAAGCCACTCAAGACTTTCTCAATGTTCAATTGTCTTTTTGAGAAACAGCTCAACTTGAGAGGCTTCTTTTCATGTTAAGACCTAAAAAGCCAAAGATGCTGATGTCTTGGTTGATGTGTTTGGCAAGGGAACTAGAAATTATACTGCCAAATTCTGTCTTTCTCTCCCTTTTTGTCTCCCATTGTACACCCAATGATGATACTTTGGAGAATGCCAGACTGAACACTACGTGAGGAATCTTTATGACAGAATACGAAGAGATTTCTTTCCCCCATAATTCAGTTTCTACAATGTGTTTCACAGCTGACACTATCCTACAAAGAATGGAACACAGAAGGTGACACATCTGAGCTAGACACCAAAAGGATGAATTCAGTCCCTTTCTCCTTTATCCTCAACCATAGCAATTGTCTGAATGTCCTCTTAAGCCAGTTCAGGGAGCAAAGCTAGCAGAAAATGATTCATTTCTGTGCCGTGAGTACTTTGTCATTACTCGCTATGGGGTCAAATGACTGCCATGCTCATTGCAAGAGGCAAGTTAAGAATATGGCAACAGGGGGAGCAAAACTTTCCGCAGCATCTTGCTGTAGATCCTTTTAGTTGCCTTTAGATTGATGAAGCAATACTGCCAAAATAACTCTAAGAATCTGCTCAGGAAGTGGGATTTTTCTGATGATGTTCCTTCAGGTTTCATGCTAGGTAACTGCTGTCTCCTAAGGGGAAGAACATGCTGAGAACAAGTACCACTTAAATAAACAAACATGATTTTTAACACAGGAAACATTTCAGTAGAGACAGTATTTGTATAAACACAGATTTTTAAGTCATATAAAATATCAATCTCTGCTAAGAAATTATTTTAAAACCAGAAAAAAATATTTCAATTCTACTTTATTTGTGTATTATACATCTAGGCAAGAAGCTAAATGTGATAATTACTGTAAGGAATATCACAGAATCATAGAATGACCTGGGTTGAGACCTTATAGATCACCTAGTTCCAACCCCCCTGCCATGGACAAGGACACCTTCCACTAAACCAGGTTGCTGAGCTCCTTTCAATCTGGCCTTAAACACTTCCAGGGATGGAGCATCCACAACTGCTCTGGACCATTAGACCTTGGCATAGTAACTGCTATTCAAACAAATCTTCAACAACCAGGTGTGTAATTTTGATTTGAAAGTTTCTTTGATAAATTGCTGAGAAAATGATTATTTTCTAGACCAAACAGACGTAACTTCTAACTAATATAAATGACTATGTGTTTTTCTACTATATTTAAGTACGTGATTCTATTTCTGTTTATCCTAATAGAATGTCAAGTTGTGCCACAGTCAGCTTGGAACCAGTTTTTAATCAGTTCTTGCCTTGTAAAAGCATATTTTCTATCTTGCAGCCAGCCCCATAGCTTTGCTCTAAGACTCTGGTTTTTCAACACTCTTTTTGAGGACAGGAAGTGAGAACTAAGCAGGACTACCCACCACATTACTGACAAAGAGAAGAACGCTGTAACTTCTCTCATTCTTATTGAAGATTTGTTTCCTCCTACACACTAGCCCCTTTCACCAGAGTCTCACAGTATAAACTCATATTTAACTGGTTGTGTGCCACGACACAAAAGAATCTGCATTTGTCTTACAACCTTCCCAGAGCCGAGCTCTCCCTACATTAAGAATCACCATTCCTTGTCCACAGATAGCCCTATATTTAGCTATTCTTAGTATTGCTAGCTTGGATCCAATTTATTAAGTAATACAGCTTAAACTGTATCCATGAACTGTCTTAATTATTTACCACTCTCCCCATCTTTGCATCATTTGAAAACTTCCTCAGTAATGATTTTATGTTTTCTTTCACGTCACTGATAAAAGTGCTACATAGATCATGGACACAAACCAGTCCCTGAAGAACTATGCTGGAAATGCAAATAATTTCTCATTCACAATTACAACAAGAAATATCAGTTAGCCAGTTTTAAATTCACTTAATGTGTGCCATATTGATTTTATATCCTTCTAGTTTATTAATCAAAATATCCAGTGGCATAAAATCAAATGCTTTACAGAAATCTAAATGTATGAATTCACCACTATCATTTCTTTAAGCTCAGTTGAAAATAATACTCCACAATATATCAAACCAGGTTGAACTTCCACTCTTTTTATTTTTCCTCTTAAGAGAGAAGGATTATATTGTTTTGCATATCAACGTATGCACAGCGTTTTTCCCCAATCCTGTGTACTCTGGGCAAAGCCACGCACTTAAGAGTAGAGATTTGTTGCTTTTCTTCGCCTCTGTTTTCCAAATAATTTTTCGTTTCTACCTCCAATCTTTTTCCTGCTTTCCTTCAGTCATAGGAACAATACAACCTGAGCACAGTAACACAGATGCAAAATATATCTGATTTCAAATTTGATAAAGAAGCATCAACAAGTTTAATTTATGCAAGCAGGTCTTTCCTGGAATGGTAGACAAAGATGGATTTTTAAGCTTAGTTCCAATTAAAGTAGTTTCTCCATTAATAATCTTTTCTGCCAGCTCTCCTCAGGAACACATTAACTAAAACCTCTCATGAAACAATGAAACTCTAAACAGGAGTTGCACCATCTCCTGCTGCCCCACTATTTCCAGCTGCTCTATTGACTACTACTAGAAAGCATTCTCCTTATTAATACACGTATCTTCATTATTAGTTAAAACCTAATATATTAGTACTGAAAAAGTCATTGATGCTTAAATTAATAAACAACACTAAAGTACCTACAAATAAGAAAAAAAAAGAAAAATCATGAAGAGCTTTTACCTGTGGATCTTTGAAATACATTTCATACAACTGAATGGTCCGCCGACTTGCTTGACTCCCATGATACACAACCACATTTAACTCTGTCCAGGTGCGGAACTCCCTTTCCCAGTTGGGAATTGTGGACAGCGGTGCAATAACCAAGAAAGGACCATGGATTCCTTTCAAATATATCTCATAGAGAAACGTAATGGACTGGATAGTCTTTCCCAACCCCATTTCATCTGCTAAAATGCAGTTTCGTCTGAAAACAGTAATAAAAACAGTCTGAATGATCTATTCCTAACTTGAACACACAGAAAAATCAGTAAGGAGACAGACTGAATAAACCAGGTATTTCTAAAATGGCAAATTTACACTGAAAAGACATCATAATATTTTTGCATTTTAAATAAACATTATGATTTGTGATGCAATAAGCATGGATATATCCTTTCTATCTACTGCTCAAGTTCACAAGAGGGAGGAAGGGGCAGCAGGGGTATGCATGAACTCAAAGCATTTGTCATAAGAATCTATGTGAAATATTCATGTTCTACCCCAAACTAATTTGTAAATGACTACTGCAGAAAATGGGACATGTAAATGATTCTAAAACCTCACTTTAAATAATTACATTAAAAGGTTATTATTTCAAATAAGCAATAAAAGCTTTTCCAAAGGAGGATTCAGCAGTAAGCAAATGTTTTACGTACGTGTTGTACCAATTGAAAAGAAGCCAGTTTACTCCCTCCAACTGGTATTCCCTGAGTTTGTTATTGTTTTTATACTCCCTGGAACTCTCCGATTTCTTCCAGTCATCGGCAGGAGGTCGCTCCTATTTCAAATACAGCAAATCCCATTAGTGGTTTCTAAAAGACCACATTACTTTACTATTTTCAAATAAATTCCTCTATATGGAGCCAAGTCTTACCACACGCTCCATTTCTGGCTCCCTAGACATCAGTTTCTCAAATTCTTCGATCTTGGCTTGGTCGATGTCTTGCTTGAGCTCCCAAGTGCTGTCTTCATAAGGAAGCGAACACCATTTCACCAGATAATGTGTTACAGGCTTTGTTAAGACAAAAATAATATTACATCACAATATAGAAAGAATAAAAGTGCAACCGTTTTTACAGGAGATCTGCAGCCTAGATAAAATTTAAAAAGCTTTATCAGATGTAAATGTCTGAATCAGCCAAAAGGATAAGCAAACAGCAAGACAACCTAACAAAGTAAGATTAGAACACAGGGAATGCAGGTTTACTACCAAAATGAGCACAACACTACATCTGAAAGCACTAGGGTTAGACTGAAACAGTATTAATTTTTCAACCCTTAAAATTTCTATGATTTGCTACATATTGAAAACAGTCAACAGCTTTCTCTTATCAGTGTCACCAGAAACTTCCCAGCAGGCAACTCAACCACCGCCATTCACTGACAGAGCAATATGGAAACACTGGCACTGACAGTGAAGCTTTCTATTCTCCCAGGACCAAAAAGGAATCTCCTGGAAGAAAAAGTGATCTTGTTCAGCAGAACAAGTCATCAAAAATGAAGAAACAGTGAATTCATGACCTCTTCTGCAACCGATAGTCCAAGCCATGTCTAAACCATTATGACATTTAGCTAAGACTCTTTCTTGCAATTTTCATTTAAATTCTGTATTACATGCATGGACGTCATATTTCTATAGTATTAGGTACCACTCCTTTCTTCTTGTTGTTTGGTTGGCTGTTTTGTGGGTTTTTTTTTTTTTAAATATAGGTAACTTACCAGAAGTTTGGAATTCTCATGTAACTCCCTTTATTTTAGGGCAACCGCTATATTAGTCAATGTTTTCTCAAACATGTTCCTATTTTCTACATACGTATACTGTAGTAGCTTCTGTAGTGTTTAATATATCCACATTTATAAACAATAAATTCTAAACACAATGTCTATATGGCTACAGATGCATGAAAAGTTTTGCTTACCTCTCCATTATCATCTGTGCTACATGAAAAATCCAAGATTCGATCAACTTCCACATAATCTGGATTAAAAAGCTCATCATCAATCTGTTCAAGGAGAGAGGCAAAAAATATAAAAGATATCTCTATTACCCCTTCCTGAGAGGAAAAATGATTATATATTTCACCAGGCAATAATATTTTGGGTCATGGTGACACAGAATTTATATTTGGCAAACTTCAACATGTTAATTGAAATGCTACAATTCAGCAAGATCATTCCCCGTGAGGGAATCAGACTTCTCAGACTTTGTTAACTGGGCCTCTTAATTACTGTGTGAAACCTTTTACTGTGAGAGAATGTTTAAGAATATTTTAAATGAAGTGTGAAATTACAATTCACTAATGAGCAATCGAAAAGGCTTATGGCATGCAATGCATTTAGCATTCTTGAAAACTACAGCTTGCAATAAAGAAATTAGAGCCTTGTACACTAAGTGCTTTTGGATTATTTTAACTACAGGAATTGTCCAACAGCTTTATAAGCGAGATGCAAAGATTATTTCAAAAACAGAGAAAAGACAATGCATGCATACACAGTTTCTCCAAAAATCACAATTTGTTACGTTCTTTCTTATCCCTTCAACAACTTCTGGGACTCTCTCGTATACTAAAGCACTGCATTTCATTTTGTACTTTTAAGATCCCCTCCAACAGCAGACAGACAAAAGGCATAAAGGCCATGCACATTTTTAAAAGCTTTTTCTAAAACAAGAACAAACTCCAAGTATTTACAATAACTTGTGATCCACTTGGAAACAGACTAAAAAAAAGAATATAGAAGCAGTTCTAGGCATCTTCAGTGAGAACAGATGAAAGTTTTCAATTTGGAACAGGTCTTATTCAGCTTAAACGATATAGTAAAACTAAATATAAGTAAATAAATACAGCAGCTGATGAATCTGATTTTTTTTTTCTTAAAAGACACCATTTTAGTGAAAGGTAAGCTTTCAGAGGCACAAATCAGCAGATCTACTCTGCTACTGACAGGACCCCTGCCACATTACTGCTTATGGTTCTAAGTGAAATTAAATTGATGACAAAAAGCTTAGAATCCCTAGTGAGCAGCAGTCCATAAAACAGAAAAATGGGATGCATTTTTTATGGCATAATCAGCTCCTGAGAAAAGAGACATGGTACTGATTCAGTCATGCTTACAAAGCAAACAACTGGCCACTCACTTTAAAAAAAAAAAAAAAAAAAAAGCAAGCAACCTACTACAGGAAAGAGAATATAGTTGGGATCACTTGAGTTTCATAAACTTGAAAGACTTGCATCCAGAATGGTTATGCTTTATACGAGAATAAATGCTACTGATATATATATATATATATATCACACAGTTATTCAAAATGTTCTGCTTCCATACAGAACAAGAATTCATAAGAATATTCTTTAAAACACCCAAAAGAAACAAACACACAAATCATACTTCTGAAAGGAATTTGTTCTGGCCCTGTTTTGCCTTAAACCGCTTAATCTTCTGCTGTATTCTCTTGTCTTTGTCCAGCTCTTCCACAGATGCCCACTGACAGTGAAGGTAAGAACTAGAAGATGAAACAAAAATCTTACTCAAAACACTGCTTCCATTAAAATCATTATGTATCCCACCTGTATAACTAGATCTTTGCAGCACATTGTAGTGCCATACTTGGAAAACTGGATGCTCTCTTCTTTATCATACAAGTTATTAAGAAATCATCTTTACTGAAAGTAATTATACTTACTAATAGAGAAACTTGTCAGGAAATAGAAACAACTCCCACTCAAAATTTAAATACATACCCTCTATATTTAGTGTTTGGCACAAAGCTAGGATGATTTTTATTAGGCATACTTAAAACATAATTACTATACAAGACATAAATGTCACTATTTAGCATCATATTCTAGCAAAGAGTAGGGTTTTTAGAAGTTAATGAAAATATGCAAACATTTTAAGTACTAACATCCTATATAAATTTTTTTATGAGAACAGCATTGTAATTTTAAGTTGTTTATGAGTCAATTGTAGTTTTAACACTAACAGAAAGAAAAGAAAACCCCTTGTAATTCCAGTTCCATAGTAATAATTTATCTTTAAGAAAACACAGAGTAAGGAAAAGCATCTCTGCCAAAATGACTTGTCCCACTCTATAAATGCAGAGTTTGTCAAAAAGTTCTACTGTTAAGACATGAATAGTTAATACAAAAATTACATGTCTATGTAAAAGAACTAAACAAAGCACAATTAAGCTATTAAACATCAGGCAATAAACAATACAGTGCAAAAGGCACAAAATGACAGCATATTAAAAGTGAAGCCAACTATATACAGTTAGCTGCAAAAACTTCACTTTAAGCAGATTTCTGTCTGTCAGATAGAAAACTTGGTAAGACAAAACAAAATATGCTGGTTTTCTACAAAAAAAAAGTGAGCTTATCCAGTTATGAAGTAATTTATTTTAAATACTGATTGCTCTGCATTTTTAGAGTCCAGAAATGAAACAACATGCTGTTCTGGCCACTCTTACATCCCTTTTACAGAGGGATCTGTAAATCTCCTAGAATACTGAAAGCCATCTTACTTGTTTGTTATCTTCGACATTTTGTCGAACATCAATCTTGTTTTTGAAACAACATCAAGGGTTATTTTTGAGTAGTTTGCACACATGTTACTCTACAGTTGCAGTTAGACCTACACAGCTACATAGGTATGAGCTCCTGAATCTGCATGCATAATGAGCCTTAAAGTTTTTTATGGTAGAGCAATTTCACCTATGGATTTAATTTTGGAGAGAACACAAATTAAGACAACACTGTCAAACCCAGTACCACCAATGCAAGATATTTCCCTGTTTATTTGTCACGCTTTTGGATTAAACATTAGATATGTTTAAAGTTCAATAGTAACAGTTATATCAATTACAAAACCAGTTTTTGAAAAATATTTGGAAGTAATACCAACTTAAAGATAGCAATCAAACTTACAACTTTACTTACAAGTTCTTGTACTTTACATAGAATTCCTCTATTTCTACCTCCTCTCCATTTTCCATCTATAAGAAAAGAAATGTTGAAACATGAATTAAATCGCGAAACAGCCCAATTTGTAAATGATTAAAAGCTATCTAAAATATGGAACATGGTCCTCACATAGACACACAAGTGGAAGTGTAGGAAAAGGTTTGTGGGGGAGGACACGGGTGAGGAGTTTCCTCCAGCTGCTTACCCAAGTACATACTGCACTGCTTACTACAACTTCCAAGACATGAATCATTTGAACTCCTCCCTAACCACATGCAGCTTCATTCACAACCTCACCCCAAACCTGGCTTTCTGCCAAACCCACAGTGTTAAGTAGAAGCCAAGTGTACCATTTTCTCAGGCAGCAGCCAATTAGCAACTGCACTCCTGAATACCATATGTATTATTTTTGGCTGGCTCATGGCAACTTTACATTGTGGGTTTTGTAATGTTTTAAAAAAGAGTTTTAAAAGGGGTTTATTCCTCCATATAGTTAATAACTCCAAACAAGAAGCCATATAAAACTAAACCTTATACCTCTGCTAGAATTTTAGTGCATCAGTGTTCGTGGCTTTAGTTTTACTCAATGGTGCAATTAAATTCACTCAGGCAAGATGTCTCACATACAGAGCAGCCAAATTAAATTAACACCCAAAAACCTACATTTAAAGCAAGGTTAAAGTTGTGATATAAACCAGCAAAACCAAGGGCATTCAGTGCTCAGGGTTGAGACTATCCTTAACTCATCCCTAGTGCCAAAGTATTGCATAACATATGGCATGTAATACTTTGTTGAATTACTCCTGAAACCAGCCACAGGACAAACTAAGGACAGTGCATCAGGCACACATTTAGAATTCAGTTTATGTCACAACATTAACGGTTTGTGTTTACTAATGAACTTTGGAACAATTTTAAATAGAAGAGCATTTTCTGGTTTACACACTTCATCAGGGACAACAACATCTGTAATATATATTGTATGCAGCACTAAACAGACAAAACTGTTGACTGCTGTGTAAGTCAACATTCTTTGTATTTATATACATATATTTTAAAAAGAGAGCGAAAAAACATATATACACAAGAGAGACTACTCTAAAACTTGAATTGTCCTCTTCTAGTTGTTGGCTAGATGTTACCTGCACAGCAGTGCAGTTAAGGAACAACAGTAGCAACTGCATTAAACTGTGTTCTAGCCCACTAAAGTTCATTCATTTCTAGTCCCTGATTCACATAGTCCCTTTGCTTCCAGACTAGCCAGGGATTTTATCAGTTTAGCATTTATATCACTACAGCACAGTCTGCTTGCGTTCCTTTCCAGAGAGAGGAGCAACACCAGACTTCACCTATTTCTCCCTAAAGAAAACAAAGATAAGGTATTCCTGGTGCTACTTCTTTAACGCTCTGTCAAAGATGATAAACTGTCCAAACTATCCCCAATCCCTCAGCACAGGGAAGAAACTTCTCTGTCACTTACGGAGACACTATCAAAGGAAGGAATCTGAAGACCATCAAGATATTTTTTCAACCAAAAAATTTAAAAGAGTATTTCTCAAGATGGTATTCACATTTAGAGATCAAAACTGCATTGAAAAAAGAAGCATTAATAAATGAAGATCACATTATCTGGAACTTATTCACTGCCCTGAGGCAAAATTTGTCTTTAAGAAGTCAACTCTAATTTTAAGACATTAAATTCTTTTATTTTCGAAAATGCATTGCAGCCAAGTCTCTTTGATTAGTGTTAAGTCGGAATCCTTTGAGATACATCAATCTAACAATGACAACATGGTTAAACACCTTTACACAGAGGTTTCATATTAGCCAACTTAACTCCCCTCAACAGCATTTCAGTCAAGCATATTTTCTGTCAGCTGCCAACTTAATAACAATAATTTACAATGTAGATCTTGATAAATCCCGTAACTCTCATGAGTAAAACATTCCTGCATTGTTTAATACGTCTAACTTGTATTGTCTAACTGGTCTGTGTTAATATATGTTCTAAGAGAGGCAATCAAAGATTCACCTAAGTAGAAAGTATTTCAGAAAAAATACTTTTTAAAATCTTAGTCTGGCATTCAACACTTACACCCTCTTCAAAAATCTAATTAAGTTACAATTGACAACCCTCAAGTAGGAGTTAACAGTACATCAGTTTAGGATATTATGAGACAGCAGCCTATGACTCCGACCTCACTGTCCAACCCCCACGATATGTACATTTACATTAGCCAGGTAAAAACGTGAGACAGAACATTTATGCAAATTTCCCCAAAAAATGATTACACAGACATCCTAAAACAACACAGGACAGATTTGGGCAATGCCAAACACTTCAAAGTATCACTGCTAGCTGCGACCGGAATTGACAATCTGATCCATGGGATAAATAAATGATCCCTTCCTTCAAGGAATACAAAGCAACACATAAGAAACAATCACCTCAATAGATACACAGCACTAGATTGTAAACTGATCAGTTTGAGGAAGTGATGTAGGCACTGTACACATTTCAATTACATCTCATTCTCACATATACTGGTAGGCAAAAAGACACATTCAGACGTGTAACATGCAGATATAATGTTGTGCACACTCCACATCTTTCCATAATATGTGTTATTTGTGCTGGGTATCATATTCAGCTCCAGCCATTCCTTTTCAAAGTTAAGAAGCAGAAATTCAAAGGGGATTGAATGAAAAATTTCAACATACAAACTTACGACATTAGGTTTGGAAAGAGAGTGATACATATACTTAATGCTTTCTGCAAGAGGAAAGCATATTCAATGGAATTCAACATTCCATGCTAAGAACAACAGGGGAAAACACTGTCTTTTATACTTCAAACATGAACTAATTTCTACCTTTTACTCTATATGTTTCAAAAATGGCTGCAAGTAGAATGCTGCACCCTATCTGTGGTAACTTCACAACTAGACTAAGACTATTTCTGAGAAAACCAGCATGATTTTATGATAAGAATACTGCTCCAAAAGCATGTTCATGATCTAATGTCCTTTACCTGAATGGAACATCTTTGTTACAACCTAATCCACTGAAAGGTTTCCTAGTGAAGCCTTTCCTCCTGTTTATTTTATGCACTGGTCCTGATCGCAGCCATTTTACTTTGATTAGTAATCTAACAACCAGAGTTTTGATGACGTTAGTAAGAGTGTAAAAGACCTTTAATAAAAGCACAGTTGGATACTTCAGATGTTAAATATTAACATCCTGAAATCCATTTTGTTTTTTTGGATTTTGGAGAAGTGGGCTGGGGAGAAGAGCAGGGAAAGAAGAGACACCCCTCAAACCTGTAAATATAATCCATAAAAAACATTAAAGAAAAAGCTCAAAATAGAGCTTGCCTCCAGCAGAGCTTGCAATCAAAGACATGTAGGCAGCAGACCAGCCACTTCCCACAAACTGCAGCAAAATACACACTCCCCATGAGTAATCACACCTTTGTTTGCAGGGGAGAGGAAGAAGAGAAGAATAATTGGTGAAAACCAGCTTCCAATGTAAAGACATTTATAAAAAGACCACATTCTCCTCTCCTGCCTAGTAGACCATCAGGAGAAGTAATTACTCACTTTATATTACCTGAAGTTTATCTGAAAAAGAAGCCTATGGTTTGAAACCCAAAATATAGGTCTAGACTCTAAAAAAAAAAAAAAAAGCCCTAGAAGTTTTATGTTGTGAAAGGTGCATAAACAGGTCAGACTGAATCACAGCCAGTCATGACATTGCATGAATGTAGGTTTACAAAGCTGTTAATGATGTTAGGACAGTAGTACTCCAGCTCAAAAAAAAAAAAACCAAACAAAAAACCCAATGCCCCCACTCCCCAAAAACCAAACCAAAACACCAAACAACACCCCCCCAAAAAAAAAACCAACAACAAAAAACAAAAAAAACACATCACAACATTAAAACCAAAAATCCACGAATAAAGGCAATTTTCCTTTCTCCAATTTGAAAATTAACACTGAGGAAAATAAGTATTTCTGGTTAACTAAGATCAACCTGAGTACCTTATTTGTCCAACTGTAGTACAAGTCCAGGAACTAACTACACAAAAGAGTCTACAAAATATAATCATTCCCTGTTTGCAACAAGTTCTTTTCTACTTTCTACTCAGACTTTGAATACTTTGGAAGTGCAAAGGCCAACTGAGTTACAAAGCAGATTAAAAAATCCATAAGCAAAATAAGAACATAACTAGCCATCAGGGCAGAATTAAAAGAGAACTTAACTGAACTCGAGAGTTTCTTACACCATCTTAGCATAGTGACAAGGAATGTATTAATCACCTGTATATGTAACATATTTGAGCACATGTGAATTTGTTTTACCTGTTAAGCACAACCGCTATCAAAAGATGCAAAATCTACGGGCTAGGGTAGAAAAGGCAGAAACTTGGGTTGCAAGACAGTTCTCTCATTCCTCAAACTCCTATGAAACTTTGCTCTGAAGTGAAGAGCACCACAGATTTCCTCCAGATATGTGTATTTGCAAAAATCAAATTTTTCATCCAAGAAAATGCAAGTGGAAGATTAAACAATCTGTTTTGTGTATGCCCATCCAGAAGCATGTTGCATAGTATCTAAATACACTTTCAGGGAACCCCCTCTATTCAGCAGAACAGTTTTCAGTTTGGAGTATCCAAGGTATTTTAAGAACTCAATAGGGGCTTCAGCAGACATATGCTTAGTCTATTTAAAAATACCTGCAGGAGGGGGTTTGTTTTACCTTTTTCTTGACTGAACGGCTACTCATGATTTTCTCCACAACAGGACCTTCAGCATCAGCAGATTCCTACACCATAAATACCATACAAGAGTTATGTGAGTGCATCTTTGTTACTTAAAGACTTCTTTTATTAGAAAAATTTCAAATAATATTTTGCAAGAGGAGCTTAATAGACAGAAGGACATTTTCTCCCTAGCATGAGAACTTAGAGGACTCAAATAGATTTAATACCATAAATAAAGGATTGACGGATACTTGTTTAAGCCCATTTTTAAGAGCTGATGCAACTCCAGCTCTCTCAGTAAGGTTAACATGCACAGATAAACAGTTATAACCACATGGGCAGTTCACCTCCCCTAAAATAATACACTTTCAGCACCATACAGTCTAAATATCAGATGACGTTCAGAAACTCTAGTTGGCTGATTAAGTGTCCACATGATTGCTATCAAAACTGCCTGCAATTCTCTATTACATTAATTCACTATTAAAATGGGAGGCAAGCCTACCGAATTCTCCTTCTGATAAGACACAATTAACAATGGAGATCACACACAATATTTCACAAGGCTCAACAAATTACCAAATGAAATACCAAAGAACATGTATATATTCTCCAACAGGTCATCAGTTAAATGAAGTAGTTCTTTGAAAAAGCACTACAAAACAATGAGATGGTTACAACAGTCATTCCTACAGTATTACCCCTCATCTTATTCAAACTATTTTATCCATCATTTACATTGCACAGAGAATAAAGTGTACCCTGCTGGGTAGTACAAGGCAGTAATTTCATAAAGGAGTTCTTATGGTGCCTAGCAGCAGGGGACAAGCTTGATAGTTTATTAAAGTCACAGAAGCCAGACCACTGAATTCACAGAAGTAAATTCAAGATTCCTAGCAATACAGTTTAGGTTTCCCTTACGTAGAGACCATTAATTTCAAAGAACTTGGCTTGAACTTTCAAGCTGTGTTATCACTAGCTTGCAAACAAAGCCATGAATTGATACATTCTTTAAGAACTTAAAGAACCAATGCCTTCTGGCGCACTGTGCCAACCATGTATGAATAGGAAAAGGGTCCATATTTGAACTTTGAATGCTGCAGTTACAGTCACCTTTCCAGTCTGTTCATATCTGACCTGTTGTTCTGACTGAGAAGTATTTGAAGGAGAGTCTCTTCCAGCAGCATCAGCATCATCAGCCTCCTCATCTGAAATCTTGAACTCCAGGTCTTCTGTATAACGCTTCCTCTTCACCTGCCTGCTGGAGCGTCGCTTCTGAATAGAAAGCATTAGTATTCTTCATGAGAAACAAAACTGATGAGCAGCAGAATAACTTAGAAAACTTCTTTGTGTTTCTCAAATACACTAGTGTGTAGGGAATGCTGTAATTTTTACAGCACTGCAGTAGAAATAGTAGACTCAGGACACTACTATTCTGAACTCCTGCCTGTTAGCTGTTCTTAAATTCTGTAAGCAAAAAAAACAACAAAATCCCAAAACAAAACAAACAAACCAAGCACAAACAAAAATCTACTTCATGCGTGTTCTAAGTTGGAAAGCGGAGTTTCTCTCTCTCCTTGTTTTTAACACTACTAAAACCATGTTAGAAAATTAGAAAGCCTATCTCAGAAAGCAATTAAATCCCAAGAAGTTGTACCTCTCCATTCACATCTCTGACAAACTTTGACAGATGGCCAGTGCAGGAACCAAACACCACCTTTCCACAGCATGGCCCACAGTGTTGCTAAGCAGTGACAACACACTTTCTTGCTCTCCCTGTCCGCCCAGTTGTACCAGGATTATCTTGTAGGGGAAACAATGAAATACGATTTCCTCACTCCACTGACCCAGCACTGTTCAGAAAGGCATCCTGCAGCACAGCATGGGAGAAGACCCCAAAATAATAGAGGAGAACGAAAAAACTTGAACCACCCCAAACTGAAAACACGGTTTCTGTCTTCCCACACTCTCATCACCAGGATAAGAGAAAGCTTCAGCAAAATCACACAAAACAATCTGTAAAATACACAAGCATGCATTTGACAGAATTTGCAACCTGATGCTCAGTTGCTAGGCATCATTTTCTACAACAAATTCAAATTCCCAGATAGTCTGCATCACATTGTATATTTTGAAAAGCTGAGAACATATACTGTTGAAGGAAACTGTCAACTGAGTATCAAGTATTTCAATGTACCAATGGATTTATTAAAAATATACTGAATATCAATTGTTTAAAAAAACAACATTTTTATTAATTGATACACTACTTATTTATACATCTTTCTCACCTATCACACATCTTCACTAGTACATGCAAATATTTGTGTAGCTTGTTTAACAGACCTACACACCTGAGTCTCTCAATATACATAGAAAAAGTCAAATATTTACTTTTAGATAGTTAGTCATGTTTTTTAAAGCACAAACATCTGATGCACTTCACAAAATTAGAAATTCTTTCCTTAACTGAAAATGAAAATTTTGAGCAAAGGTTAAGCTTACATCTCCCTTTTAAACAATGGTAATGTGGCTTCTACCTTTAACATGGTAACTTGAGGGGGTTTCCACAAAACTGTAAAAATATTTTTGTATTTTAAAATAGATACCACTTGAAAAATTTACATCTTCATTTACATAATCACTGATGGGAAAATAGCAGTTTTCTTCTGGCTGTATAGGCAAGTCTTACCATTATTTTTGGTGCCAAAAATCTTTTTTTCCATTTACCTAATAGAAAGAATGCCTAAAATATAATGGTAGTTTTTTATTTGAATTTTATTGACTTGATGAACTTCCTGTTTCCTCTTACGTTCATAGGAACTTTTGCAATTGATCTGCATTATTGTCAGAAACTGTGCATACATTTACATGCTTCAAATTATCTTTAACTCATTAACTGTTCTATAGGTAGAAAGGAGTAATAGGCTTGATAACGGAACAGAAAAAGTCTGTATGGTTAACACACAAAGGCAAGTATTTTTGCTCTTTAAACATAACAATGCACCACTTTGTGCATTACTGCATAATATCATTACAGAAAGTTCAGGACTTAACACTGAGAATGCAACTGTGTTTTAGACAACTGCATAACATCAATCTCAGTTGGGAAATGCACAACAAGTTTATTAATTCTAGCTGTGCTAGCAAATATTGTTGGACTCCTTCCCGAGTTTATGCAAAGTATGGGTGCATTATACCATGCACAGTACAAGAAAGTATTAAGAAAACAAAAAGTTACCTGAAATACTTTATTTAATTAAGAAGTGATGCAAATACCCTAAAAGTTCTATTTTTAAAAAAAATTTCAAAGTTTATCACCAGTTGAGTTTCACAAACAGAAAGTTTTCATTCCACTTCAGTGAAAACAAGTAAACATGCATAGATGTTGAATTGCAAACAGAATATAATCTGCAAATTAACCCAAAAAACCCTTCTGCTCTGAAGTTTCTTTTACATCTTTTGTCAATGCCATTAATCATGCTTAGAGAGATTTGTAGCACAGGACAAAAAACTTAGTTCTTCAAATATTTTAACATCTGCATGGTATAATTCAACTTTTCTAATTCAGAATACATGGCCTGAACAAATTATAAAGAACACACTTTTCTGTTGTTGCCTTTGTTTTTAACTGGAATATACTAGATTGCTCACATTTTATTATACCCTGCATCCTTCTAGAGAATATAAGAGGAAAGGCATAAACCACCTTTGTGTAGGACACCACTGTTTGTCAACATCCTCACCAGCTGCTTTGACTATTCTCAAGTGATCATCAGTTTGGACATCTCTCATAACCAGAAGGAACACATCCACAACCTGATGTGCAATGGGCAAATGCAGTGGATTTCAATTACATTGTTATGACTACTTAGGAATTCCATACTTTCCCCACCATGATTTGCCTCTACCCCTTCATGAGGGGATTCTTATTTTTATTGCCGACTCAAACCACTGCCACCAGCAGCAAGCCAGGAGCTGACCACTTCCTAACATAGCTAATGACAGAGCACGCAAAACTTGTCATATATGCTACCTCTATTTCCAGATTTTCTTTACATGAAATAAAGTTTGGACAGAAAATGAGAGGTGTGCAGTGAAGAGAAATTAATCAATGTTAGCCCACAACTGACAGTTCTGCAAAGAGGCCCTTCATCCATTAAAGCAGTATAAATACAAGTCCCTGACATGCACGTTTCCAACACTCTGCTTTGTCCTGTCTCATTCTGGATTTCAGAAGGTTTGCAAAGTGAAAGCAAAAAGAAACACCAACCAGGCTTATAAGCAAGACCTCGTGCTAGTACATTACATCTACAGAGCAGAAAATTCAGCACTGTAACTGCCGCGATGGAACAGAATGTGTGAAAACTCAGCAGCACCACACATGTATCTGCAGCTAACAAGACTGCAAAGCAGAATTATGATGGAAAACACTTGTTTTTGTAAAATATTCACCACAGTTATTTCCAGTTCTCACCTTCATTGTAAACAACACAGAAATTACCCAAATAGCTGTAACTTCCTCAACAAAGACCAAGAGAACTACTGTTTTATGTATCTAACCTGTCAAAGCGTACACTGAACTTGAACAATAGCATTACCTGAACCCCTGGGTCATCTTCATCTTCAGGATGAGGTGATGGTGGTGGAGTTTTTTCCAAATCTGAGTTTTCAGAACCTTCCTTTCCCTTGTTAAGCTTTTTCTTCGCAGCACTCGTTTCTGAATCTTGTTTCTTATTACTGAAACAGAGGTATTTTTAATCAGTATTTGTAAAAAAAAATATAAGTAGGAGGTGCTTAGGAAAATAGTTAATCTGTGAGATATTTGTTTTCAGTGACTTCATTATTTTCACCTGCCTTTCTAAAGTATTTCAAGGTAACTGTTAAATCAATGATGCATGGCCCATCACTACACATTTCCCATTCCTTAACAACAGATACCTCACTTCTTTCCTTCAATACCTTAGACAGCAACACTGGATATTGTACTCAACAGGAAACTAAAAATGGGACCGGAAAGGAAGAGCTACTCTCTTCAGAACCTGCAATTTCTGAAAACATTGTTTGGGCAACCTGACACATGAAAGAGAAATAGGATTATGCATGTGCTTGTTTTAATATTAACTGTGCAAACCAGGTAAGCAGAACCAGAGCAAGCGTTACCAAAAGAAACCACCAAATAAGGAAATTCTTCCTTTTCTTCCACAATCCTTTGTATTTCCAAGCAGGAAAGGCACTTTTGAGTCCACTTAGAGGGCACTGATACAGCTTCCATGCAAGCAACTGTAGCTTGTATGGGAGGGCAGAAACCCAGCTGGCACCTCAGCATCTACACAACACTGGAAAGCTATATCCCCTGAGGGTAGAGAAATGTTTTGGGAGTTGTTTCTCCCTCTCCTCCCCCATGACAATGTTCACCACTTGAGGAGCCGGGGCTGCATGTCTCCAGCTGGACTCTGAGGCTTGGAAATTGGTGAGGACACACATATCAAAATTCAGCTTTAAATACACTGTCACCAAATAGCTCACACTGAGATGATCTGCAGCATTGCGGGGGTGAAATGTTTTAACAGCAATGAAGAAGATCAATGCTAGAAGATAACATTTTTAAGCACATTTGGTCTGTGAATCTCAGGTGGGGTTTTGCTAGTTTTTTATGATCAGTGCTGCCCCAGCCCATTACCAATGTGAGGGGCATGCTGTGGGAGGGTGCTGAGACACCTGAGAGCAGAACTGTGTCCTGGTACCTGACAAAGGGCAAGCACAGGTCACCAAGCACTGTATCAGACACTTTTATATGGCTTCTGCATACTCATCATTTTAATTTCATACCCAGGACGGTGCATGGGGTTTGTTTTTCCTTCATAATCCTCAGATTTGCAACTTCTCATTTCAACATCAGCTTTAAGTTTGTTCATTAGCCAACAAACAGCATATTTTGGACCAGTCATATTAAACTAAATTTCCCAGTACAGCCACGTGTCTCTTTGGGACTGGGACACCTTGGTCACACAGTTATTGCTGATTTGAATGTGGGGAAAAAAAAAAAAATTAAAACAGAAATTTACTCATGAAAAAGCTCTGAGTTTTGAACATGAATTTGTGTTATTGCAATACTGTCTCTACTTGGCCCTAGTAAGGCCATATTTGGAGTACTGTGTCCAGTTCTAGGCTCTTCAGGACAAGAAAGCCAAGGAGCTACTGAAGAGGGTCCAGTGGGTGGTCACAAAGATGATTAGGGGGTTGGAGCATCCCTCTTAGAAGGAGAGACTGCAGGAGCTGGGCCTATTAAGAGAAGACTGAGCCTAGATGATCTCAGAGGTCCTTTCCAACCCTAACAATTCTGTGATTCATTACTAGATATAAATATCTCAAAGGTGGGTATCAAGAGGATGGTGCCACACTATTCTCAGTGGTGCCCAGAGACAGGATGGAGAGCAATGGCTTTAAACAAAAATGTATGTTCCACCTCAACATGAGGAAGAACTTCACATCAAAGGTGGCAGAGCTGCAGGACGGGCTGCCCGGGGATGTCGTGGAGTGTCCCTGTCTGGACATACTCAAAACCCACTCGGATGCGTTCCCGTGTAGCCTGCTCGAGGCGCCCCTGCCTTGGGGCAGGGAGGGTGGACGAGACGTTCTCCAGAGAGAGACCAACCCTCACAACTCCGGGCTTCCGTGAAATTAGCAGGGCGCAACACAGCTCGGAAAGAAAACACCTCAAACGGCGAAAATTTAAATGAATAAATAAGTAACAGGGGGCGTGTGGGGGTGAAGTTTGACACGGCAGAAAGCGCACGGGGGCGAGGGGAAGAGTTTGTCCGGGCGGGAGGAGCGTGGGCAGAGGGCGAGCCCCGCGAGGCGGCGGGGCCGGGCAGCGCTCGCTCGCTCGCTCGTCCCTCCGTCCCTCGCTCCCTCCTTGCCTCCCTCGCTCGCTCGGTGCCCGGCGGGCTCCCCTCCCTCCCCGCCGGCGCTTGTTTCCGCTCTGGCTGCCACCAATGGCACAAAAAGCCGCAGCTGAAGCGGGGCCCCCTTCGCCTTTTCATCCGCACGCCGAGAGCGCTGGCGTCGCCCCGGCAACCCGCGGCCACGTGACCAGCACCTGCTCCGCTGGCCGGCGGCCACCGCGCGCTGCCATCTGCTCCCCTCAATCAGCGCCCGCCGCTCCCGGCACCTGCGCGGCCCGCGCCGAGCCCCCCCGGCACCGGCACCGCGCCACCGGCACCGGCACCCCGCCTCCGAAATGGGGCAGGGAGGGGGGCAACACACACACAAAAGAACCCTAAAACAACAAAAACAAAAAAACCAAACCCACAACCAAACCCCGCTTTACGCATTTCTCGAACTTGTTTAACCCAAAGGTGAGGATCGCCGCCAGGTGACACGCACCGCCAGCCCGCCGCTTAGAGCCGGGCAGAGCAGCCCGGGGTGAACCACCGGCCCGCTGGAAGGCGGGTAGCGCTACCGAGGGCCCGCCGGCCGCGCCGCACAAAGCCCCGGCGCTGCGGGCAGGCCCGCCCCGACACGGGTTTCGTTCGGGCCTCCCTGGGACCTTCCCCACCCCGAGCCACGAGCATTTCTTGGCCTATATACACCCCCGAGCCGCGCAGTCACTCTCGGTAACAGAGACGCGACCAGAGCGGTTCGGACACAGTTTCAAATCAATTCCCTTGCTAGGCGGTTATGAACAGACACATGAAAGAGCACCAACTTGGGGAGAAAAAAGCCCGTGTTAAGTTCTAAATTCAGCAGCAGAATTGCTCTTGTTAAACGCATAGCTATGGTTTCCTTGAACGAAAGAGGGGGGGGAGGGGGGCTTAAGTAGAAATAAACTGTAGAACAGCACCATCCCCCTGAGCGAGGCCACACGGTGCTTCCCAGTGCATCACACACCCAGGAGCTTTACCTGGCCAGCAGGAGCATCAGATTCCTGGAATTGTCAGCAACTGCTGTTCCTCTCCATCTTCCCACAGAGCCAACATGATTTGTTCCTGACCAGTAAATGTACCCACTTTTGACTCAGCCTTTCCACTTTCCAGCAGATCTTCCCCTTCAGGAACACTGTTAGCCTGAAACAGAATTACCTTTCCACGTGGAAGTACAGGCAGGTACTTAAAGACTGTTCTCAGAGACTTTAGCATTACTATCAGGTTTCCCTGCCAATGCTCAACTCTGGATGCACATCTGATAGTGCATCCCAAACCTAGCAACAAGGAAGATGAACTGCAATATACACATTTAGACAATATCTCTTGTATTTGCTTTTACACATGCATGAATGCAAAATTTAGCCTAGTCCCACTGGAGACAAGATAGGATCCAGTCCCAAAACAAGAACTATAAATCTGGGAGAAACTGAAGTAGTATTTGCCACACACACACACACACACACAGACTACTGAAGTATTTCAAAACTGTCAGATGAACTAGCCCCTCAATGCAAGTGACACAAATACAGACATCTCAGATTAGATGTTTTACAATCTAGTTGTCCAATACCACTTTCTCCTTTCATCCTCTTGCCCCCGAGGACTGCACAGCACAGTGACCAAAGGGGATCAGTAAGAAAACCTGCAGAAGGTCAGGCGAGCAAACAACATGAAGAAAAATAGGCTGAAGTGGAAAACATTAAATAGGACATCTGAAAAGAAAGCTTGAATTACAATTTGAGAATGGTATCCAAACTCTGACAAAGTATTTTGTGTCAATTAGCCCAGCAGCCACCTACAGAGCTAGGTGAAACTCCAGGAACCAAGTGACTCAAAAATAACCCCAAAATCATGGCATGCTTTGCAGGATTAAGTGAGGAAGTAATTAGTGCATATGTTTATACTGTGTAACTACTTCATCTGATCTGAAGTAGTTGGATAGATCTGTTTATTAGTATAATTTATGAGAACTATCACGATTTGGACAATTTTCTTCTACAATACTATGATCTACAGTAAGTCAGATGGATTACTGATCCCTATTTTACCATTGAAGAACACTGTCCTGTGACAGACTCATGATTGGAACCTGGTTTAAGCAAACACTACACATCCACTGTGGAGTATTAAAATAATTTAAAAAATAATCTCACCCTCTCAAAATGTCAGTGAGATGAGACTTACTGTACTACCTTACCCAAGGAAAACAATTATTTTTTTAAAGCTTGTAGTGTAATCAAAACTTTTTTTTTTTTAAATCAATTTTTATACGTCACTGAAGTAGGAAAAGCAATAGGAAAACAAAGTTTTTTTCCCAGCATGAAGAGTCAGCCAAATTACTAAAAGTCTTTGGTAACAGTGAAGCCTACAAGGCCTGCTGGCAGCACAAAGGTAAATATCAGGCATCTGGGCTGGTTCAAAAGGGAGATGAGGACAGGTATGAACAAGAACAGCCTCAGTGGACCTATGCATGGAAATCTCGCATGATTTCCTGTTCTCTCCCACAGGCAGCCCCTTCCTGCCTTGCTCAGGATGATCTGACCTTGGGAGTGGAAACTGCCACCACTGCCTCGGGACCTCTCTTCCTGTCCTCCAGCTCCCCAGGGTGCTGCGTTCTGCTGTCCGGGCTGCTGTCTCTTCCCACTTCCGTGGCCGGGAGCCATCCCCTTTCCGATGCAACAAACAGCCAATCTGTGCGCCAAAAAAGCCCTTCTCCACCTCCCTCTAAAAGCTGTAATTATGCTCATGTTTAGCACTCCCCTTGTAAGCAGCAACCCATTTTCCCTACTCTGCATCCCAGGGTGCTGCTCTATCTGTGTGAAGGATGAAGAGTTTTTCCTGCCACAGGGAGGGGAGGAAGCAGATATGAGCAGCCTTGCAAAGCACAACACACTGCTCTGAGGAGATGGGACGAGGGAAGAACCCCTGCAAAGAGCTGCCATTTGGTCCTTGCAAATAGTTACTGCTTCTCCCACCATAACGGGTGGCCACTCTCCGGGGTTTCATAGGAAGTGGCAGGAGAGGTATCAGCTGTGATGCAGCATGATCTTCTCAAACAGGTGGTCCTCATCTCCTCCAGGGACAGGCACAGGAGGAACAGACATCTGAGCCATGACTTTGCAGTTCAGGAGGATTACTTGCCTTTCTCTGTCCATCTACTTTTTGCCTGCTTTGCACGTGCCTGAAGCTGGCTCCATAACATTTAGAGTCCACATAATACTCAGCGCTCACACAATTTAATGAAACCCCTTCACTTGTGATCCTAGGTGTACCTCCATTTTGCTTTCAAACTCTACTAGTTTGGTCCACAAGAAATTTGTTTTTTGCAATTTTTTTTTTTCTAGTCACCACTATATTCTTCTTTCTGTATTGGCAGGATTGGGCCAAAATCCATTAGAACTATAACAGAACAATATTAATGTGTGATCTTTCTTTCACTATGCAGTGCAACATACTAGCAGCCTGTTTGGGTGTTTTCTTTCTTTTTAAGATGCCACAGGACACACAATTCAAACAAGCACAAAATTAATCAGCTTCTTCCACTCTCCAATTTGACTTGTCCCTCACGTGTAGGTGCATTTCAATGAGGCAGGTTCCTCACTTTGTCACAAATTACACTAAAGATAAAATAGATGTGCAGGATAAAATTTCTGGGAGTTTGTTTGTTACATAAAAGGATTATACTTTTAGTTGAAATTGGAAGTAAAATAACAGGGTTATGAGCTATATTAAATTACAAAACAATTAAGATAATTAAATACCAGATATTTTATCTATGAGTATACTTGAATACAGCCTGTGTCAATATTAACTATCAAGGACTCATTGTGCTCTATCCAAAAACTGTTGCTCTTCAACGAATACCTGACTTTATTTACCTGAATTTTACATGACTGCAAAACTCTTCTATCGAAACTGATCAGCTTATTCAGAAATCAGAACCATTAGTTAGGCACAGCATTTAGAAATCTAAAAATCACACTACTCCTTTCAATGCTTAGAAGCAAAATACCAAGCAATACAAGCAGTAGTAGTAAAGACATGCAGAGTCTTACTTTACCAAAATATTTTACTTCTACATAATCATCCATCATCTATATTAACTTTCATTAATCTCACTCATCTCAGCTACTGTAATATTTCCTTTCCACAGTTACTGCCACTGAAATACTGTGGCTCATACGATTAAACATTTGGACTGTTGATTTATTTAAAAACTTCATTCAGTGATCTGTCACTGGACAGGCTCCCCAGTCTGTGATGTTGCCAAAGTAAGCAATTCATTTCACCGATTTACAATTCCTTGGCAGCTCAGCATCCCAACATAGTCTCCAAGTTCTTCAAAGAAGCTTGATACTGAAGCTGACAAGACCACAAAATGAGAACAACCTTGTTTTCAAGAGAGTGTTTGGTAATGAGAGACACAAGCCCATTATGGCAAAAGTAAGACTTTCTCCACACCCCTGAGCAAGCATAAGGAACATGGAATGCTCTTAATGCTGCTCCAAACATGTCTCTCTCACAGGTAAGACTAAATAGAGCTTAATACTTACTAGAATACTGATAGTCACCTGGCCACCCAGAGATGTGAGTCATTACACAGAAAACAAGGTGAAAACTCTCCTACAAATACATCTAAGAAAGCAGTGATTTGTTCCTTCAAAGGAGACACTGCTCCTTTAATTGCACAGCATGTCCCACAGCTCCTTTAATCTGCACGGCGTGTCTCAAGATTTAAAGACACATGCGGAGATATCAGGACTGAGTGGATAGGACAGCCCAGCTCAGAGGTCTGATGTCCAGCACAGCCACAGGAACCCAAGCATGTTTTTGAGGCAGACTCCTTCTAACCAAGGTTTATTAAACAAAGCTTGATTGCAGCCAAGTCTTTGTAAAACTTCACTAATTGAGAAGTCCTGAAGGAAAAGGTTTTTTTTTACTTTTTGGTGGCAAAAGTTGCTGGGAGATGCTCAACAGCATGAGTTATGTAGCCGGGTCAACCTTGAAACCTGCGAGTCTAGGGAACTGCGGCATCTCTCTTAGGAGGAAAGCCTGAGGAAGCTGGGCTTGTTTAGCCTAGAGAGGAGACAGCTGAGAAGAGATTTTTATCAGTGCATACAAATAGCTTAAGGACAGGTGTCAAGACCATGGGGCCAGACACTGCTCAGTGGCGCCCACTGACAGGACAAGGGGCAGTGGGCACAAACTGAAACACAGGAAGTGTTTCTGAGTATCTGAGTATGAAGAAAAACTTCTTTACTTTGGGAGTGACAGTGCAGTGGACAGGCTGCTCAGAGAGGCGATGGAGTCTCCTTCCCTGAAGATATTAAAAACCTGCCTGGATGCAATCCTGTGCAACCTGCTGTAGAGGAACCTCGTTTAGCAGAGAGGTTGGACTACGTGATCTCCAGGGGCCCCTTTCAACCCCAACCATTCTGTGATTCGGTGAAAAGGTTATTTTAGGTGATACAGTATTTTGGTGTCAAAAATACATACTGGGTGATACGTAACTTAAGAGTTTTTCTAAGCTGTGAATTGCTCCTATGTATGTAAACCGCATCCTTAGGACAGTCTGGTACACAGCCAAAGTAACTTCTGCAACAGGGATAGGCTGATCAACTATAATTTACTGATCAGTTAATATAACCTATTCACGACAACACTTCATTTTACAAGACAGTGTTTATAAGTTCTTCAGGAAACATTATCTCTGTCTTGCTAAAGGAGCAAGTGGCATCTTAGTGTTCATGCCTTGTTTAGCCATGTAGCTGTATCACACTTACCCAATAAATAGTCAGTCTTCTCGAATATATGCAAAGCTGATTCATTAACTGCAGTTTTTAAACCCTAATACAAATAGGTTTTGCAAACTGATTTGGATTAACCAAGTCTGGCTGCGCTTCCATCTGGAAGTTATATTTTATAACGCTCGCCACATCTTGAAAAACAGATTCAGATGTTTGGAACAAATTCAGAACAGTTGTAAGAAATTCTAGGTACAAATGAAAAAAAAAATTTTGAGCTTTAATATCTTTTTCCTCTCTGTTTTCTTTCAAGTAGGCATTTATAACCACAGCGTTTAGGGAGTTGAGGGGCAAGGAAAGAATCTGTGTTATTATCTGTGACGTATTTACTCACGTGCAACGACAGTTTATTCTTTCTTGCACTACTCTACAGCATTTTAAGCCTATCCTGATAAAGGGACACAAGGCTGAATGAAAACAGTTAAGAAACAGGGTTGAAGCATCTGGTCCATCCACAAAGATTTTCTGCTAGGAAAACTGTCTTTACATGAAACAGCAAAATGAATACAATCCCTACAGTGAGGATCCATCAATATCCATATAAAATGCCTTCTAAACAGCAGAGCTTATAGCCCATGGGTTGCATTAGTATAAAATAGTGTCTGTAAGGGTTGTACAGTTTACAACAACGTGAAGTACCTAACTTCTTCATTTAGGGAAAAACAGCATCAAACCTTTTTACTCTAAGCCTTCATCTCTGAATTTGGTCAAAGCTATGTTAGTGTTGAGAATGAGAAGAGAAAGAGTCAGTTTTGAAATCTAACACGTCCAAAAACTTTTCTGTCTTGAAAGGAAAAATTAACCTTCTGCCTTTACAGCTTGCTTAAAATAACTGTGAAGCCATAAACAGGAAAGTCAAACGAGACAAATGTGCCCAAGCTTCTCAAAAACATGATGTTGTAGATGGTAGAAGGCAAACGACAAAACAAGATTTCCTCTCCACCCACGCCATTTAGCACAGATGCTCTAGAAATCCCACAAACACACTGTTTTTCTCTGATCACATATAGAAGTTTCCTGACTTACCTAGCCTTTTTGCTGGTCTTGGGTTTTGGCGTGGTGTTTTTTGCTTTCTTTTCCTTTGGCTCTTTAGGGGTCTTAGGGACTTTGGGGGTCTTGGGTTCCTTCTTTTCCTTGGATTCTTTAGGATCCTTCGGTTCTTTTTTTGCCTTGGGCTTTTTCTTTTTCTTCTTCTCTTCTTCGGAGCAATCCACTGAGTTTCTGCTTAGATTCTGGTTGTCAAGTCCCCCAGGAAAGTCTTCCTTACCAAAACCTTTACTAGGACCTTCTGCAGCAATGTGATTGTTTTTCTTTTTCTTTTTCTTTTGCTGTGGCTGCGGCTCAATTGACGGCAGATAATCATCGCTTTTCACTAGCTGGGTATTCGGTCCACTAACCTGAGTCATATCCGGCACTGGTTTCTCTAAAAAGGGTTCCGACGGAGAATGCTGAGAGAGATAAATAGAAATAAAATTGTAGATTTGCAACTTGGATTTCTAAAACTTTGCTCTTTTGGAGCATAAGGTAACAGAGGGACAAAATACTATGCACAAGATTAGCCTATTAACAAGATTCAGCATATCTGAAACGTTGTGCAGTAAACCAGGAAAGAACAAAGCTTTTTGCAGTCAAAACAGTAGCAAAATGACCAGAAATTCTTGATATATCAAGGGTAAAATTATTCTAAAGCTTGTATATAAAGTGGAAATACAGAAAATATTTAGTTTCAACATTTAGATGCAAAAGGAAAGCAACTATTGTTTCAGATATTTCAAAACGGTTGTTAGTAGAATGAATATCTTGTTACAGATTATTCAGTTGCACTGGAATTTTGTCCTTGGGGGAAAAAATTGTTAAAGTTTGTTTCTAGCCATTCAAAGAAAAATAAAGTATATTCACAAGCTGTATTTATAAAAAATTAATCAAGGCAATTTGCATTGGTTCAGCTGTGACAGGAGGTATTTTGATCAGCATGTGAAGGATTAATAATGGCCAGACTTCGTGAACGAAGATCTGGGGAAGGGCTCTCCCCATGTGGGTGTGCCCTTCCAGCCTGCGCAGTGGATTTTTTAGGTGAGGCACAGCATGGGCAGAACTGGCCCCACCATTTAAGTCCTAAGGTCCATTTGCCGAGCGAGCTCAGACAGTGACAGTGAAAATCCTCGGGACTGTCTACAGCACCCGGTACTAACCAGGGCTGACCCTGCTGAGCATCTGAGATCTGACGGGATTGGATGGCAGGGAGGCATTTAACTACCCAGGGGATGGTCCCTACTGAGGACTCGAACTTGGGCCCTTGGGATTCAGAGTCCAGAGTGCTAACCATTACGCCATGGGACCACCCCTATGTGAAGGATTAAGCCACTTGAAAATGTTACATTTTGTGTCAAAGATCCACAGCTCCCAACTTGTACTGAAAACAGATTTGTTCCTGCTCCAAACTGCATAAAGAAATACCTTAAGTGTTTATGAACCTGCATAAATATCCTATTTCGAAGTCTCTATAGTGTATCAGATTTATGCGAGACTTACAAACTATGGGAAAACCTATGTGTAATTACACAAATGTCACATGCCTGAACTAAAAAGATATTGCATATATTGACAACCGTTTTCATCTTAATGGTTCTGTTCCACACAAAAATCCATGAGCCAGCAGTGAAAAGATGTGTAAATTCTACCATGACTTTGCAGCATTACCAAAGCTCTAACCTGCTTCTCCTGCCTGCCCGCCTGTTGTTGTTGAAGTGCAGGACAACAGGGCTTTGCAAGAAGAAAAGTAATAACATGACACGGTACTCATGCCTTTCTTGGACATACATATATGGTCAGATCATTTTCCCACCTTCTCTCTGTTTCTCCTCCTTTTCTCTTCACTAAAAATTAAGCCAGAATGATTCTAGGTGGAATCTCCATTAGCCATGGTGTCAAGGTCTAGCCTTTGAGATGTTTCATCCATTGAATTAGGGAAAACAAAAAGTTTATAGCACATCTGAATTTTACTTCTTGGAATAGCAGTGACTGTGTAATTGTCATGTTCTTCACATTTCCTTTTCTCCACTTTTTATTCAAACTGCACTTAGAAATGGCAAGCATGCAAATGAATGACTACAAACCCAATCCCTGAGCATAAGAACTGATGGGCATACACAGACACACTTCAGCCACCTGGATCTAAATAGAAATGCACTTAAGATTTAGGAAACAAAATTCTTGATATCATTACGCAAGAAAATGAATGCACATGTATCTTTTCAAATATATTAATATAATTTTCTGGATGTAAACTGAACCAGTGCAGTCCTAACTACTTCTGGCATTTCTTCACAGTAGCATAAAACCACTGTGCCCTGAATACACTCACATACTCAGAAGCTACCCAAGCAGCAGAAGGAGCAAAGCTGTCAAGAAGAGAAGACAAGAATTTTCTGTGCTGTCTGGGAGAGGTCTGAATGGTACATGCTATACACTCTTGATGGGAGAGACAGGACAAGAAGGAAGGCCTGAGTGACAGGCTGAAGGTCTTAACCAAGAACTTCCAGGGTGACTTCTGCATGTTTCTGTCCACCTGTTTAAGATACTTTTTTGTGCAACAGGATCTAAGTTGCAGTGGAAACTCAGCTCTAATGCAAACTTAATGCACCCATTGCATTAGCATCAACATCAAACCCACCTCAGGTTGGGCATCCTGAAGTATGAAGCAACATTTGTTCTAGAAATCCGAAGTCACCATTGACCCTTACATCTCCATGCCAGAAAGTTCACAGAAACCTGGATATTTTACAGAAAACACTGGTCCCAGAAAGTCAGTGGTAACAATGAGTTCTGCAGTCCAATTATGTGTTACATAAAATAGAGATCTTTTAAAATGTTCTAATTGGTTCTGAATTTGGTTGACTGAACTGAATGTCTCCTCAGATTTGTTCTGTGATGCAGAACAAAACTGTCTTCTCTCTACCTCAGACTGTTATGTATTTGTACTAACACTGACCTTTAGGTTGGAAAACAACTATATATTACACAGATCACCTGTAAGTACTTCTCATCCCTAGGCTTTCAGAACAGTACTTTTAACATAAATTTTTGCAAGGTAGTCAGTATACTTCTGTATTATCTGCCATTTCACATCTCATGAATGCTACATTTTGCAGAAACCACAAGTGCAAGTTTCACAAATTTCTTCACCAAGCTGTGCACCAAAATACTCAATCCTCTTTTAAAATATGGTCCACTTGCTGTGTCTAATGTATCAGAAATCTAAGGTTTTCTTCCCAATATTTGTACCTTCTGCATTGAGCAAATACCTTGTATTTGGTACTACATTATTTGTTTGCCATATTAAGAGAGACTTTTATAACTATCTAGCAGCTTATGCATAAGGCACAACTTTCTAGAACAAATCTGAATCCGTCCTTTGATTTATTTTTCTTCCTCTTGAGCTTATGAAATAGCCAAGCCAACAAATATTAAAACCCACAAGAAATCCAGTAATGCCATGTAAATTTAATTCTATAAAATTTTCAAGGTTGCACCATCATTAGTGATACAACTGTGTCACTGAAATCAATATTCTGTTTTATACATGCTTCAGTATTCAAAAAAAATTAATCCTTGTCTCCTTTCTAAGACTTGTGGGTTGTTTTTGTTTGTTTTAGAACAACAACAACTTTCAGCAGAGTCATAGGCAAATCTGAAAGCAAAGCTTTCCAAATCTCCACAACAGCAGTGTCAGCCCTTCATGATTTTACCTATGTAGTTTTGATGGAAGGTCTGGCCAGAAGGTAAAGCACTGAGAATGGCAGCAATTGCTGCCACACTGCAGTACCCAGTAACTAACTCATCCTAAGGAAATTCAGATTCTTACTCCTCAGAAAGGAGGATTCCACAAGAATCATTCTCAGGCTCTAAAACGATGTAAGACTATGTATTACACTTAAATGTTATGCTTGAAACAAATAAAATAACCTCAAACTTACTGTCTTTTATTTACCGTACCAAGTTATGTGCACTACCAAGCATACAAATACTATCATTTTGTTTCATACCATTCACAGTCTCAGAAACATTAAGCTACAAAAAGCCAACTCTGCCCTAATTAGGCTTTGGTTGTATTTCCCATTACTTGAAAATACATTAATTTTGCCACATGCCACTCCCCTTGCAGTTTGGCACATTTTGTAAGTCACCTATATGTGATTTTCTAAATTGCAGTACTCTTTCAAAGAAACAGTTGTGAGTACTTTTATTTTTCTAGGAAGTCTGTGGCTACACTTTTGCAATATGCTAAAACGGTTTATCCCTAACCAACAACCCCACATTGCTCCCTAGTGTGAAGCTGTGTAGGAGCAGCACAAACCTAGTGAGAAGAAGAGATGGGAAGCAGCTTGAAAGATGCATTTTCTTACCCCAAACCAGTTGTCTGCTCTTTCTTAAGTAGGGAGAAAAGGAAGAACGACAGGCTTTCACTAGTAAATATTAGATTAAGCCTACCACAGGGAATTATTTCAAATAGTTCTACTTTAAATCAACAAAGGATTACGTCTAGTTACGGGGACACAATTTCTAATGAAAGAAACCCATTTCCCATTTATAAAATTTTAAAAATATGTGTATTACAGGTTTTACCAAAAGATTGAAAAAAATTATCTCCATATTTCACAGAAATCACTTCTCCTGCTGTTTTTAGTAATAACAAAGCCATAATTTAGTATCTTGGTACAGAATTTAATCTTCCACAGGAAAGAAACCAATGAAGATTAAATACAAATAGGTATTCATCCTATTTGATATTGCAGCAGAATTATTTTTGGTATTATTTGAAATAAGGTGAAAAAGGTGGTCAAAAATATTGCTTTGTTTACTAGACCCACATCTCTTTAAATCTTTTAGAGAAAAGCTGTTTTTGTAAACATTTAACAAAGAACAGATGGCCTGTTTTAATCATGCAAAAAAACCTGGAGCTCACATTAATACTCCTACCAGCGACTACTGGGGCTAGTCACCTCCCTAACCAGCAGCATGGCACAGCCGTCAGTAATACCATTTAATTTTACAATGGACATTTTCTCATCAGTTCCCACTGCTTGACAGTTAATCAATGCTATTAACATGCAATATCACAATGCAGGACACTCCTAAAGATCGCAGTTTATTAGAGCAAAACAGAGATTCTTCAGGAACTCTGAAGAGTTAAAATCATTTGCAGCTCAACAGGCTACCCAGCATGGTAATATGCTTTTGCACTGTCAGTAAGAGCCAACAACATTCAAGGAAATAAAAAATGAAAACACTGTTGGAGAAACTGTTTCTAGACTGCAAAAATCTCACTTTTCTGGAATTCCAACTTATTTTTAAGCTTCCAAACACATATCACTAAGACTTGAAAAATTAGAATTGAAGCTGCCTGTGTTTCACAGCTGCTTACACGTTTAGAGCTAAGCTCATTCTCTGCAGCCCAAAGCACAGAGAGCTGTCTCAAACCAGGCCAGTTACATGAAGTAGCAAGATGGACAGGATGTAGGATTAATCCAGTGAGGGTGAGTGGCCAGGAGGGAGGTTAAAGAGGAGAGTCTTTCTGTTGCTTCAACAAGGATTGAACCACAATCAACTGTACTTAAGCACTGAAAGCAGCTAAGTGTCACTTCCCCAGCAGAGCAGCAACTTGAGCCAATATTGAGCTTTAAGAACTATGAAGCAAGAGCAAGAAAGTATGCGACATGACTCAGCTAACTTTTTGAAATTTAAACATCAGCACCAAACAAAACAGAAAAAACAAGGTCCTTTTTAGCAGGACCACTTGCATTTCCCTTAGGGGTATTATTTCCAGATTCCCTGGTCTTTTCCATATTTTAATAAAGATCTACGATAACCACACTTTATTTAAATTTTCCAGTAATACTTCGGTTTACCAAGTTGCCTAACAGTAAAGCAAGTGCTCAGTCAGTTCCCACTGACTCCAAAATACAGACCTCTCTGCTATTATCTCCATACAATGGATGGTTTCACTTTAGGTAAATCAGTACAGAATATTCTCAATTGCAGCCCTGTTAAATTATCACATTCACTTTGGAAAAGATAAAATAGCAACCTGTGACCAAAGAAAATTCTTTTAAAATAGAAGACGGACTACAGCATTGCTTCTGGCAGCAGCCTTAGAGCCACAGAGATCACTCATTTTCAAATTGTATCTTTCCTGATGGCACAGTCCAAAAGATGTTAAAAGCCATCACATGTTGAAATTACTCCACAGTTCTTTATATCAAAGGTTCATTAAAGGATTCATCATCCCTCTGGATTATTTAGAATTAACTACTCATCTTGACTATCCTCCAACCAAATAATTTGGAAAGTTTCTGCATCATGTCTGTATACATTGCTGTACCCCCTGCAATTCTCAACTTGTCTCCCCAACACTTTCACCATTAGGCCTCTTGCTGCTCCCTCAATCTGTAGCATGCTTTGCCTTCTCTAGAGCTCTGTAAATACTTTTCAGACATTGTCCATATGGAAAGCTCACGTACCAGTTAAAACTCCAGATCAAATAGCAATCAATGCCACCTCCAAAACTCCAACCAAATGCTGGTATACCTACATTCAAAAACACTACAGCTGTGCAGTATTTTTTCCTATAGTATCTAAAGCACAGAAACATCCTCAAGACTACGTTCACACCCATAATTCTTTCAAAAACCTGTTTAACCAATCAGTTTCTTCACCTTCATTGTGAATGATGATCCCTTCCATGTGCAACTACCACCTTGAAGATACACTTTTAGTGCACTATATGAAAACGCTTAGCACTAAATTTAAAATATTTTGGGGAATACGGTGCTGCTTAGAAATAACCGATACCTCAGTAAATCAAACCCCTCTAAGAAAATTGTAGTTACAAAGTGAAAACTGGCATTTATAAACCAACATGTGCTGTCAGTGATCTCTGCAATAAAAGGAAAGACATCACACCGGATGAGAATGAAAGAAGTCTATTTTGCAAATAGGATTGACAGGAATCTAAATTTCTTGACATACTCTACAAAACACAGATGAAACTGTATAGAAAACAGAAGTTCTATTAATACCTTCCTAGCAAGACATAACTTGACAATTAAAAATCACTGTGCATGAAAAAAGTTAATGTTTTAACAAAGTGCTGCTGTAATACCATTTTATTTCTTTAGCTAGTCCAAAGAGAGAACAGGATATTCTAAGACTATCCTAAATCATCCTGCTTTGTTACTGCTACTGGAAACCTGTTAAAAAACAGGCATAACTACTAACAAGTACTAACTTACTGATCCCAAAGGTTTTTTTAAAAAGTCTGATTCAAAACAACTAGAATTTTGATGCCAGTAGTATCCTTACAGTGGAGTGGAAGTGATTAAAAACTAATCTTAATGCCCTCTGCCACAACAGCAAAAGTACAATCATTGCTGATTTGGTGGAGCTGAAAATATCACCCAATTACTGTATCTGGAATTGTAAAAACATGCTAAGCAAAATACAGTTTCTTATTTGAGTCTTGGCATTAGAATTATTTTGGTTTTGGTCATGTATTCTGTGGAGTAACACAGATTACAAAATATGAATGATACTAATGTGACCATCCAAAAAGCAAACATCCCATTATGTTTTACACTAATCATATGCAGCAACTATGTTTTGTGCTCACAGAAAGTAAGAGCCATTACTAAGCCTATGCAATATCAGGCAGAGCAATGAGTGTGGATGGTTTGTTCACAGTTCAAAAAAACAACAAACTTGTCCCATAAGAGAGTTCCTAGGTTGCTGTCCATCAATCAGAATTGACATCAGTGTTAATCAGGCAATCCCAGACAACTGCTACCCCTACAATAATGAAGCGTGCATGACCCAAATTAGCTTTCTACACAATACATTGCAGCAGCATGGACTGTATGTAACTGCTAATGTGATGGTCCGAAAGACAAATATTTTATTACTTTTTTTGCTACAAATTGCTTTGTAATATATACTGACTTAGCAATAAAAAATTTCTCCTATTGCAAGCAGGGCAGGTCCTAAATATTAAAAACAGCAGTCAGACTCTCCACTCTTCATTATCACAATACAGACTGGTTGAGGATTCACAATTTTAGCAAGATTTTACTAGCTCCAGCTGCAGAGAAATATAGAAAGAATGGGACAATTAGGTACTGAATTCTATTGGCAAAAGCTGTATTGCTCATGTTGATAGCTTGTCTACCTCAAGCCTGCCTTTCCTGCATGGCCACAGCCAAACAGATCTTCACTTCTGTGTGCACTCCATTATCCAGCAGAAGACATTCCAGAAGAAGTATCCAGCAGAAAACATGCCAGTTTTACCACGGAAGTTCTGCAAAGCTTATACCATGCAGTCTGTACCACAGGTGAAAAAACAACCGGCAGGCCAGCAGTAAAATGGCTCACCTGTAAAATGGCCTATAAGCATCTTTCTCCTAACACTTTACTTCTGAAGGGGCTGCGTACGTCTTATGAGGAGTATCTGAGGGAGGTGGGGCCATTAAAACTGAAGAAAAGGAGGCTCAGGAGAGACCATACACTCTCTAAAACTACCTGAAAGGAAGTTGTAATGAGGTGGAGGTTGGTCTCTTCTCACAGGTAAAAAGTGACAGAACCAAAGGAAATGGCCTCAAGTTGTGCCAGGGGAAGTTTAGACTGGATACTAGGAAAATTTTTTACACAGAAATGGTTGTTCAAGCATCAGAATAGGCTGCCCAAGAAAGTGGTGAAGTCAACATCCCTTGAAGTGTTCAAAAAACATGTGGATATTGTACTTGAGGACAAGGTTTACTGGTGAACACAGTGTTGCCAGGCTGATGGTTGGACTTGATGATCTTAAAGGTCTTTTCCAACCTTAACAATTCTTTGATTCTGCCATGTAACATCTGTATTTAAAAATGTGTGTATTTTCTTTGTGAAGTTATGTCTGCGAAGTTATACCCTAGCAGAGCTGTAAAGATACCTAGTGCTTACCAGAGAATTCCTTGGATTAGAGAATATCCAGGAGATTTACCAAGTCTTTTCCAATCCCTCTAAAACAAGGCAGTGGCTTCTCATCTCCAAGCAAGATAGGGAAGTCTTACAGTAAAATAAGACTATGTAAGGAGGAGACAGTCTCCAGAGGACCTAGGACAATACTTCAACTTCTCCAGTGAAGGGAGAATAGCGGAAGAAACATCTGCACATATTCAACTAAAACAGTAATAACTAAACCGCTATTATTAAATACATAAGCATTATAAAGACTAACCTAACATCTTAGCATATGTACAGGCTGAGTTGTTGCTCTTGGGCTTGCCTGCATGTTCCTCACAGCCCTTAAACTTCACTGTGAAAGCAAAGCAATTCCTCCAAAATAGTAAAATGCAAACATCCTCTTTCTCATGGGCATATTTCACAGCCATCCTTTGAAATCCAAGGTCCTGAGGGTAAAATAGAAACTGTACTGTCCTGCACATGCAGGCTCCTCCCTCAGCCAGCAGAATGCCCTCTGTTCAGTTACTGAATGTCAAATACATGGGGATCCATCCTCTCTGAAGGGTAACCTGTTTCTATATCATCTTGTATTGCCACCACCACAGTTTATGATGCTCTAGTACAAACTCTGATTTACACTAGACACCCTGTTCCCTACCCTGAAAAAACACAACAAAACAGTTCTGACTGACTTGGTATGTTAAGCACTTACAGCCTTCCCATAGTATTTAAAGTGATGAATGTCCTCTATAATTTTGCTTTTTTTTTTTTCTATGGAAGACTTAAAGTCACTTAGAGAACTATTTTAAGAGGGACCTTATATGGGTCACATCTACTTCTATCAATGCATTTCTCTACTGTTATCAAATCTAAATCACAGTTACACACAGCAAAGAGTATCATGCTTATGACTAAAGAGAAAAATCAAAGACCAGCATAGATGGTACAACCACTGGTTCTTCTGATCACAGACAACCGAAAAAGTTCTGTCTGTGCTTTCACTGGTGCAAGCAACAGTAACAGTAAAAGCATTACATGGCACAACAGCAACAGTATTTCCATTCTAGTACTTTTTCTTCCACTCCTTCTAACTCTCAAAAGAGGTAACAGGAAAACTTATGTTACAGGCTACAAATGTAAAAAATAAAAGGTGAAAGGTAATACGACATATCTTACTTGTTTACTTGAAAGATATATACTATTAAATACATAAAAATACAAGGTATATGTGTATATTCAGAAGGAAGATCTCTTTTTTGATTTGCCAAATCTCAAAGTACTCTTTATCTGAATTCAGGTAATGCCCATTTCATCTCATAATTTACAACAAAGTTTACTTTAGTCTAAGGAAGGGAAAACAACAATAGAGAGCAGAGCAGTATGTTTAGGGTGGTTTTTTTCACTAGATTAAGCTGAAGACTTGCAGACCAGGAAACATTTTTCTCCTGCTTGCTCTGCAGCAGTGAGGATTAAAGTAAATACAAGTTACAGAAATACCACCTGTCTGATGGACATCCTGTGAGCCCCAGTCCATTGCTTGTAAGGACAATACTAATGCTTTTCAACTATGAATCAGAATCATCGAATATCCTGAGTTGGAAGGAATGTACACAAACCATGAAAGTCAAACTCCTGGCTCTACACAGGACACCCCAAGAATCACACCAAGAATTAGAGCATTGTCCAAACGCTCCTTGAACTCTGGCATGCTTAGGGCTGTGACCACTTCTCTGGGGAGCGTGTTTCAGTGTCAAACACCTCTGCTAGAAAAATGTTTTCCTCATATCCAAACTAAACCTCCCCTAACACAGCTTCATGACATTGCCTCCAGTCCTGTTACTGCCACCAGAGAGAAAAGAATCAGTGCCTACCCCTCTGCTTCCCTTCATGAGGAATTCGTAGACTGCAAAAGGACCAAACTGCAATAGACTGTAAGGAAATACACTTGGAGCAGACAGGTGCCACGTGGCTATAACTGCATATTGCCCCAATCTAATTACTTGGCACCACCTACATGCCTCTGTATTTTTTTACAACATGCCTGTGCCAGAAAGTCCTCAAACTCAGCCTTATACACTTCACAACCACTACTATGTGCCCCACCTGTGTGCAGACACCATAATGTCTCTTCTTCTGGGCTTGGTTACCTTCCAGTCTTGGGAAGTTTTAGAAAGACAGGCAGTTCTTTCAGCCTTCTGGTGGTAAGTCACACTCTGTTTTGCCACACATACTTGCTCCAAGGCAATCTCTCACCCGTCTTCTGAGGGCACTCTAATGCAATGGGTCTAGCCCATCTCTGAGAAAGCCATCTCTTGGGGGACAGCCTGGGGATCTCAGCTGTCCACCAAGCCTCACTCATAGACATGAATGAGGGCAACAACTGAAGACACAACTTGATACATTCATAAGAGTAAGATATAACAACCACCAGCAATATGCTTTCAAATGTATTTTTAGGCAATTACATTTATTAGCATATGGTGTTTGTTCCAGTATAGCAGGAAGACTTTAAGTAAGATACAACTTCTCTAACACTTTCCTAACCCCTACCTTAGGAAAACAAAAGCCCAGCATTTTTGTTTTGAAAGTTTCCTCCATCAGCTTTTAGACTTGCTAAACATCCATGTTTAAGAAGCCTGCACATAATGAAAAATGTAACAATCCCAGTTTAATGACAAAAATGCATCAGATGACGAGGCTGGTGAAAAAAGGATGCAATTCATAGAGAGCCTTTACTAAGAACTTTATCACTTCTCCTATCTGCAAGCCCTCATCAAAGTAAGAACAAGTTTTCCCCAAAGGTATAAATACATGTACACATCATGTTCTAATAGCTCAAGGAAAGGGCAATGGCCTTAGAAATTTTTAAGATTTCAGCAGATGTGAAAAGGACCATAACCCCTGAGTTTTTACTCCTGTGCCTAGAAAGGAGGTCCCACTGAAGTCGCATGATGCTTCCACAATACCACTCCTAAGTACTTTTATTAAATCATAGAACGGTCTGAATTCTTCCATGGTTTGCAATAAGATTTTTTTCAATTTCACCAAGATATCTTGCAGATAAGAGTGTACCAGATTGAGAAAAATTAGCTGAAAGCATTAGAAGAAACACTACCAACACACATATTACATTTTGGTTTCAGTTTAGAGCTGACAAACTTTCAGTTCAACAATATTTTATGTGGATGACTGGTGAGAGATGCTACTAGACAAATAATACAACACTCTTTTTCTTCCCTTGCCATCTTCCCCCTCTGCAAGGTGAAATTGGTATGCACAACCAAAAGACGAAAGTCTTTTGATTCAGCAGCTGAGCTGGTGCCTTTTTTTTTTTTTTTTAACTACAACTTGTACTCAAGGCTTTTCTGAGACAAATTTTAAAAAACACACATAATTCTCTGATCACATGGACTTCTAAATGCTGTAAAATACTAAGGAATCACCTAGGAATGAAAGTTCAATCAGTTCTAAACCAACTTGTTTTCTTCTTATTTAATGATTCTATTCTTTCAGTTGGCTAACCTTCTGATTAAACCCAGGGCCTCATCTCAGAATTTCCCCCCAAAAGACCATACTTGGTAATCATAAGATGATATCCATGGTATATGAATCAACCTGTCTCTACTGTTCCTGTCTACTTCAAATCTCAAAGTGTTTAACTGCTGCTGTTTCAAAGTACAGGTGAGTACACTTAGTACTAGAAGAGTCATAATTTAAAATTATAGCTTTTTGTTTTGACATTCTAAATGCCATTTCTGCAATCACAAAGAAGTACCACATCATGCGAGAAATTCCATAATCCCAATGCCACTATCACTTTTACTTCTATTAGATATCCCAAATAAGTTGAAGTGACTTTTCTAACCCATGTTTATTTTAAATCAACCTTAAACTGTTCTTGTCCAGCAGAAACTCAAAACTTTTCTTCAGACATGGGCCAATGAGTCACTCTGCAAGTGAAACAGTAAACATGTAATGTTGCCTTGAAAAAAAGAATATTTAAAGTTCATTGTAAACCTAAGAAAACACTTTGTAAATTATAAATATATTTTTATTTTTTAAATGGCAGTCTAAATTATTTCAATATTTCAAGCACTTGAAAACAAAGAATAATTGTGGTTATTAAAAAAATTTATGTCCTATTGTTTAACTTTATACAATAGTATCTCTAACATATGGGTGACCCTTCCCTAGTTACTTGACGAATTGCTGCCTCATGCAGTTTACAGGATGTTGTTTGTTGTGGGGGGTTTTTCCCTTTTCTTTTAAATTACATACTCATTTCTTTCTAACATGGGTCTCCAGCAAAGGACTTGTCATGGACCCTCTTCTTGCGAAGTGACCAACCATGACTCCAAGACAGCACCTACTTAGATAACTACTGGCTTCAGCATCAGGGCAATACAGGCAAGCATAACATACATAAAGACGCCCCAAAGCCCATTACTATCACTCTGGCCTCAGATAACTCCCTATCCCTCTGTCTTGGTTTCCTCATATGTAAACTGGAGAATACACACTGTAGGAGAGTTTAAAAGATGAATAAATTAGTGGCTGGTGAAGTTTTTCTGTATTAGGGCTAAAATTACCATTTAAAAAGCTCATTTAGCTATTCTTTACCAAGATATGAATAAGACACTGTAAAAAGAATAAACCTGTTTCTTGAGATTCAGTGATATTAACTATATGGTTTACTGGATAACATACAGTGAACAAATTATCAGGCCATGCCTCAAATAACAAAAAGAAACTAATTAAACAGCTACTTCTATCTCAGGTCTTCTGTGGGTACAAGAAATGGGCCAGAGAAAACATGGTTGCATACACAGATTTATATCCTATTTCACAGGCACAAGGAATGCGTAGTGTTAATCATACCTCAGATCTTTCTTAAGTCCAACTTTGCAGCTTGCTATCATTCTGTAAATACAATCACTTAAAATATGTGTATGAAGTTACATAGTTTAATATTTTCTGTAACTTACTTAGTTCCTTCTTGATACTTACTTTCAAAAAGTATATACAAACATTACAGCCAAACACTTCTTGTCTACAGGCAATACAAGGCAGACTCCACAGAAGGTAACAATTGCTGTTTTCAGGATGCCCTCATCACACCCCTCTTTCAGAGGCACCCATGCTTACAGCAGTATGAATACTTAAAAGCTCTAAGGTGTACCATAGTAAGTTTGTGAGAAAACAACAAAACAAGAGTTAAAAGCTACTGTTCTTCCCTTTATATATATATATATATATATATATATATATATATTTCCTACTATATATACATGTTTAAATTGCTTCTACTGATGTCTGACTCCCTTCTCCAAACTACAGCTGTTTCCATGTTCATTTTTCAATATCTTAAAACAAAATTAAGGCAAACCAACCTGCAACATTAAAAACATAAATAAATTTTAAAAATTAGCTAAATCATGCCAATTCTCCCCTGGTTACATACTCAAGAATTAGCTTTTCCCACCCTGTCATGTAGCAGATAAGCAGTCCTCAGGTTAAATAATTTCTATGAAGATAAAACAAAACACAGTGGAAAGGCAGGTGTTTCCTTTTCCCTCTCCTGAGTCTAAATAGAAAAGAAAAATAATCTGAAAAACTAATGCTTTGTACAATGGCTTTCTTACATTTTGTTTTCAATGCACTCCTAAACAGTTACGGAAAAGCAGTAATTCTAGAAAAGTCTCTTTGATTAACCAGCCTTTAAACACCTATAGTTGACCAACTCATGGAAATCAGAGGGCAAAAGGTACAATATATCTTCAGCAGTGATGCATTTTATACCAATGACACCTGTTTTATGAGAGAAAAACTACTAAAGATTTAATGGGGCCAATTAAAGAAGCCAAGAGTTTGCATGGCTCAATGGCTGAGTCATAGACCTTTTCCCTGTAATAGATTCCATTATAGTCTCGAGCTCAAGCTGTGGGAAGAGGATCGCAGATGAGTAAGAGGAATTAGTATTTTTAAATGTTATAGCAAGGGAAGGTGTCCTCTAAGCATTACCAAGCTGTGGCTCTGGTAGCAGTAGAGCAGCTTGTGCTTACTGACCATCCTCAGAAATTTGTGAACACCTCACAACTTCAAAATACTATCACAGAAATTAAGTCCACTGGTGTAGAGCCCCCTCAAATTTAATCAGTATTTCATGTGCAAAGTTGCAATACTTCAGTACTTGTAATTCTTGTGCTTTGTTATTTTTTTGTATTCATTTATATTTACATAAAACAACATAAGACTGTGTAGCTGAAGACCAGAGTAGTTTGTACTTAACCATAGGATTTCTGTAAACTGGTGGGATAGACAATGAGTAAAAAAAAAATTAAAATGTTGAAGTGCCTCTCAAGATCACTTCCCAATGAAGTATTTGTGCCAGAATACAACGTGGAACAACATTCTGATCATCCACATCAACAACAGTTACACTTCAGACAGGGATACAGATTGTCTTGAAGGAGAAGTTTAAAGAGAATTTAACTGACTTTAGATAGATTGCTATTTATCACAACATTGGCAGATCCTAGTACAGGGAATAAAAATAATTAAGATGGGCAAATTTGGCACTAGAGCAAATTGGATATAAAGCTAGTGTCTAATAAATTTAGGACAGAAATTTAGATGCCTGCTCCAGCATACAAAGTAATCTGATTTGGGTAAGAATTAAAAAAAAAAAAAAAAAGAATACTGGGAGCAAAAGTCAAGTGATCTTTAAATTGATGAGGTTACAAAAAGCAGTTCATAAGACGGTACTTGTGACAGCCAGAAGCTCAACGGTACTTGTGACAGCCAGAAACTCAATGGCCCAGACAGCAGCTCAACAGCCCAGACAGCCTTACAACCTTTACTTTGCTCCTAATGACTGGTGACAGTAAAAATCAACAGCAAAACCTTGTTTACATTAAAAAATAAATGCATTTTTAAAAATGAAAATTGGAATATGACAAACACTGGACATATTAGTTCAGAAAAGAGTTAAATATGCTTAGAACAACCATTTATGTTTCATTTTCTAGGGGAAGAAAATATCTATTAACCAGACTAATTAGGGCTGGTAAAACAAGCTTCTGGTCACAGAAATTCTATCTTCGAACCTGAAAAAAGGGGTTAGTTACCCAAAAAAGCTCTATAGTTACACTGGCCAATGTAGTCAGAAAAAACCTTGAAATATTATCTCTTTTATAAGCCTTACTTCACACACATCCTCAAATCATCACAGCTATGAGCGTGATGACTCAGGCACCTCAAAGAAAACCTCTGTGATTTGTAACATTTTTTCCTTGACTAGGAATTGTCTTTGTATCATGACTGTCATATAAAATGCAACAGTGCTGTTTAAAACAGAAAGGGATACTTCTTAAATAAAGATGCCACAGGCCCAATGGTCTTTGCATTAGCTTTTCTATTCCCTGATTTGGACAATTTCCCCAGAATATTGTAGAAGTCATTTTTATTTTCAAGTACACTAGACAATAGAGACTTGAGAAAAGTAGAAGTAAGCAATTTATTAAACTATTGGTCATCCATCATTTGTACATTTTTACAGTAACATTATTTAAGTAGTAGTGATAATCTTGTAAGAAGTGGGTTAGTGCAAAGGGTGCTCATATCCAATTCCTGAGCGTGTCTCTTATGTTGCAACAGGAATATTGCAACTAAAAAGGCTCCTAAGAGAACTCTTTCTAATGTATTGGAAAACTTGTTCTTCCTTGAGAACTTCCTACACACAACATCCCTAAAAGAAAAAGATCAGAATCAATGATGATAAATGAAGACAGAACAAATTCTTCCTTCCAAAAAAAAGGAATTCTTTTCCCTAGAAAGCACCCCAGAACTCTCAGCCCAGAGGCCTATAGCCTGCTTTGAGGGCTCTTCTGACCTGACCAGTTAATTACAATCTAAAATCCCTTCTCCCACCCTACCCATTGAAGCAATTGAGTGGTATCCAGAAGCACTTTGTTTTGAGTTAAGTTGGATACAAATTGATGTAGAGAGACAGAAGAGAAAGAAAGGAGGAAGAGTTTTTATCTTTCACAGGTACTAGTAAGTCAGATTTATGCAGCTGATCACTCAAGAGTAAAAAACCTGCAGATCATACTTCAGCTACTTACAATCCAAGTTTACTTGGATACAAATTTTCCCCCCATGTTTTCTTTGCTTCACTGGTGAATACAAGCATCTACCTCTTCAGCATGTACAAGTAACAGAACATATTCCTGAGTTCAAAGGAAAATATGCTAAACAAGATTTAAGTAATTCTGTATTTGTGACTTGCAAGAAATAAACTGGTTTTCTGTGAGTGAGTTTTGGTAGAAGAGGGGGGTCAAACCACAGTTTTCTAGCATTGAAGGTAGATATTTTCATGTGCACTGCTATATTTTATATACCAGTTCCCAGAGCTTTGCATGAGAATTTTTGATTATCCAATTGGACACAGTAAAATCCCTCTAAATGCAGAACGTCACTTTCTGAAGCTGCAGTGTTTATATTTTGGATATACTAGAAGACAAAGCAAAACAAAGGACTACACCCAAAGGCACTTTTACCTTTTTGAGAACATGCAAATGCAGACAAATCAAGCTGACACTCGAGAAAGTGTGCAGGAACTGAGGAACAAGCAGTGCTAACTATTCTCAAGGTAGAGTTTGAGGCAAGCACTCCTCAGAGCAGCAAGCAGACACAGAGGAGCTTCCCCAGGCTGGTGGGGGTGGAACACTGAGGAGGTTTGTGGTTGCTTCTGTAACCCCAGGCGTTTTACCCATCTGCATATTTCCACACTTTGAAATGGAAACAGTGATTGGGTTTGCCTGACCCACCAGCAAATTCCTACCGATTCAAATTACACAAAGGTTACCTGATGGAAGAAGTTAACACACATGGAGGGTACGTATCACAGGCTAAAGTAATCTTTTTGTAGTTGGCTTACTAATACTCACCTGTCAAACTCAGGTAACAGTGGTTTCACACTGACACTTTGCACTAGAAGATTTACAGCTGGACAGAAGGGGCTCAGTTATGCCAAGTTCCCTTCAAAACCAAAGGCAAATCTAACATATAACCAATACAACATTTTTAGTATGTGTCCTTTTCACTCTTTCTGTGTCCTTTCCCAAAAAAATGGCACTGTACAATTCATTACTTCCAGGTGAGGTGAGGCTACACCATCTGGAGCTAACACAGACCTTCCTGCTGAAGAGATCATAGACTGGCTTGGGTCAGAAAGAACTTTAAAGGCAATCTAATCCAAAAGCCTTGCAATGAGCAGGGACATCTTCAACTCAATCAGGTTGCCCATCCAACTTGACCTTGAATGTTTCCAGGAATGGTGCATCCACCACCTCTCTGGAGAACCTGTTTCACTGCTTCACCACACTCACTGTAAAAACATTCCTTCTTTATCTACTCTAATCCAATTCTCTTTTAGTTTGAAGCCATCACCCCTTGTCCTATCGCAACAGGACCTGCTAAAAAGTCTGTGCCCATCTTTCTTAGAAGTCTCTTTTAAGTACTGAAAGACTGCAATAACATGTCTCCAGAGCCTTCTTTTGTGCAAGCTGAACAACTCCAGCTCTCTCAGCTCTCCCTCACAGGAGATGTGTTCCAGACCTCTGATCATCTTCATGTCCTCCTCTGGACTCACTCCAACAGATCCGTGCCCTTCCCACGCCAAGAACCCCAGAACCAGATGCAGCGTGCCAGGTAGGATCTCACAAGAACAGAGTAGAGGAACAGAACCATCTCCCTTGACCTGCTTTTGATACAGCCCAGGATATGGATGGCTTTCAGAGCTGCAAGCTCATTTTGCTAGGTCATGCCCAGCGTTTAATCCGCCAGTACCCCCAAGTCCTTCTCGGCAGGGCTGCTTTCAATCTCTTCATCCCCCAGCCCATACTGATATCAGGGGTTGCCCTGATGCAGGTACAGGACCTTGCTCTTGGACTTGATGAACCTCATGAGGTTCACAAAATCTACTTCTCAAGCTTTTCCAGGTCCCTCAAGATCACCTTCCACCCCTCAGGTATGTTCACCACACCCCTCAGCCTGGTGTGCTATGCAAACTTGCTGAGAGTGCACTTGATCTCACTGTCCAAGTCACTGATGAAGACACTGAATGGTGCTGATCACAATACCCTTTTCTGGAACAGGAGGTCTCTGCACTTAGCTTCATGCCGAGGTGTCACCACTATCGTTTCAGACACCTGCCTGAGCAGATCCCTTCAGAAGTGAGATTTACATTACAGCAAAAAACTGTTCTGTCAAGTTTCCATCTCTCCTGGTTTTTTGGAGTTTTTTGTTAAGATCTGTAAGGTTCTAGTAGTGGAGTTGTAATTCTCACTACAAACTTCCCATATGCATGTTGTTGCTCATCATATAAACCTGCTTTCTTTACTCAACTTCTCCAGACCACATAAAAGTAGTCTGCAGGAGACTTCAGAGGTATACAGACCGTGGTTTGAAAACACCAACATAAAGAAATCTTAAGAGATACATGAGATATAAAACTAAAAGTGATTGCCAGTAATCAACTCTAGTTTTCTCTTGGGGTGGGAAAACAGCAGTTCTCCATATGGCCTTTTCATTGCACTATTTTTATTAACTTCAACACGACAAAGTGGGCTTGAAATCACAGACTTGTTAAAAATCCTTTGATGTTATATTTCCTGCCCGAGATCCATTTATGTCAAAGAGTCCAAGATACTTCTCAGACTCTAGTTGTACAGTCTCAGCAACAAATGAAAATAGCCTTTGAAAATGTTAGCTATGGCATGTCACAGGTAAGCCTTTCCCCAGTTCCTCTAGTATCTGAGCTAAACTAACAATTAAATCAGAAAGAGTCATTAGAAACTGAGGGGAAAAGCCGGGGGGGGGGGGGGGGCGGGCGGAAGAATGAAAGAAAAAAAACCAAAAATCCCACACTTCATTTTCTGTGGATAAACACCTATCTCATTTAGCAGCACCAACTGAGATAACTCTTAATTATAATGTTTAATCATACTTTAGTTCTCCAACCAGTTTCATTAATATTGTTCTATAAAACACCTTATCCTTAGTGCAGATATTTTTCATATCCTAGCTCCATCTGTTCTTTACACAACCTATAGTAAAATGTAAAAATACCTGTACACAGGTCTTAAATCAGACATGCTTACAGCAATATCAGGTCTGAATTTTGTTTTATATTGTGATACTCTATTATAACAGGAGAGCTGTGCCTAAAGCAATCCTTTAACTCACTCCTCATTGCCGTAACAGTGTGAGTTACATTTTTCGGAGTTGTTGTACAGTACAAGAGGGAACTGCAGGAACTGCTCTGCCATGCCCTGCTCGCCAGTGCTGCAGATCACCTCCCAAGGACACCCGACAGCAACGCTGGCAATACAGACACCGAACAAGCAACCCGTGTCAGCAGGAAGCACCCAAATCCCAGTCTAATACCTTAAGTGCAGAACAATCTGGTTTTTCAACAAGTTTTCCTGAAGTATTTCAAACAAGACCTGCAGAGAGAAACACTTAGAACCAGGTAGTCTTCCAGTACTGCAGGTGTTTATCCCTATGTCCACATCTGACAATGCTTGCCCCTGTAACCCTCTGCAAGATCCCACTAAAAAACTGAGTGACATACAAATAACAACTGTAAAGCCCAAAGTTTTAGACTAGTTTTAATGATTACATATTTCATATACAGTTGTATAAGTAAACTGGGATGTCAACTTTTTATGGTAAGGTATCACTTTGAAGTCAAACATGCACTGTGTATTATAAGCCTTCCACTATATTTAGCAACAATGGGCTGGTACAGAAAGATTTCTTCCAAAAATAAAATAAAGGACTTCATATCATTCAGTGCTCACATGTAAGGAAAATTACAGTATTCAGTTATCAGAGTCCAGCAAGGCCAAAAAAGATATGAACCAACAGAATGCAAGTGGTTGGAGGGCCATCTGGAGAGAAAGGAGATGTAAAAGTAGAATGGAAAAAACAGAGTTCATATTGACTACTACACATTAGGAAGTTTGTTATGAAGCTTGTTATGAGTCCTCTCTTCTCTTTCCTTACAGGAAAATTACATTCAAAAATCTGTGGAACTATTAACTTCTCAGTTACTGTGGTCATTATGTTATTTTCATTGTGTGGGTTATGGAGACATAATAAAACACAACTGAATTAGCACAATTAAAATTGTCTAATTTTTTTCAGATTCAACTAATTAAATTATACAGCCTGTTTTCAGAAACAAGTCCATTGTAAGTGGATATACACTTCTTTTGGAAACTCTTGTATTACATATGAAAATGTCCTCTCTGATTAAAACAGGAGTTTATATTTAACAAAATATAAACAAATTCATATTTTTAACATATATATTAAAAAAGTGAAAGTTGAAAAACTAATGTTTGGCACTTCCAACAACATGTTATATCAATATATCAAAGATGTATTTGGTTTTGTATACTAAAGAATAAGTGTTGCATTCTTTAAGACAAATACTTGCAAATTCTCAATATTCAAACGTTAATAATATGCCACAGAAACCAGCAAAGCTCCAGAAGTCAAGATTTTAGAAGTTAAGATTATGGACTTTCAGTACTTAGTGGGGGCTTATAAAAAAAGAGGGAGAGCAACTTTTTACACAGGGATAATAGTGATGAGGCAATGCAGAATTGCTTTAAACTGAAAGAGGAGAGGATTTAGATTAGATGTTAAGAAGCAATTCTTTACTCACAGGGTAGAGAGGCACTGAACAGGTTGCACAGAGAAGTTGTGAATGCCCCACGCTTGGAAGTGTTCAAAGCCAGGTTGGATGAACAACCTTATGTAGTGGGTAGCATCCCTGCCTGTGGTGGGGCAGTTGGAACTAGATCATCCTTGAGGTCCGTTCCAACACAAGGCATCGTATCAACCTGTGATTCCTTAACATTTAACTTCTACAGCAGCAGCCCATGAAATATGAACCCACTCCCAGAAGTTCTTAATTTTTGTGCTTGTCCAGCATAATACAAGAGAGAGCTGCTGTCTCCTAAGCTTGGCTAACACAGTAAAACCACTGAGGAGTATAGGAAAGAGTGGCATCCAGATCCTCAGTATCGAGGAAGAACAAAAGCAAACGAACAAAACATTCCTCCCGACCCAACAGTAAAAAATCAGAGATCCACTTGTTTTTCTCCACATCTTGTGTAACTGCATCACTCTCACATTAACCAAATTTCTACATAAGAAGTAGGATTTCCTGCTTTGAACTGCTCAGATCAGTTGTCACAGTCTTCTTAAGCTACACTTGTCAGACAGAGCAATACTGGAAGGAGTTACAAGGACAGCCAAGAAGGTGACATGTTTTAGAGTAACAGATACCTAAGCATGAACTCAAATTGGGAATTTTATGGATTTTGGTTTTGAATAAATAGCAAAGTTTATGCCAATCACCTACATGTTCCTCTTCACAAAGAGGGGCAACAATATTTTTGGCTACACCAACTTTTCCCAGGAAGAGAGAAAATTCTAACTAAACAGGTAATGTTTGAAGGACAGTAAAATCAGAAAGAATGCTGATTCCAGAGTTTATAAATCAAACCCACCCTCAAATCACATCATCCTGTGATGACTAAAAACACTTGAGTTTTATTTCTAACTTTTCATGTTTTTAAACAACTTTCTATGCAGAAGAGAAAAGGAAAAAAAAATCCCATTCAGTGCTCAAAGAAAACAATTAATTCACTGGTACTGGAAGCATCTTTCCTCATTTCAATGCACATGGCACACCTAACAAAATTGTGCCATGCTGTTTGGTAGAAAGGGGACGTTCTTTCACCTCTTCAATAACAAAATGGCTGTAAATACTTCAGTTGGAAGAGGAAAACAGTCCAGTCATTTACATTTGTGTGAAGTAAAACAAAAGTTGGGAGAAGTTGGAATGTGACCTGCTTGTCACTACTTCAATAAAAAAAGAAAAAGCTTTGACTTCTACCAGAAGTTTTAATTTTTCAAAATTTGAGGGAGAACTCCAGCGCTGGTTCCTGAGGGCAAGTGCTACAAAAACGTGAGCTGTGCAAGGGTATTAAAGGGCTTGAAAGGGTATTGAAGGGCCACAGGAAGGGGCAGACCCCATTTTGCCCCAGCAAGCATTCCTACTCCCACACCCCCAGCTTGGGTGATCTTGTGGTCACACAGTGAAGAGATGCCAGGAACATGACCTGGCCAGAAGTGAGCTGGCCAGATAAGCCTGTTCACCAGAGATGCTGATGCAAGGAAGGAGCAAACGTTCTGTATTCCAGACCTCAGCCACCTTTATTTGCATGGATTTATTTTTTTAAGCAGATTAGATATTGAGAGTTACTGAATTCACACAGCTATGCTGGGAAGCTGTCAGTGGACTATTTGCCCACAGCACGGTGACAAAAAGGTACACCCTGAATCAGTTTGTAGAGTGGTAACAGGCACCACTGGACCAAATGGCAAGGGCTCAAGAGGCAGGTGACTCAAGCAGAAGAGATGGGGTGACTCCCTAAACTTCTCTGTCCCCATTTTAACACAACATTGGCCATTTCCTCTCTGTTCCTACTGTTCAGCACTGCTCTGTCAGCTCAGCTCAGCCTTTCACTGTCCCTTCCCTGATCACTGCTTCTGCTCACACTTCCTACTCTGCTCCTACCAGATCCTAAGAAGCAGCTTCACAATCTTTAAACCACACCTGCAAATTTGGGAATATTTCAAAAGAAAGATCTGTACAAACAGATGCTTTAACCACCATGAAAAACTCAAGGGTGTCAGTCTTCCTCCTCGGCTATCCAACTTTACCACTCAGGTGCCAAAAGAAGTCTATAAATATTTATAGATGACATCTCTAAAGAAAAAAACAAACAAGTGTTTTGATCCCAAATCCAGACCACAATGTCACCAGTATCATCATACAATTAAAAGAATTGAAAATTCAAAAGTGAAAAGCACTGGCTCACTGAACTGAGGGAGAAAACAACTTCTACAGGCAAAAGTTAAAAATTACTCTTCAAAGTGATGGTGTCACATCATAGCAGGAACTGAGACATTTACTCTCCACAGAAGAAAAAAGAGAGGACACTTATGCAAGTCTGTGACACTTGCATTCAAGATACAATCATAGGCAAATTAGTTCAAAATAAATGTATGCCTCAAATTCCATGTGAAAGAGCAGGACAGAAGACTGGGAGAAGGATCCCTAATAAAAAGGCAGGAAATTATTACTTTGCCTGCAACTTGTTCCTTATTAGGATTTCTACTGTATTTAAAGAAATAAAAAATAAATGTAAAAAAAAGGAATAAAAATCAAGCATTTCTCCTTTCATTTGTCCTAATTTTGCACCCTTGTAAGTCAGACTTGAGGGTTTGTATTCATCATGGCTAGGCTTCGCGAATGAAGATCTGGGAAGGGCTCTACCCACGCTTGCTGCAAGCGCACTGATGGCTAAAAAGGCCAATGTGAGATAGGCAAGTCTGGTTGCAAAAGGCACAGTGGAAAGTCTCCACAGGCGGGATTGGCGACACAAGGTTTTTTCTGCGTTGTCTTTTTTCTTCAACACTGATCCTGCGTGTGATCTCAAAGGAAGCAGCAGCATTATGAATGGTGTGTCTCCATGCCTCCCGATTGGAGGCCAGAATGGACCACTGATGGTGGTCAATATGGCCAAGGCTGAGGGATTGTTTGAGGGAGTCCTTGTATCTCCTCTTCGGGGCT